>OZ024802.1:14489587-14857087 GCA_964017045.1 Omphiscola glabra
TAGCAGGACTTTGTTAAACGAATTGAAACTAGAGATCAACACATCGACCAATAGAAGGACTTTGTTAACGATGAAACTAGAGATAAACACATGACACTAGAAGGACTTTGTTAAACGAATTGAAACTAGAGATAAACACATGACCACTAGAAGGACTTTGTTAAACGAATTGAAACTAGAGATAAACACATGACCACTAGAAGGACTTTGTTAACGAATTGAAACTAGAGATAAACACATGACCACTTGAAGGACTTTGTTAACGATTGAAACTAGAGATAAACACATGACCACTAGAAGGACTTTGTTAACGAATTGAAACTAGAGATAAACACATGACCACTTGAAGGACTTTGTTAACGAATTGAAACTAGAGATAAACACATGACCACTAGAAGGACTTTGTTAACGAATTGAAACTAGAGATAAACACATGACCACTAGAAGGACTTTGTTAACGAATTGAAACTAGAGATAAACACATGACCACTAGAAGACTTTGTTAACGAATTGAAACTAGAGATAAACACATGACCACTAGAAGGACTTTGTTAACGAATTGAAACTAGAGATAAACACATGACCACTAGAAGGACTTTGTTAACGAATTGAAACTAGAGATAAACACATGACCACTAGAAGGACTTTGTTAACGAATTGAAACTAGAGATAAACACATGACCACTAGAAGGACTTTGTTAACGAATTGAAACTAGAGATAAACACATGACCACTAGAAGGACTTTGTTAACGAATTGAAACTAGAGATAAACACATGACCACTAGAAGGACTTTGTTAACGAATTGAAACTAGAGATAAACACATGACCACTAGAAGGACTTTGTTAACGAATTGAAACTAGAGATAAACACATGACCACTAGAAGGACTTTGTTAACGAATTGAAACTAGAGATAAACACATGACCACTAGAAGGACTTTGTTAACGAATTGAAACTAGAGATAAACACATGACCACTTGAAGGACTTTGTTAACGAATTGAAACTAGAGATAAACACATGACCACTTGAAGGACTTTGTTAACGAATTGAAACTAGAGATAAACACATGACCACTTGAAGGACTTTGTTAACGAATTGAAACTAGAGATAAACACATGACCACTTGAAGGACTTTGTTAACGAATTGAAACTAGAGATAAACACATGACCACTAGAAGGACTTTGTTAACGAATTGAAACTAGAGATAAACACATGACCACTAGAAGGACTTTGTTAACGAATTGAAACTAGAGATAAACACATGACCACTAGAAGACTTTGTTAACGAATTGAAACTAGAGTAAACACATGACCACTAGAAGGACTTTGTTAACGAATTGAAACTAGAGATAAACACATGACCACTAGAAGGACTTTGTTAACGAATTGAAACTAGAGATAAACACATGACCACTTGAAGGACTTTGTTAACGAATTGAAACTAGAGATAAACACATGACCACTAGAAGGACTTTGTTAACGAATTGAAACTAGAGATAAACACATGACCACTAGAAGGACTTTGTTAACGAATTGAAACTAGAGATAAACACATGACCACTAGAAGGACTTTGTTAACGATTGAAACTAGAGATAAACACATGACCACTTGAAGGACTTTGTTAACGAATTGAAACTAGAGATAAACACATGACCACTAGAAGGACTTTGTTAACGAATTGAAACTAGAGATAAACACATGACCACTAGAAGGACTTTGTTAACGAATTGAAACTAGAGATAAACACATGACCACTTGAAGGACTTTGTTAACGAATTGAAACTAGAGATAAACACATGACCACTAGAAGGACTTTGTTAACGAATTGAAACTAGAGATAAACACATGACCACTAGAAGGACTTTGTTAACGAATTGAAACTAGAGATAAACACATGACCACTTGAAGGACTTTGTTAACGAATTGAAACTAGAGATAAACACATGACCACTTGAAGGACTTTGTTAACGAATTGAAACTAGAGATAAACACATGACCACTTGAAGGACTTTGTTAACGAATTGAAACTAGAGATAAACACATGACCACTAGAAGGACTTTGTTAACGAATTGAAACTAGAGATAAACACATGACCACTTGAAGGACTTTGTTAACGAATTGAAACTAGAGATAAACACGTGACCACTAGAAGGACTTTGTTAACGAATTGAAACTAGAGATAAACACATGACCACTTGAAGGACTTTGTTAACGAATTGAAACTAGAGATAAACACATGACCACTGAAGGACTTTGTTAACGAATTGAAACTAGAGATAAACACATGACCACTAGAAGGACTTTGTTAACGAATTGAAACTAGAGATAAACACATGACCACTTGAAGGACTTTGTTAACGAATTGAAACTAGAGATAAACACATGACCACTAGAAGGACTTTGTTAACGAATTGAAACTAGAGATAAACACATGACCACTTGAAGGACTTTGTTAACGAATTGAAACTAGAGATAAACACGTGACCACTAGAAGGACTTTGTTAACGAATTGAAACTAGAGATAAACACATGACCACTTGAAGGACTTTGTTAACGAATTGAAACTAGAGATAAACACATGACCACTAGAAGGACTTTGTTAACGAATTGAAACTAGAGATAAACACATGACCACTTGAAGGACTTTGTTAACGAATTGAAACTAGAGATAAACACATGACCACTAGAAGGACTTTGTTAACGAATTGAAACTAGAGATAAACACATGACCACTTGAAGGACTTTGTTAACGAATTGAAACTAGAGATAAACACGTGACCACTAGAAGGACTTTGTTAACGAATTGAAACTAGAGATAAACACATGACCACTAGAAGGACTTTGTTAACGAATTGAAACTAGAGATAAACACGTGACCACTAGAAGGACTTTGTTAACGAATTGAAACTAGAGATAAACACATGACCACTAGAAGGACTTTGTTAACGAATTGAAACTAGAGATAAACACATGACCACTAGAAGGACTTTGTTAACGAATTGAAACTAGAGATAAACACATGACCACTAGAAGGACTTTGTTAACGAATTGAAACTAGAGATAAACACATGACCACTTGAAGGACTTTGTTAACGAATTGAAACTAGAGATAAACACATGACCACTTGAAGGACTTTGTTAACGAATTGAAACTAGAGATAAACACGTGACCACTAGAAGGACTTTGTTAACGAATTGAAACTAGAGATAAACACATGACCACTAGAAGGACTTTGTTAACGAATTGAAACTAGAGATAAACACGTGACCACTAGAAGGACTTTGTTAACGAATTGAAACTAGAGATAAACACATGACCACTAGAAGGACTTTGTTAACGAATTGAAACTAGAGATAAACACATGACCACTAGAAGGACTTTGTTAACGAATTGAAACTAGAGATAAACACATGACCACTTGAAGGACTTTGTTAACGAATTGAAACTAGAGATAAACACATGACCACTTGAAGGACTTTGTTAACGAATTGAAACTAGAGATAAACACATGACCACTTGAAGGACTTTGTTAACGAATTGAAACTAGAGATAAACACATGACCACTAGAAGGACTTTGTTAACGAATTGAAACTAGAGATAAACACATGACCACTTGAAGGACTTTGTTAACGAATTGAAACTAGAGATAAACACATGACCACTTGAAGGACTTTGTTAACGAATTGAAACTAGAGATAAACACATGACCACTTGAAGGACTTTGTTAACGAATTGAAACTAGAGATAAACACATGACCACTAGAAGGACTTTGTTAACGAATTGAAACTAGAGATAAACACATGACTACTAGAAGGACTTTGTTAACGAATTGAAACTAGAGATAAACACATGACCACTAGAAGGACTTTATTAACGAATTGAAACTAGAGATAAACACATGACCACTAGAAGGACTTTGTTAACGAATTGAAACTAGAGATAAACACATGACCACTAGAAGGACTTTGTTAACGAATTGAAACTAGAGATAAACACATGACCACTTGAAGGACTTTGTTAACGAATTGAAACTAGAGATAAACACATGACCACTGGAAGGACTTTGTTAACGAATTGAAACTAGAGATAAACAATGACCACTTGAAGGACTTTGTTAACGAATTGAAACTAGAGATAAACACATGACCACTTGAAGGACTTTGTTAACGAATTGAAACTAGAGATAAACACATGACCACTTGAAGGACTTTGTTAACGAATTGAAACTAGAGATAAACACATGACCACTAGAAGGACTTTGTTAACGAATTGAAACTAGAGATAAACACATGACTACTAGAAGGACTTTGTTAACGAATTGAAACTAGAGATAAACACATGACCACTAGAAGGACTTTATTAACGAATTGAAACTAGAGATAAACACATGACCACTAGAAGGACTTTGTTAACGAATTGAAACTAGAGATAAACACATGACCACTAGAAGGACTTTGTTAACGAATTGAAACTAGAGATAAACACATGACCACTAGAAGGACTTTGTTAACGAATTGAAACTAGAGATAAACACATGACCACTAGAAGGACTTTGTTAACGAATTGAAACTAGAGATAAACACATGACCACTAGAAGGACTTTGTTAACGAATTGAAACTAGAGATAAACACATGACCACTAGAAGGACTTTATTAACGAATTGAAACTAGAGATAAACACATGACCACTAGAAGGACTTTGTTAACGAATTGAAACTAGAGATAAACACATGACCACTTGAAGGACTTTGTTAACGAATTGAAACTAGAGATAAACACATGACCACTTGAAGGACTTTGTTAACGAATTGAAACTAGAGATAAACACTTGACCACTAGAAGGACTTTGTTAACGAATTGAAACTAGAGATAAACACATGACCACTTGAAGGACTTTGTTAACGAATTGAAACTAGAGATAAACACATGACCACTTGAAGGACTTTGTTAACGAATTGAAACTAGAGATAAACACATGACCACTTGAAGGACTTTGTTAACGAATTGAAACTAGAGATAAACACATGACCACTAGAAGGACTTTGTTAACGAATTGAAACTAGAGATAAACACATGACCACTTGAAGGACTTTGTTAACGAATTGAAACTAGAGATAAACACATGACCACTAGAAGGACTTTGTTAACGAATTGAAACTAGAGATAAACACATGACCACTTGAAGGACTTTGTTAACGAATTGAAACTAGAGATAAACACATGACCACTTGAAGGACTTTGTTAACGAATTGAAACTAGAGATAAACACATGACCACTTGAAGGACTTTGTTAACGAATTGAAACTAGAGATAAACACATGACCACTAGAAGGACTTTGTTAACGAATTGAAACTAGAGATAAACACATGACTACTAGAAGGACTTTGTTAACGAATTGAAACTAGAGATAAACACATGACCACTAGAAGGACTTTATTAACGAATTGAAACTAGAGATAAACACATGACCACTAGAAGGACTTTGTTAACGAATTGAAACTAGAGATAAACACATGACCACTAGAAGGACTTTGTTAACGAATTGAAACTAGAGATAAACACATGACCACTTGAAGGACTTTGTTAACGAATTGAAACTAGAGATAAACACATGACCACTAGAAGGACTTTGTTAACGAATTGAAACTAGAGATAAACACATGACCACTTGAAGGACTTTGTTAACGAATTGAAACTAGAGATAAACACATGACCACTTGAAGGACTTTGTTAACGAATTGAAACTAGAGATAAACACATGACCACTTGAAGGACTTTGTTAACGAATTGAAACTAGAGATAAACACATGACCACTAGAAGGACTTTGTTAACGAATTGAAACTAGAGATAAACACATGACTACTAGAAGGACTTTGTTAACGAATTGAAACTAGAGATAAACACATGACCACTAGAAGGACTTTATTAACGAATTGAAACTAGAGATAAACACATGACCACTAGAAGGACTTTGTTAACGAATTGAAACTAGAGATAAACACATGACCACTAGAAGGACTTTGTTAACGAATTGAAACTAGAGATAAACACATGACCACTAGAAGGACTTTGTTAACGAATTGAAACTAGAGATAAACACATGACCACTAGAAGGACTTTATTAACGAATTGAAACTAGAGATAAACACATGACCACTAGAAGGACTTTGTTAACGAATTGAAACTAGAGATAAACACATGACCACTAGAAGGACTTTGTTAACGAATTGAAACTAGAGATAAACACATGACCACTAGAAGGACTTTGTTAACGAATTGAAACTAGAGATAAACACATGACCACTAGAAGGACTTTGTTAACGAATTGAAACTAGAGATAAACACATGACCACTAGAAGGACTTTATTAACGAATTGAAACTAGAGATAAACACATGACCACTAGAAGGACTTTGTTAACGAATTGAAACTAGAGATAAACACATGACCACTAGAAGGACTTTGTTAACGAATTGAAACTAGAGATAAACACATGACCACTAGAAGGACTTTATTAACGAATTGAAACTAGAGATAAACACATGACCACTAGAAGGACTTTGTTAACGAATTGAAACTAGAGATAAACACATGACCACTAGAAGGACTTTGTTAACGAATTGAAACTAGAGATAAACACATGACCACTAGAAGGACTTTGTTAACGAATTGAAACTAGAGATAAACACATGACCACTAGAAGGACTTTGTTAACGAATTGAAACTAGAGATAAACACATGACCACTAGAAGGACTTTATTAACGAATTGAAACTAGAGATAAACACATGACCACTAGAAGGACTTTGTTAACGAATTGAAACTAGAGATAAACACATGACCACTAGAAGGACTTTGTTAACGAATTGAAACTAGAGATAAACACATGACCACTAGAAGGACTTTGTTAACGAATTGAAACTAGAGATAAACACATGACTACTAGAAGGACTTTGTTAACGAATTGAAACTAGAGATAAACACATGACCACTAGAAGGACTTTGTTAACGAATTGAAACTAGAGATAAACACATGACCACTAGAAGGACTTTGTTAACGAATTGAAACTAGAGATAAACACATGACCACTAGAAGGACTTTGTTAACGAATTGAAACTAGAGATAAACACATGACCACTAGAAGGACTTTGTTAACGAATTGAAACTAGAGATAAACACATGACCACTAGAAGGACTTTGTTAACGAATTGAAACTAGAGATAAACACATGACTACTAGAAGGACTTTGTTAACGAATTGAAACTAGAGATAAACACATGACCACTTGAAGGACTTTGTTAACGAATTGAAACTAGAGATAAACACATGACCACTAGAAGGACTTTGTTAACGAATTGAAACTAGAGATAAACACATGACCACTAGAATGACTTTGTTAACGAATTGAAACTAGAGATAAACACATGACCACTAGAAGGACTTTGTTAACGAATTGAAACTAGAGATAAACACATGACCACTAGAAGGACTTTGTTAACGAATTGAAACTAGAGATAAACACATGACTACTAGAAGGACTTTGTTAACGAATTGAAACTAGAGATAAACACATGACCACTAGAAGGACTTTATTAACGAATTGAAACTAGAGATAAACACATGACCACTAGAAGGACTTTGTTAACGAATTGAAACTAGAGATAAACACATGACCACTAGAAGGACTTTGTTAACGAATTGAAACTAGAGATAAACACATGACCACTTGAAGGACTTTGTTAACGAATTGAAACTAGAGATAAACACATGACCACTAGAAGGACTTTGTTAACGAATTGAAACTAGAGATAAACACATGACCACTTGAAGGACTTTATTAACGAATTGAAACTAGAGATAAACACATGACCACTTGAAGGACTTTGTTAACGAATTGAAACTAGAGATAAACACATGACCACTTGAAGGACTTTGTTAACGAATTGAAACTAGAGATAAACACATGACCACTAGAAGGACTTTGTTAACGAATTGAAACTAGAGATAAACACATGACTACTAGAAGGACTTTGTTAACGAATTGAAACTAGAGATAAACACATGACCACTAGAAGGACTTTATTAACGAATTGAAACTAGAGATAAACACATGACCACTAGAAGGACTTTGTTAATGAATTGAAACTAGAGATAAACACATGACCACTAGAAGGACTTTGTTAACGAATTGAAACTAGAGATAAACACATGACCACTAGAAGGACTTTGTTAACGAATTGAAACTAGAGATAAACACATGACCACTAGAAGGACTTTATTAACGAATTGAAACTAGAGATAAACACATGACCACTAGAAGGACTTTGTTAACGAATTGAAACTAGAGATAAACACATGACCACTAGAAGGACTTTGTTAACGAATTGAAACTAGAGATAAACACATGACCACTAGAAGGACTTTGTTAACGAATTGAAACTAGAGATAAACACATGACCACTAGAAGGACTTTGTTAACGAATTGAAACTAGAGATAAACACATGACCACTAGAAGGACTTTATTAACGAATTGAAACTAGAGATAAACACATGACCACTAGAAGGACTTTGTTAACGAATTGAAACTAGAGATAAACACATGACCACTAGAAGGACTTTGTTAACGAATTGAAACTAGAGATAAACACATGACCACTAGAAGGACTTTGTTAACGAATTGAAACTAGAGATAAACACATGACTACTAGAAGGACTTTGTTAACGAATTGAAACTAGAGATAAACACATGACCACTTGAAGGACTTTGTTAACGAATTGAAACTAGAGATAAACACATGACTACTAGAAGGACTTTGTTAACGAATTGAAACTAGAGATAAACACATGACCACTTGAAGGACTTTGTTAACGAATTGAAACTAGAGATAAACACATGACCACTAGAAGGACTTTGTTAACGAATTGAAACTAGAGATAAACACATGACCACTAGAAGGACTTTGTTAACGAATTGAAACTAGAGATAAACACATGACCACTAGAAGGACTTTGTTAACGAATTGAAACTAGAGATAAACACATGACCACTAGAAGGACTTTGTTAACGAATTGAAACTAGAGATAAACACGTGACCACTAGAAGGACTTTGTTAACGAATTGAAACTAGAGATAAACACATGACCACTAGAAGAACTTTATTAACGAATTGAAACTAGAGATAAACACATGACCACTAGAAGAACTTTATTAACGAATTGAAACTAGAGATAAACACATGACCACTAGAAGGACTTTGTTAACGAATTGAAACTAGAGATAAACACATGACCACTAGAAGGACTTTGTTAACGAATTGAAACTAGAGATAAACACATGACCACTAGAAGGACTTTGTTAACGAATTGAAACTAGAGATAAACACATGACCACTAGAAGGACTTTGTTAACGAATTGAAACTAGAGATAAACACATGACCACTAGAAGGACTTTGTTAACGAATTGAAACTAGAGATAAACACATGACCACTAGAAGGACTTTGTTAACGAATTGAAACTAGAGATAAACACATGACCACTAGAAGGACTTTGTTAACGAATTGAAACTAGAGATAAACACATGACCACTAGAAGGACTTTGTTAACGAATTGAAACTAGAGATAAACACATGACCACTAGAAGGACTTTATTAACGAATTGAAACTAGAGATAAACACATGACCACTAGAAGGACTTTGTTAACGAATTGAAACTAGAGATAAACACATGACCACTAGAAGGACTTTGTTAACGAATTGAAACTAGAGATAAACACATGACCACTAGAAGGACTTTGTTAACGAATTGAAACTAGAGATAAACACATGACCACTAGAAGGACTTTGTTAACGAATTGAAACTAGAGATAAACACATGACCACTAGAAGGACTTTATTAACGAATTGAAACTAGAGATAAACACATGACCACTAGAAGGACTTTGTTAACGAATTGAAACTAGAGATAAACACATGACCACTAGAAGGACTTTGTTAACGAATTGAAACTAGAGATAAACACATGACCACTAGAAGGACTTTGTTAACGAATTGAAACTAGAGATAAACACATGACTACTAGAAGGACTTTGTTAACGAATTGAAACTAGAGATAAACACATGACCACTAGAAGGACTTTGTTAACGAATTGAAACTAGAGATAAACACATGACCACTAGAAGGACTTTGTTAACGAATTGAAACTAGAGATAAACACATGACCACTAGAAGGACTTTGTTAACGAATTGAAACTAGAGATAAACACATGACCACTAGAAGGACTTTGTTAACGAATTGAAACTAGAGATAAACACATGACCACTAGAAGGACTTTGTTAACGAATTGAAACTAGAGATAAACACATGACTACTAGAAGGACTTTGTTAACGAATTGAAACTAGAGATAAACACATGACCACTTGAAGGACTTTGTTAACGAATTGAAACTAGAGATAAACACATGACCACTAGAAGGACTTTGTTAACGAATTGAAACTAGAGATAAACACATGACCACTAGAATGACTTTGTTAACGAATTGAAACTAGAGATAAACACATGACCACTAGAAGGACTTTGTTAACGAATTGAAACTAGAGATAAACACATGACCACTAGAAGGACTTTGTTAACGAATTGAAACTAGAGATAAACACATGACTACTAGAAGGACTTTGTTAACGAATTGAAACTAGAGATAAACACATGACCACTAGAAGGACTTTATTAACGAATTGAAACTAGAGATAAACACATGACCACTAGAAGGACTTTGTTAACGAATTGAAACTAGAGATAAACACATGACCACTAGAAGGACTTTGTTAACGAATTGAAACTAGAGATAAACACATGACCACTTGAAGGACTTTGTTAACGAATTGAAACTAGAGATAAACACATGACCACTAGAAGGACTTTGTTAACGAATTGAAACTAGAGATAAACACATGACCACTTGAAGGACTTTATTAACGAATTGAAACTAGAGATAAACACATGACCACTTGAAGGACTTTGTTAACGAATTGAAACTAGAGATAAACACATGACCACTTGAAGGACTTTGTTAACGAATTGAAACTAGAGATAAACACATGACCACTAGAAGGACTTTGTTAACGAATTGAAACTAGAGATAAACACATGACTACTAGAAGGACTTTGTTAACGAATTGAAACTAGAGATAAACACATGACCACTAGAAGGACTTTATTAACGAATTGAAACTAGAGATAAACACATGACCACTAGAAGGACTTTGTTAATGAATTGAAACTAGAGATAAACACATGACCACTAGAAGGACTTTGTTAACGAATTGAAACTAGAGATAAACACATGACCACTAGAAGGACTTTGTTAACGAATTGAAACTAGAGATAAACACATGACCACTAGAAGGACTTTATTAACGAATTGAAACTAGAGATAAACACATGACCACTAGAAGGACTTTGTTAACGAATTGAAACTAGAGATAAACACATGACCACTAGAAGGACTTTGTTAACGAATTGAAACTAGAGATAAACACATGACCACTAGAAGGACTTTGTTAACGAATTGAAACTAGAGATAAACACATGACCACTAGAAGGACTTTGTTAACGAATTGAAACTAGAGATAAACACATGACCACTAGAAGGACTTTATTAACGAATTGAAACTAGAGATAAACACATGACCACTAGAAGGACTTTGTTAACGAATTGAAACTAGAGATAAACACATGACCACTAGAAGGACTTTGTTAACGAATTGAAACTAGAGATAAACACATGACCACTAGAAGGACTTTGTTAACGAATTGAAACTAGAGATAAACACATGACTACTAGAAGGACTTTGTTAACGAATTGAAACTAGAGATAAACACATGACCACTTGAAGGACTTTGTTAACGAATTGAAACTAGAGATAAACACATGACTACTAGAAGGACTTTGTTAACGAATTGAAACTAGAGATAAACACATGACCACTTGAAGGACTTTGTTAACGAATTGAAACTAGAGATAAACACATGACCACTAGAAGGACTTTGTTAACGAATTGAAACTAGAGATAAACACATGACCACTAGAAGGACTTTGTTAACGAATTGAAACTAGAGATAAACACATGACCACTAGAAGGACTTTGTTAACGAATTGAAACTAGAGATAAACACATGACCACTAGAAGGACTTTGTTAACGAATTGAAACTAGAGATAAACACGTGACCACTAGAAGGACTTTGTTAACGAATTGAAACTAGAGATAAACACATGACCACTAGAAGAACTTTATTAACGAATTGAAACTAGAGATAAACACATGACCACTAGAAGGACTTTATTAACGAATTGAAACTAGAGATAAACACATGACCACTAGAAGGACTTTGTTAACGAATTGAAACTAGAGATAAACACATGACCACTAGAAGGACTTTGTTAACGAATTGAAACTAGAGATAAACACATGACCACTAGAAGGACTTTGTTAACGAATTGAAACTAGAGATAAACACATGACCACTAGAAGGACTTTGTTAACGAATTGAAACTAGAGATAAACACATGACCACTAGAAGGACTTTGTTAACGAATTGAAACTAGAGATAAACACATGACCACTAGAAGGACTTTGTTAACGAATTGAAACTAGAGATAAACACATGACCACTAGAAGGACTTTGTTAACGAATTGAAACTAGAGATAAACACATGACCACTAGAAGGACTTTGTTAACGAATTGAAACTAGAGATAAACACATGACCACTAGAAGGACTTTGTTAACGAATTGAAACTAGAGATAAACACATGACCACTAGAAGGACTTTGTTAACGAATTGAAACTAGAGATAAACACATGACCACTAGAAGGACTTTGTTAACGAAACGTTTCCATGAATTATGCTTACTACTGAATGTCCCCCATATATTTATTTTCGCGACCAAACCATTTCAGCACCCGGTTGTGCCCTCTCACTTTTTATCTCACTTTCCCTCTCTGTATCTCCCTCTCTTACTCTCTGTCTCCTTCTCTTTCTCTGTCTCTCCCTCTCCCTCACGATCTGTCTCTCCCCTCTCTCTCTCCTTGTATCGTCCTCTTTCTCTCTCTCTCTATCCGTCTCTCTCTTTCTCTCTCACCTCTCCCTCTCTCCCCCTCCCTTCCTCCTTGCTCTCTCTCATGGACTAGACAGACGAGGTCAGTGGATGGATCTATACCATGGTAAACACAGATAAGGCGTTGTCCTTCCTGTTTGGTTATCCACACTATCTGTCTTTTCCATTATTATTCTATAGAACCTATTGTCGATTTTTTTCCTCCCATGAGTGTATGTGGTGTGCGTGGGTGCTATGTTCGGGGAGGGGGGGGGGAGGAGAACTTCTAGGATGTGTTGATCTATTATTATATTGATCTGAGTCTGCTGACAAACATTGCATCAACGGTGATCTAAAAATAATGACCTTCTATATTTTATCGCAATGGTTTAATTAAGAGCATAGTTTAACATCTAATAAAGCCATGTCGCTATTGACCTCTCAACGGCTCATATTTGAAAGTTTCATCAGTGCCTTTGCTCCGGGTGAGAACCCTTGGTTCCGTGGGAAAAAAATCCAATAACCAGAAGCCAATGCGTCAGAGGCGTCACCTGGTGATGATGAAATGAGACAGGAAGTGACTCGTTCGTGCTCGTGTACTCGCGAGGGTTCCCGCCATCTGCTCCGTGTCGCGAGTGCAAAGAAATGCAGTCATAAATCAACCGAGTTGGGGCAGAAAAAAAACAAGTATATTATTTTTGGCTTATAGACAAATTTGTCCTTGAAATCTGAGGGTAAAACTGCCAAGGTCGGCGTTTAACCGGGTCTTCAGGCGTTTGATGTAAAGACACTAATTTAGTCATAGATCACACTATTTAATTTCTCTAAAATTATTGACTTCTAAAATAATATCGCCCCATTAAATGAATCTCAAATTAAGGCCTCCCTCTTTTATGATTCCCAATTCCATACCTCCGAATTCAATACCTCCCAATTCAATACCTCCGAATTCAATTCCTCCCAATTCAATACCTCCCAATTCAATACCTCCCAAATCAATACCTCCCAATTCAATACCTCCCTATCAAATTCCTCTCTATTAAATACATTCTTATTCAATGCCCAGGTTGACGACAAGGCTTTTCTTTTATTGCCATCCCAAACAATAATCTATTGTCCAACTTGATCTACCACATCATTACTAAGTAGAGAGATGTATTGTCGAACTTGCTCTATCCCATCATAACCATAATGTAGTGAGATGTATTGTCCAACTTGACCCACCCATCATAATTATGTAGTGAGTGTAAAAATCAATTACAAAAATCAAATACTTAACACATGTTATTTTATTGGAACAGAAAAAAAAATGAGAGGGGGGGGGGCGGGAATGAGGGAGAGGGGGGGGGTGTACTCTGATATCTTTTACCCCAAAATTGTTTAGCTCGGTGTTTGCAGGGGCCCGCAACTAAGGATTTTTAAACATAACCAGATTTTTTTTAACAAACGATCATAGAATAATGTTTTTCATGATGCAAATATGTTTTTTTTTAAAATCCAGTTTCGTCTGAGTAAACAATAGTAAATGTATGCAATAATTGAATAAATGAAATATTTTTTAAAAAAATAATAAAGATGCTTTATAACGCATAAACGTGGTAGGATTACTGGCTAATGGTTCCAATGTCTAACAGCGCCACACTCGGTGTCGGCTGGGCGTTTATTCTGCCACATATATTATCACGTCAGCAGATCCCAGTCTCCCTCAGGCCTGCCAACCCTATTTGACCCGAAAACTAGAATTTGAAGAAAACACATAAACAAAACATAAGCTATTTTAATTATATGAAGAGGACCCAAATGTCAGCTATTTTAATTATATGAAGAGGACCCCAATGTCAGCTATTTTAATTATATGAAGAGGACCCAAATTTCAGCTATTTTAATTATATGAAGATGATCCAAATGTCAGCTATTTTAATTATATGAAGAGGACACAAATGTCAGCTATTTTAATCATATGAAGAGGACCCAAATGTCAGCTATTTTAAATATTTGAAGAGGACCCAAATGTCAGCTGCCCGCCCACTCTATAAAACAAAAAAATAAGCACCCGCGGGTGAACCACCCCTTCAGTCTTATATCCCTTCGCCCGTGGATGGTACCAAGTGGTGGCATCACCACTTGACTGTCTGCGTACGGTCTTATAAAATATGTTGAACTGACATGCCTGCGATGAACAGTCTGGAATGCTTTGAGCACAAGGTTCAAGTCCTGGGGTTGGGGGGGGGGGGAGTTGGAAAACTCACACCCGCCCCGAAATAAATTTAAATTTCTTAGCAACAACTTAAAAAAGTGCATGAATGCCATTGCAATGCGTCCCTGCAGGAATGGAAACCTAAATTGTAAAAACATGGACGTCTAAAACCGATAACCGGTTTCCCGGAAACAATACCGACCTGTGTTAACATCCCGGAAACAATGCCGACCCATGTTAACATCCCGGGAACATTACCAACCTGTGTTAACATCCCGGAAACAATACCGACCCGTGTTAACATCCCGGAAACAATATCGACCCGTGTTAACATCCCGGAAACAATACCGACCTGTGTTAACATCCCGGAAACAATACCGACCTGTGTTAGCATCCCGAGCGGCAACTCGTCACCATGAAGTTCAGACCTCGGAAAACTTCTACAATAACTTTTTTTTTTATAATTCACTTTTCATCCAATGCATGTTCATTTTTTATGTAAGTGTCATTAAGTGAGTGTGTATGAGAGAGATAGAGAGAGAGAAAAAAAAGAGAGAGTGTTGGGAGGGACGGAGATTAGATTAAAGAAGACAGAGAGTCAGATTTTCTTTTTTAAGAGTGCAGGCAGGAAGAAGGACAGAAGGGATAGAAAGAGACATAGAGAGAAAGAGAGAGCGATAGGAGAAATGAGTGAAATAATATAGAGACAATGGAGAAAGAGAAGTGCAGAGAAGAAGGCTGATAATGCTGAAGAAAACTTTAAGAAAGGTGAACATAGGATTAACTGTTGACCGACACGTCAACACTGGTGCCATCCTGTAAGTCGTGCGTCATTCATTAGCCGACGGCATCTCGTGTACAAAAACATCTGGACATATCTTCTTCATGGCTATAATGGCATGCATCGCTTACTGTAGTCATAGGATAGTTAATGAGGGAGGGGGGATGCCTGTAGCACAACAGGTCAAAGTCAGTTAAGTCTGATGGATTTGGTATTTTTAAAAATACTTGTTAAATTTTCAGCCTAAAATTGTACAAAAAATTTCCATGAGATAAAATTGAATTTGACTTCAATATGACATGAATTTGACTTCAATATGACTTGAATTTGACTTCAATATGACTTGAATTTGACTTCAATAAGACTTGAATTTGATTTCAATATGACTTGAATTTGACTCAATATGACTTAAATTTGACTCAATATGACTTGAATTTGAATTGATTTGAGTTAAAATTGAACGAACATTGTATAAGTGCATTCAAAGGCCTACATTTAGCCACCACCACCAAGGTTTGTCTCCCCCTTATCTGTTTGTATATAGACGTCACCGAGTAAACGTGCTGTGCCACTCCTTATTCACACCTCCCTTGATTGGGAAAAGGTTTGACGCTATTTCTAGAATTTCTTTACTAAATCGTTCTGATTTAATCCCAGCAGTTTTCCTAGCCGAGAGAGAGAGAGAGAGAGAGAGAGAGAGAGAGAGAGAGAGAGAGAGAGATAGTGAGAAAGAGAGAGATAGAGATAGGGAGAGAGAAAGGGGGGAGAGATAGAGAGAGAGATAGTGAGAGAGAGATAGAGAGAGAGAGGTTAACGCTATATTTCCTTAAATATGTTAGCTATGAAAGCTAAGAACATAACACAAACTAAACATCCTTCACTTGAAGAACTATTTGAAGAAAGATGTTAATGTAAAACTAAACACATTTTGGATGATACATCCCACCCTCTTCATTACAGATACTTGGGATCGACCCGTTCCGGACGAGTTCTTCCCGTCAGGGCGAGGACTGAAAGATATAAAAATATTTTGCTCCCCAATATGTACGAATTTACCAGCGTGCTCCCCTTGAAGTCACAAATCTTAATGACAACTATTAAGTCCCTGCTATGGCTAAGAGGATTCAATGAATGGCTGTTTTTTTACTAGTTCTAGTGAAATAATTTAATATAAATGTCTTGTGTTCAAATTGTTTTATTTATGTGCTGAAAATGTACAATGCAATCAAAAAACATTTCCATTTGTTTGGATCAATAAAAGAATCTTATCTTATCTTATGTACGAGACGTTATTTAGTTGCAATTGTGTACTCTTTATGTGTGTGTATAAATAATATATGTATTTTTCGATGAGTGCACCTTTTTAAGTGCTGTGCTGTAAGTTGATATATTTTATTTGTTTCTGTGTATTTGAATTTGTAACTTTTATGAAAGTTAAAATTTCATTTAATTAAATATCGTTAGGCATCACTAGCTTCCGTATTGTTTTTCTTTGTATTCTGGTTTTCAGTCATTTTTAAAAAAAAACATATTGTTCATTGTACGAGCCAATCTTAAGATAGATTTAACTTTCAAAACCACAAGGGTACTTAACAGATATTTTTACCAGACATCATCTCCTGCAAGTTGAAAAATAACAAGGTCGTTGAACAATGACATAACGTGAAATGACATGGACTTTTCTAAATAAAAACATGACATACACTACAGTGAGACCTCGGATAACGAACTCAACGCGTTCAGAGTCTTCACTCTCAATGAAACCGAAGCGACTCGCTAACCTGAAAGACTTGACCTATTAATTCCATTAATGTGTTTCGGTCTTTAACAAAAGTGTTGCGTTACAATGAAAATTATGTCCTTTAATATCTTGGCTAGCAGCCTCTCCAAGTCTTGGAAACCAAGGATTTCTTCTTCTTGGGTGCAATTGATCCAACTGCCCTCTACTCACTTTAAAGTCTCCAGTCATAGTACTTGCATTCGGTGTTTCGACCAACCAATCACTGTGCAACTGCCCAGCCTTCTAACGAAATATTGTCTTGCTAACGTTGTTTACGGCAGCGGATCGGCGAACTTTGCTTCTGCCATGACCCTTACAAAATAGTGTGGTTTTTTTATGCAGACGTTACCTCAAATTTGGCAGGAAAGATATCATAGACCATTGGTTCTCACCCTTCCTATGGCCGCGACCCTTTAATACAGTTTATCGTGTTGTGGCGAACCCCAGCCACAAAATTATGTTCGGTTATACTTCATAAATATAGAGCATATGTGTTTACAGGTGGTCTTAGGCGACACCTGGGAAAGGGTCGTGCGACCCACAGGTTGAGAACCGCTGTCCTAGAACTCTCTCAGGTTGGACTGAACTATCTCAGGTTGGACAGAATTATCTCAGGTTGGACAGAACTATCTCAGGTTGAACAGAACGCTCTCAGGTTGGACAGAACTATCTCAGGTTGGACAGAACTCTCTCAGGTTGGACAGAACTATCTCGGGTTGAACAGAACGCTCTCAGGTTGGACAGAACTATCTCAGGTTGGACAGAACTATCTTAGTTTGAACAGAACGCTCTCAGGTTGCTTTCGTTACACATCAAAGTTTAACACAAGAGCAAGGCGCAACTATAGCAGAGCAGGTCGCAATAACAGCGTGGTGTCACTAGAGCAGTGTGCCGCCAGAGCAGGTCGCAAAAACAGCGTTTTGTCACTGTGTCACTAGAGCAGGCTACCGCCAGAGTAGGTCGCAATAACAGCGTGGTGTCACTAGAGCAGGGTACCACAAGAGCGTGTTGAAATAAGAGCGTTGTGTCATATTGTCACCAGAGAAGTAAACGAAGCGTGTGCTAATAAGGGAAAAGACTCGACAGTGCAACACTCAACTGTAAATTATAAGTCATTTGTATCCCTTTAATTATCTCCCTCACCCCCCTCCATCCCTCCCTCTCTCTCCTTCTCTCTCTCTCCTTCTCTCTCTCCTTCTCTCCCCCCCCTCTCTCTCCCTCTTTCTCTCTGCACCCTCTCTCTCTCTCTCTAGCGGAGTAAACGTCATACAATACACGGTGTGCTGGAGCCATTTCGGATAATCTTTTCGATTTCTAACAAAGTGTTGCTAAATCTGCACAAACACACACACACGCACACACATACACACACATCAGACACACGCACGCACGTACACACACATCACACACACGCACACATACACACAAAAGTGTTTCTCTGTGCAAACTAGTTTCCATTATTAGCTTCAAGTATTAAAAAAAAATATTATTTTTTTTTAATTCCTCGACTTGTGACTGTGTTGTGATGTCCAGATCATGGGATGACAACACGACATTTTAATTTGTTTAAGGAGGTACATGATGTTTATACGGGAGTCCTCTCATGCGGCAATCACAATAGAGATCAATACATTTGCACGCGGCAATCACATCAGAGATCAATACATATGCACGCTGCGATCACATCAGAGATCAATACATTTGTACGCGGCAATCACATTAGAGATCAACACATTTGTACGTAAAGCAGCAGTGGTTCTGAGAGTGTGGAAAGATGCGACGCATTTTCTAAAATTCCATTTTTTTTTTTTAAGTTAAAACTTTAAACACTATTGCTGACGAAAGTGTTGTACCTGTTTCCTGTTTCATTGGTTGTATATTAAAAACTAAATTAATATTAAGACCGATACATACGACACATTATAAGAATAAATTCTTCATTTAATATTAATTTATAGAATCATTATTATCAACTGCTCTATTTCCTTTTGTCTTTTTGTTGTTGTAATCTAAGCAACATTTTAAAACAATGTTATATTTTGTTTTGTTGCGCTTCATAGTTTCTTAAATGAATTTATTCAAAGAGTTAAGTTGATATTCTTTTTCTTTCAGAGCTATCATGCTTGTCAAATATCGAAATGAGTCACCGATGGAAAGATTAGCAATTGAAAGCACATGTGTCCTAGTTTCGGACTCAGTGTCTAGCTTTGGACACAGTGTCTAGCTTTGGACACAGTGTCTAGCTTTAGACACATTGTCTAGCTTTGGACACAGTAACTAGCTTTGGACACGGTGTCTAGCTTTGGACTCAGTGTCTAGCTTTGGACACAGTGTTTAGCTTTGGACACAGTGTCTAGCTTTGGACACAGTAACTAACTTTGGACACAGCGTCTAGCTTTGGACACAGTAACTAGCTTTGAACACGGTGTCTAGCTTTGGACACAGTGTCTAGCTTTGGACACAGTGTCTAGCTTTGGACACAGTGTCTAGCTTTGGACACAGTGTCTAGCTTTGGACACGGTGTCTAGCTTTGGATTCAGTGTCTAGCTTTGGACACAGTGTTTAGCTTTGGACACAGTGTCAAGCTTTGGACACAGTAACTAACTTTGGACACAGCGTCTAGCTTTGGACACAGTAACTAGCTTTGGACACGGTGTCTAGCTTTGGACACAGTGTCTAGCTTTGGACACAGTGTCTAGCTTTGGACACAGTGTCTAGCTTTGGACACAGTAACTAGCTTTGGACACAGTGTCTAGCTTTGGACACTAACTAGCTTTGGGCACGGTGTCTGGCTTTGGACACTGTGTCTAGCTTTGGACACAGTGTCAAGCTTTGGACACGGTGTGTAGCTTTGGACACAGTGTCTAGCTTTGGACACAGTAACTAGCTTTGGACACGGTGTCTAGCTTTGGACTCAGTGTCTAGCTTTGGACACAGTGGTTAGCTTTGGTCACAGTGTCTAGCTTAGGGCCACGTGATAGCTAAAACAACGTCAATCAAAATGTTGTAATCAAATTTTGAAATAGCAGAATATGACACATACATAAAACATGACACTAGCTACACCCTTGACCATGGCTATGAAATAATAACACTAGCTCCACCCTTGACCATGGCTATTAAATAATAACACTAGCTCCACTCTTGACCATGGCTATGAAATAATGACACTAGCTACACCCTTGACCATGGCTATGAAATAATGACACTAGCTCCACCCTTGTCCATGGCTATGAAATAATTACACTAGCTCCACCCTTGGCCATGGCTATGAAATAATGACACTAGCTCCACCCTTGTCCATGGCTATGAAATAATGACACTAGCTCCACCCTTGACCATGGCTATGAAATAATAACACTAGCTCCACCCTTATCCATGGCTATGAAATAATGACACTAGCTCCACCCTTGTCCATGGCTATGTAATAATGACACTAGCTCCACCCTTCTCCATGGCTATGAAATAATAACACTAGCTCCACCCTTGTCCATGGCTATGAAATAATGACACTAGATCCACCCTTGGCCATTACATGTACTATGAAATAATAACACCACCAAAACAAAATAGAACGTTCCATCTTTTTTTTCATTATTCTTCAACGAATAAGGCAATAAACTCTTGACACACAAACAATGAGTCAACAAGATTACTCAACAAGATTGCTCAATAAGATTGCTAAATACTAACTGCATCACACAAACAAAGAGTCAACAAGATTGCGAAACACTAAATGCATCACACAAACACACTAGCAACACATTATAGTATAGTATTAAAACCAAACCCTATTAGCAAAAGTTGTATACATCTTTATTGTAGAAATATTTGTTTTCGAAAATAGAACATTTCTGCTTAGCATTTTGCCATCGACGTCACGTGCGCCCGTATTCGTCTGACTGTATTTCTTTTTTTTTGTTTCGAATTATTTTCCCTCATTCAATATATATTCTACTGCGTCCAATGCTGCAAAAGACAAAGTACGTCATTGTTGTTAGTGAAAAAAAAATTCAAGATCTTTCAGATCGCTTCTCCGGAATACATAGAAATAAGAGCGGGAGGGGGGTGTAATTATGTTTGAAAATTTGATAATTCCATTCAGAGATGATAATGTTTGTAAATGCCATTCGTGAATAATTTCTGTGCATAGTTTTAGTCTGGTGAAGGAACAAATTTGTTATCTTCGTTCATTGTGACGTTGGAAACGGGGTGTGGAAAAAGGGAAGGGGGGGGGGGGCTAGTCTCGTTTTAAATGTTTCAGGTGTTGAATTTTTTATATTACTTAAAAACATGACGCCCGACATCAGCTTCCTGTTATAGGTTTAAAAACATGACGCCCGACATCAGCTTCCTGTTATAGGTTTAAAAACATGACGCCCGACATCAGCTTCCTGTTATAGGTTTAAAAACATGACGCCCGACATCAGCTTCCTGTTATAGGTTTAAAAACATGACGCCCGACATCAGCTTCCTGTTATAGGTTTAAAAACACGACGCCCGACATCAGCTTCCTGTTATAGGTTTAAAAACACGACGCCCGACATCAGGTTCCTGTTATAGGTTTAAAAACACGACGCCCGAAATCAGCTTCCTGTTATAGGTTTAAAAACACGACGCCCGACATCAGCTTCCTGTTATAGGTTTAAAAACACGACGCCCGACATCAGCTTCCTGTTATAGGTTTAAAAACACGACGCCCGACATCAGCTTCCTGTTATAGGTTTAAAAACACGACGCCCGACATCAGCTTCCTGTTATAGGTTTAAAAACACGACGCCCGACATCAGCTTCCTGTTATAGGTTTAAAAACACGACGCCCGACATCAGCTTCCTGTTATAGGTTTAAAAACACGACGCCCGACATCAGCTTCCTGTTATAGGTTTAAAAACACGACGCCCGACATCAGCTTCCTGTTATAGGTTTAAAAACACGACGCCCGACATCAGCTTCCTGTTATAGGTTTAAAAACACGACGCCCGACATCAGCTTCCTGTTATAGGTTTAAAAACACGACGCCCGACATCAGCTTCCTGTTATAGGTTTAAAAACACGACGCCCGACATCAGCTTCCTGTTATAGGTTTAAAAACACGACGCCCGACATCAGCTTCCTGTTATAGGTTTAAAAACACGACGCCCGACATCAGCTTCCTGTTATAGGTTTAAAAACACGACGCCCGACATCAGCTTCCTGTTATAGGTTTAAAAACACGACGCCCGACATCAGCTTCCTGTTATAGGTTTAAAAACACGACGCCCGACATCAGCTTCCTGTTATAGGTTTAAAAACACGACGCCCGACATCAGCTTCCTGTTATAGGTTTAAAAACACGACGCCCGACATCAGCTTCCTGTTATAGGTTTAAAAACACGACGCCCGATATCAGCTTCCTGTTATAGGTTTAAAAACACGACGCCCGACATCAGCTTCCTGTTATAGGTTTAAAAACACGACGCCCGACATCAGCTTCCTGTTATAGGTTTAAAAACACGACGCCCGACATCAGCTTCCTGTTATAGGTTTAAAAACATATCCGCATCAACACCAGGCACAGAAACATTGCAAATCCCATCTACATTCATAGGAGCCATAATGATCAATAAATTGATCGTGGGCCCTTAATAGACAGAAAAAGAAGATGAAAAATTTGCACCACAATGCATCACTGCATTTTGAATTTATTATTTTTAAATTAAGGTGACCCCTGCCCTCACTTTTGCTCAAACTCTTCGGATTCCTCAATTTCTGCTACCCCCCCCCCTTTTTTTTTTCCATGACGTCGATCAGTGTGACTACCGGGTTGAATCTAATCTTGTGTCAAATGATTTTCTTCGGCACACCACAACCAGAATGAATTTAGTTTGTGTCTGGCACTGGTCGCCATAATGCCTCCCCCGACGCTTGAAAAATTATTTGCCCCGATCAAATGAAAGTCTTATCAAAACATTCGAATCATGTATACTCCAAAATGCACCTTTTGATTGTTAAACAATCAAACATTTTCTGCTGCCCTACTTCCCGATAAAAATTACATGCCATGACAGCCAAATTTGGTGCTGATATATACACTGCCCAGTGGCGTGCCTAGTGTTAGCGCCACCCTAGGTGGGTTAACTTTTTTGCCACGCTACCTTTCTCGATAGAAACTCTGCAGATGTCCGAAAATCCCGTCGCTCTATCTAAAGAAAAAAATTACTCCTGGGAAGACCAAATGTTCGCCTTCCCCCCCAATTCTACGTCACTGACGTGAGTCTTTGATGACAGGGGACAAGATTCATTTTTACACAACCCCCCCCCCCCCCCCCGCTAAACTCTGAAACCTATTATTTTCATCCATTAACTATAGCCCATTATATGCCCCCGCTAGTCTGGCGCCCGGGGACATATGTCCCATCTGCCACCCCTTAGCTACGCCTCTGGCCACTGAAAAACTGGCACTGCCCCCCCGAACGTCAAAAGTGCCCCCTCGGGGGAAACACTGATTTCGATGATGAGCGTTGGTGGCGCCATGAGGCTTGTGACGTACTCTTGGCATGATTTTATGGCTCTGTGACGAAGCAGTGAATCAACTGTCCCTAGGTGAGTGCTATTCTTTTCGAAGTGGTTGAGTATTGAGGGAGGATGCTGTATTGTAATCCACTATTGAGATTCACTTTGTGTTTGAATTATTGTACGACCAGACGATAAGTAAGTTGGATTGAAGTCTACGCAGTTCTTGGATTAGGACTTGTAATAAGTTTGGACTAGATACCGTGAACGTTGTAAACAACAACAATAATTATTATAAAATAAACCTAGAGCGGGATTGGCATGTGTGTGTGTTAAAAAAATGTTTAAAAAAATGTTCATCAATTTAATCAATCCTTGAGCGTAAGTGGAAAGTCGATGCATTTGTGTTTGTGAATGTCCACCAGTCTAAGTCTTGTTTGTGTTTGTGAATGTCCACCAGTCTAATTCTGAATGTCCATGTGTCTTGGTGTCAATGTAGATGTTTATATGTGTCAGTTTCTATGAGTTAATGAGTTAATATAAATGGGTTTGTCCATAATAGATTTTACCTTTTACTCCTGGAGCATTAGAATCATATACTTATTGAAAATTTAAAAAAGCAATGTGACTTTATATTTTTAATAACTAAGAAAACTAAGTGCAAAATGTCAAATGAAAAATAACGTTTTTATATTTTAATTTAAAAAATACGATTTATTTTGCAGTTTTGTGGGTTTAACATGAACAAAAAAGGTATTACCTGAGTAATAATCTCTTTTTCTCCTCATTGCATCCTGGTGACCTATAGGTGTAAAGAAAACAGAAAATTTAATCATTTACACCATTTCTTGATATGTATATGGCTAATAATATACTTACATGACAAAACTTAAATTCCAATAAAACAACAAGGGAATGCCACCCCAATTCCAAAAATATTTTTCAAAATTATCATCAACATTCCGCCCATGTTCAAACCAATTCCGCACGTATCCCCCCTACACCCCCCCCCCCCCCCCGCCTTATTCCGCCCTTATTTTTTTGTGAAATAAAAATATCTAAAGTAAAGTATTGACTGCTTTAAAATAGAACTAAGTAGAAATGAATATTTTATAAAAAAAATTTGTAACTTCTTATTAAAATTTTAATTTCATTTTAAATTATTTGAAAATAATATGTACACTTTCTTTTAGTTTTTTTTTTCTTTCTTTTAAAAAATAATCTGTCTTGTTTTTTCCTTAGAACAGCCTTTCTTAACGTTTGAGGGAAATAATTATCAAATTTATTTACCATTAATTTTTCATGGATTATTTCCCTTTTCAACTGAAACTACAATGACCAAAAAAAATAATAAGTAAGTAGATAAAAAATTCACAATAGACACATTCGAGAGCCTTTATGCGGTCTGCAGTGGTCTTGTATGGTCCTGTGGAATTGACCACTGCCTGAAGCGAGTGAACACGCCGTGGCACGCTGAAGCCCAACGGAACAAGGGGTTTGGCTCTCAATTAGAGAGTGATTTCTGTCAATAGTCTTCGTCTCATGGTTATCAGAACTATCAAACCAGATTGAGGTGCCCAACAACCGTGCGGCGTTGTTCGGAAAAGGTCGGGGTGTCTAGGAATATTAACGAGAAGTTAGTACAGCCGCACCCTAATTACCCTTCCCTCGACACCGCTGGATTGAGGAGTGTGGGGGCGCCCCTCAGTGTCGCCGGTGACGATCGACAGGCCGGCTCGAGGCGCGCAAGAGACTGACCAGGATGTTCTAGAATGGAATGTGCGTGGTGTAAGGCACATGAAGCCACCAAGCTACGCTATGAACGAGAAGTGGAACTATCCCTATTCCAAGAAATGCTGCTTCATGACAAGCCGTTCTGTATGACAGTTTAATTGCTATACCATAGAAAATACGCCCGATGTCAAGGTGGTACAACAGCGGGTCGCAACGATATCACTGGCAGGCGCTGACGACCTTACCATTTGTATTGCTAGTGTAATCGCAGCCCGGGAGTGGGGGGGGGGGATGGGGCAAGATTTTTGCCACCCTCCTTCCAGAAAGTGCCAACTCCTGATATAGTACGGTCTGGGGCGGACACTCCTTACGCCCCTCCTTTCAACGCCCCTCCTTTCAACGCCCCTCCTTTCAACGCCACTGACAGTCACAAAACGGAAGTCGAAACCCTGCTACCGCTGTCGTCAATCCCTTTATTTAAATCAACACTTACCATTGTCCAAAACGTGTGCAGTGACTGAAGCATCTCTGGTTAGTTCTTCCATCAGGGACCGCACGTCACTCTTCCATTTAAGAATTAATCTTTCAGGCAAGCTCTGCACGTCAGTGTCCAGTAGAACTTGTGTTCTGAACACGAAGGGTAGTGTCGCGGTCATCACACCGGAAATGACGGAATTCAGAAGTACCAGGATGACAGTCGTCTGCACAGCTGAAGGCATCTTGTATCAGAAAATAACTGGCAATAAACTTTGAGGGGGGAACAAAAATAATATATCTTAAATATAAGATCTATGGTATTTTATAACGATTATCAGATTGCCTCCCCAGTTATTATAAAATCAAATTATTAACCCACCCCTTTTTAAAATTTACCTTAAAGTTAATATTGTTATTATGAAAGTAGGTTTTTACGATTTATCGATGTCTGGTTTATGCACTTGAGAAAAACTGTAAAATGTATCAAGTTAAAGTTGTCTACTTAAAAAATTGTTATCTTCATCCGAATATTTATCCATGTGCCGTGAAAAAAAAAAGAATATTTACTATGTGATCAAAACAATTTTCGATTTATTTGGATCATTAATTTTTTTTTTACATCTTTATTTCTTTCTCCTCTTACTAATATATCTAAGAACGTTTTCAAGATTAATTTTAACCAAATGCTTGGAATTTATTGTTAACCACCCTGCTTTTGAGCTTACTGAATTCATTTTAAATGTTTTAGCAATGGCACAGTTAAGGTTGGCGCCCACCCCCTGGGAGTCGACTAACATTTTTGCCCCCGCCCCCACCCCACGAAAAAACACTGCAGACTTGCGAAAATTCAACGCCCTCGAGCGTCATAAGCCTGCGTTTATATATAAATATAGTGTTAACAAATATTAACTTCAATTATATATTTTGTCAATTCACAACCTGCCCAAGAGCCAAACTGTCCATGAAATCTCTAAAGACGTAGACTTTGCACCATTTTTTAACGTAGTATGTCGACAACATTTCCGCTCAGTTAAAGTGCATTGATTAGAAACCCATTTATTCATGTCATTGTGTCTTTCTTACGGCGTTCCGAATACTGTATTTAATGAGCGTTGACTCAGTGCGACACAGCGCGACACAGCGCAACACAGTGCGACACAGTGCGACACAGTGCGACACAGCGCGACACATAAAGACAGAAACTGACAGGAATACATTCTTAAAAGGTGTATTTTTTAATTTATTTTATCTAAATAATCAACTTAGAATCTGTAAATCTATCAAATATATTAATCTATAACAATCTATAAAAAATATTATACACCCTCTCAGGTACTAAATTTATTTTTTGTTATATTTACACAGTGTTTTGGCAAGGCTCTGTATTTGAATACAATTATGTTTATATAATTTAATAAATCTTTATAATAATTTAATCCAAATAACGAAATAATCTTAATAATCTGTTGCATCTGTATAAAATATATTAAATCTCAATAAACTATTGAAAATGAAAACGTTCAAATTTAAATTACTTTAAAATTCATTTAACAGTAGTGATAAGAGCAGATTTCTTAATTAAATTCAATAGTTTCATAAAGAGCCAACAAGAATTAATCTGAACACTTACGATGATCAACTTACTACTCTGTTCACGTCTGCTCACCTTGTGAATGTCTCAATGAAAGAACTCACAGTCACGCTAAGTCTTAAAGCTGAACACTTGTGATGATCAACTTACTACTCTGTTCACGTCTGCTCACCCTGTCAGTGTTTCAATGAAAGAACTCACGCCCAAGTCTTTAAGCTTTTCGTAGCTTGATTCACAGTATTCGACGTCTAAGTCAGAGGGCTTTCTTGGCCTATATCGATACCAGCATCGTGCACCCGCCTCCGAGGCTTTATATAAGAGTATTCAATTTCTGGTAATATTGCTAAGCCAAGTTTATGACTTTTTTTTAATATATATATAAAAAAACGCACATTCAAGAGGTCTTGGGATTGAGATATGGGATGCTGGAGCTGTGTATCATGAATTTGGGACGTTAACCCATTTCCCTTCCCCCCCCCCAACCACAAAGTTCCGGTTAATTTTGTCCTGGCATTTTCTGGACGCTGTATTGTGTTATAAGGGTGGGGGTGGAGTCAACTTTTTCCAACTCCCCTCCGTTAGCCTGCTAGCGTCATCCCCCATGTTAATCTAAATATTACGTGGAGTTTGTCAGATGCATTTTTAAATGTATTTAAAAATGCTCTTATGTGTCTGTGATGAAGAGGGTGGGATATGATCTTAGGTGTCTGTGATGAAGAGGGTGGGATATGATCTTAGGTGTCTGTGATGAAGAGGGTGGGATATGATCTTAGGTGTCTGTGATGAAGAGGGTGGGATATGATCTTAGGTGTCTGTGATGAAGAGGGTGGGATATGATCTTAGGTGTCTGTGATGAAGAGGGTGGGATATGATCTTGGGTGTCTGTGATGAAGAGGGTGGGATGTGATCTTAGATGTCTGTGATGAAGAGGGTGGGATATGATCTTAGGTGTCTGTGATGAAGAGGGTGGGATGTGATCTTAGGTGTCTGTGATGAAGAGGGTGGGATATGATCTTAGGTGTCTGTGATGAAGAGGGTGGGATATGATCTTAGGTGTCTGTGATGAAGAGGGTGGGATATGATCTTATGTGTCTGTGATGAAGAGGGTGGGATATGATCTTATGTGTCTGTGATGAAGAGGGTGGGATATGATCTTATGTGTCTGTGATGAAGAGGGTGGGATATGATCTTAGGTGTCTGTGATGAAGAGGGTGGGATATGATCTTGGGTGTCTGTGATGAAGTGGGTGGGATATGATCCTTGGGTGTCTGTGATGAAGAGGGTGGGTTTTGATCATAGTCATAGGTGTCTGTGATGATGAGGTTGGGATATGATCTTAGGGGCCTGTGGCACGGGACAGGGGTCTGGTGAGGGACTCGCCTGCCATGGGACACAAGCTCGAGCTTCTCAGGCAGGGGACTAGAGAAGGACTCGCCTGCCCCGTGCCAACGGCCTCGGGCTCCTCTGGCAGGGGTCTGATGATGGACTGTAATGGAAATAATAACACTAGCTCCACACCTTGACCATGGCTATGAAATAATAACACCACATAAAACAAAAGAGAACGTTCGATCTTTTTTTTTCTTCTTCTGCAACGAATATGGCAATAAACTCGTGACACACAAACAAGGAGTCGACAAGATTGCTAAACACTAAATGCATCACATAAACACACTAGCAACACATCATACTAAATGCATCACACAAACACACTAGCAACACATCATACTAAATGCATCACACAAACACACTAGCAACACATCATACTAAATGCATCACACAAACACACTAGCAACACATCATACTAAATGCATCACACAAACACACTAGCAACACATCATACTAAATGCATCACATAAACACACTAGCAACACATCATACTAAATGCATCACACAAACACACTAGCAACACATCATACTAAATGCATCACACAAACACACTAGCAACACATCATACTAAATGCATCACATAAACACACTAGCAACACATCATACTAAATGCATCACACAAACACACTAGCAACACATCATACTAAATGCATCACATAAACACACTAGCAACACATCATACTAAATGCATCACACAAACACACTAGCAACACATCATACTAAATGCATCACACAAACACACTAGCAACACATCATACTAAATGCATCACACAAATACACTAGCAACACATCCCACTAAATGCATCACACAATCACACTAGCAACACATCATACTAAATGCATCACACAAACACACTAGCAACACATCATACTAAATGCATCACACAAACACACTAGCAACACATCATACTAAATGCATCACACAAACACACTAGCAACACATCATACTATCAAAACCAAAATCCCATTGGCAAAAGTTGTATACATCTTTATTGCAGAAATATATTTTTTTTTAAGATAGAACATTTCTGCTTAGCATTTTGCCATCTACGTCACTTATGCCCGTATTCGTCTACCTGTATTTCTTTCTTGCGATCTCGAACCATTTTCAATAATACTTAATATGTTTGCCACTGCGTCTAATGCTGCAATAGAGAAAAAGAGTACGTCATTGCTGTGAGTGAAAAACAAATAAAAGATCTTTCAGATCGCATCTCCGGAATACTTAGAAATAAGGGAGGGAGGGGGCTGTAGTAATGTTTGAAAATGTCCGGATGCCATCAAGAGATGTGGTTCTTTGTAAATGATTTCGTGACTAATTTCTGTGCATAGTGTTAGTCTGGAGAAAAAAAAATTGTCATTTGTGTTCATTGTGACGTGAGAAACGCGGTAGGAAGGGGGGGGGGGCGACTATTCTCGTTTTGAATGTTTCAGGTGTTGAATTTTTTTATTACTTAAAAATATGACGCCCACCATCAGCCTCCTGATATAGGTTTAAAAATATGACGCCCACCATCAGCCTCCTGATATAGGTTTAAAAATATGACGCCCACCATCAGCCTCCTGATATAGGTTTAAAAATATGACGCCCACCATCAGCCTCCTGATATAGGTTTAAAAATATGACGCCCACCATCAGCTTCCTGATATAGGTTTAAAAATATGACGCCCACCATCAGCTTCCTGATATAGGTTTAAAAATATGACGCCCACCATCAGCTTCCTGATATAGGTTTAAAAATATGACGCCCACCATCAGCCTCCTGATATAGGTTTAAAAATATGACGCCCACCATCAGCTTCCTGATATAGGTTTAAAAATCTCAACCGCCGACCTTTAAAGCGTATGATTTGCATTTTTTTTGGCCAGACACTGATGATATTATTAGATGTTTAACAGTTTTTTGTAACCAAAAACCGGTTGCTGATTTTCCTAAACCGGTTTTGCCAAAAAAAAATTAGCATGAAATAAACTAAGAGTTTTTAAAAGAGCAAAATTTCAAAATATACGAGATTAAATAGCAAACCAGTACGACAATAATATATATTTATATTATTTAATAAAGAAAACCCGATTAAGATTCTTTATAATGCAAGTCATTGGCCGGCTTCTCGCTAACGCTTCGGTTATCTGACTTCCCAACAATTGGTATCAATATCAGCTGACCGATGGTAAAAACCAGCAGACTGAATTATAATTTTTTTGGGGGGTAGGGGGCATTCATTGTAGTAGAGCTGGTGTGTTGACTTGTATCAACCCATGGCATGCAACTTTCCCAGTTCTTTTTGTTATGACGTCACCAATGAGCTTGGTGACACGTGATGACAATGCATTCCGCCCCCACCCCCCCAACCGCCCTTGATTGGGAACGTTTGTTTACCTTTCTAGAAGCGTCTGCATAGAGGGAGAAATACTCTCTGGCGATTGAATTTCTAGGCTTTCTGTTCAGGGGGGTTCTGACCCCTTCACTATAAATATAACGGTCGACTATGACCGGCAGACATTTACGAGACTTACCAGGCTTTCAAGAGCCTTAAAAGAAACTACAATACTTTTCACTGTGTGTGTTGATTACTATGTGTACCTTTCTAGTATTATTATTTTTCACTTACTTAATGTAGTTTTTGTTTCTGTACATTTGATTATGTATTTTTATATCAACTTAATAGTATAATTCAAATGGTTATATTACTATCATTAGATTTTTTACTGTTTTTCTTTGTCTTAAAAAATACAGAAACACCTTTCCCATGCGTTCCTGCAGGACTCGAGCCCTGATTGTAAAAGCCCGATTTCTAAAACCCGATTGACTCTCTCCAGCACCGATATTAACTAGTCATTGTTGCAAACCGAATCTTGTGGTTTCTTGTGCGCGGTGTGTCTTGGGTTAATTTCGATGATGAGCGTTGGTGGCGCCATGAGGCTTGTGACCTATTCATGGCATGATTTTATGGCTCTGTGACGTAGTAGTGAATCAACTGTCTTTAGGTGAGTGCTGCACTTTGTGTTTGGATTACTGTACGATCAGACGATAGATAAGTTGGTTTGAAGTTTACGCTGTTCTGTGATTAGGACTTGTGTTCAGTTTGAACTAGATACCGTGAACGTTGTAAACAACAACAACAACAATTATTATAAAAAAAAACCTAGAACGGGATTTTCATGTGTGTGGTAAAAAAAAAATTCAAAAATGTTAATCAAATTAATCATTCCTTGAGCTGAAATGGAAAGTCGATGGATTTGTGTTTGTGAATGTCCACCAGTCTAAGTCTCAATGTCCATGTGTCTTGGTGTCAATGTCGTTGTGTATATATGTCAGTTTCTATGAGTTAATGAGTTAATATAAATGGGTTTGTCCATAACAGATGTTACCTTTTACTCCTGTAGCATTAGAATCATAATATACGTTTTGAAAATTTAAAAAGCAATTAGACTTTATATTTTTAATAAATAGGAAAACTAAGTTTAACATGTCAAATGAAAAATAACGTTTTTATATTTTAATTTAAAAAATACGATTTATTTTGCAGGTTTGTGGGTTTAACATGAACAAAAAAGGTATTACCTGTGTTATTATCTCTTTTTCTCATCATTGCATCCTGGTGACCTATGTATGTAAAGAAAACAGAAATGTAATCATTTACACAATCTCTTGATATGTATATGACTTATAATATACTTACATGACAAAACTTAAATTCCAATAAAACAACAAGGGAATGCCACCCCAATTCCAAAAATATTTTTCAAATATTCCACCAACATTCCGCCCATGTAAAAACAATTACGCACGTATCGCCCCCCCCCCCCCCCGGCCTTATTCCGCCCTTATTTTTTGTGAAATAAAAATATCTACAGTATTGACTGCTTTAAAATAGAACTAAGTAGAAATTAAAAATCTTCTAGCATTTGTTTTGTACTTCTTTTTAAAGATTTAATTTAATTTAAATTTATTTGAAAATGATATTTAACACTTTTATTTTCTTTTTTACTTAAAAACAAAAATGTGTTCCCTTTTTTAAAAGAAATTGTCTTATTTCCTAGAAGAGCCTACTTTAACATTTAAAGGGAAACAATTATCAATTTTATTTACCATAAATTTTATATGGATTATTTCCCTTGTCGACTGAAAATTTGATAGACCATAGAAAATAAGTAAGTAGATTTATAATAGACACATTCGAGAGTCTTTGTGCCGTCTGCAGTGGTCTTGTTGGGTCCTGTGGAATTGACCACTGCCTGAAGCGAGAGAGCACGCCGAGGCTCGCTGAAGCCCGAAGGAGCAAGGGGTTTGGGACTCACAAACTTCAGGCTCTCAAGGAGGGAATGCTTTCTGTCCATTGTCTTCGTCTCATGGTTATCAGAACTATCAAACCAGATTGAGGTGCCCAACAACCGTGCGGCGTTGTTCGGGAACAGGTCGGGGTGTTAGTACAGCCGCACCCTAATTACCCTTCCCTCGACACCGCTGGCTTGAGGAGGGTGGGGGCGCCCCTCAGTGTCGCCGGTGACGATCGACAGGCCGGCGCGAGGCGAGCAAGAGACTGACCAGGATGTTCTAGAATGGAATGTGTGTGGTGTAAGTCTACGACAGAAGGCACATGAAGCCACCAAGCTACGCTACAAATGGAGAAGTGGAACTATCCCTATTCCAAGAAACGCTTCTGCATGACAAGACGTTCCGTATGACAGGTTAATTCCTATACCATAGAAAATACGCCCGATGCCAATGTGTTACAACAGCGGGTCGCAACGATATCACTGACAGGCGCTGACGACCTTACCATTTGCATTGCTAGTGTAATTGCAGTCGGGGGGGGGGGTGATGGGGCAAGATTTTTGCCGCCCTCCTTCCAGTAAGTGCCACCTCCTGTTATAGTACGGTCTGGGGCGGACACTCCTTACGCCCCTCCTTTCAACGCCACTGACAGTCACAAAACGAAAGTCGAAACCCTGCTACCGCTGTCGTCAATCCCTTTATTTAAATCAACACTTACCATTGTCCAAAACTTGTGCAGTGACTGAAGCATCTCTGGTTAGTTCTTCCATCAGGGACCGCACGTCACTCTTCCATTTAAGAATTAATCTTTCAGGCAAACTCTGCACGTCAGTGTCCAGTAGAACTGGTGTTCTGAACACGAAGGGTAGTGTCGCGGTCATCACACCGGAAATGACGGAGTTCAGAAGTACCAAGATGACAGTCGTCTGAACAGCTGAAGGCATCTTGTATCAGAAAATAACTGGCAATAAACTTTGAGGGGGAAACAAAAATAATATATCTTAAATATAAGATCTATGGTATTTTATAATGATTATCATATTGCCTCCCCAGTTATTATAAAATCAAATTATTAACCCACCCCTTTTTTATTTACCTTAAAGTTAATATTGTCATGATGAAAGTAGGTTTTTGACGACTTTTCGATGGCTGGTTTATACACTTGAGAAATACTTTAAAATGTTTTAAGTTAAAGTTGTCTACTTTAAAAATTATCTTCATCTAATATTTATCCTTGTGCCGTGGGAGAAAAAAAAGAATATTTACTATTTGATTTTGATCAAAACAAATTTCGATTAATTTTGATCAATAATTGTTTTTTTTTAAAACTTATTTCTTTCTTCTCTTACTATTTTATATCTAAGAACGTTTTCAAGATTAATTTTAATCAAATGCTTGGAATTTATTGTTAACCACCATGCGTTTGAGCTTTTTGAATTCATTTTAAATGTTTTAGCAATGGTACAGTTAAGGTTTTCGCCCACCCCCCAATAGTCGACTAATATTTTACCCCCGCCCCCACCCCACAAAAAAACACTGCAGATTTTCGAAAATTCAACGCCCTCGACTTTCCTAAGCAAGCTTTTATATATAGCTATAGTGTTTACAAATATTCACTTCAGTTATATATTTTGTGAATTCACAACCTGCCCAAGAGCCAAACTGTCCATGAAATCTCTAAAGACGTAGGCTTTGCACTATTTTATTAACGTAGTATGTCGACAAAATTTTCGCTCAGTTAAAGTGCATGGATTAGAAACCCAATTATTCGTGTCATCGTGTCTTTCTTACTTCGATCCGAATATCTAATGAGCGTTAACTCAGTGCGACACAGCGCGACACAGTGCGACACAGCGCGACACAGTGCGACACAGTGCGACACAGGAACTGACAGGAATACATTCTTACGAGGTGTATTTTTAAATTTATTTAATCTAAATAATCACGTTAGAATCTGTATATATATCAAATATGTTAACCTATAACAATCCATAAACACTCTTTAATATATTTTTTGTTTGTATACACTGTATTTTTGGCAAGGCTCTGTAATTGAACACAATTATGTTTTATATAAATAATAACTCTTTATAATAATTTAATCCAAATAACAAATTAATCTTAATAATCTGTTCCATCTGTATACAATACATTAAATCTCAATAAACTATTGAAAATGATAACTTTAAATGATTACTTTAAAATTCATTTAACAGTAGTGATAAGAGCAGATTTCTTAATTAAATTCAATAGTTTCATAAAGAGCCAACAAGAATTAATCTGAACACTTACAATGCTCAACTTACTACTCTGTTCACGTCTGCTCACCTTGTGAGTGTCTCAATGAAAGAACTCACAGTCACGCTAAGTCTTAAAGCTGAACACTTGTGATGATCAACTTACTACTCTGTTCACGTCTGCTCACCGTGTCAGCGTTTCATTGAAAGAACTCACGCCAAGTCTTAAAGCTTTTTATAGCTTTATTCTCAGTATTCGATGTAGGAGTCAGAGGGCTTTCTTGGCCTATATAATAGATACCAGCATCGTGCACCCGCCCTCGATGCTTTATATAAGAGTATTCGATTTCTGGTAATATTGTTACGCCAAATTATGACTTCTTTTTTTTATATAAATAAAAACCGCACATTCAAGATTTTGTGGGGTTGAGATGAGGGATGCTGGAGTTGTGTAGCATGAATTTGGGGCGTTAACCCGTTTTTCTCCCCCCCCCACCACCAAGAGTTAAGAGTTCCGGTTCATTTGATCCTGGCATTTCTGGACGCTGTCTTCTGTTATATGGGTGGGGGTGGGGTCACCTTTTTCCAACTCCCCTCCATTAGCATGCTAGCGTCATCCCGCATTAGCCTGCTAGCGTCATCTCCCATTAGCCTGCTCGCCTCATCTCCCATTAGCCTGCTCGCCTCATCTCCCATTAGCCTGCTAGAGTCATCTCCCATTAGCCTGCTAGCGTCATCTCTCATTAGCCTGCTAGCGTCATCTCCCATTAGCCTGCTAGCGTCATCCCATTAGCATGCTAGCGTCATCCCCCATTAGCCTGCTAGCGTCATCTCCCATTAGCCTGCTAGCGTCATCTCCCATTAGCCTGCTAGCGTAATCTCCCATTAGCCTGCTAGCGTCATCTCACATTTGCCTGCCAGCGTCATTCCCTATGTTAAGCTAAATTTTACGTGGAGTTTGTCAGATGCATTTTTAAATATGTAAAAAAAAAAAAGCTTTTAGGTGTCTGTGATGAAGAGGCTGGGATGTGATCTTAGGTTTCTGTGATGAAGAGCGTAGGATGTGATCTTAGGTGTCTGTGTTGAAGAGCGTAGGATGTGATCTTAGGTTTCTGTGATGAAGAGGCTGGGGTGTGATCTTAGGTGTCTGTGACGAAGAGGCTGGGATGTGATCTTAGGTGCCTGTGATGAAGACGGCGAGATGTGATCTTAGGAGCCTGTGGCACGGAGCAGGGGTCTGGTGAGAGATTTGCCTACCCCGGGACACAGGCTCGGGCTCCTCTGGAAAGGGTATGACAAGGGACTTTTTTATTAAAGCATGAACATATATTTTCATTTATAGCTAAACATGAAATAGTTTCTCTAATTTGGTTCATTCAACATTATTTTTTTTTTAGCCTACTCCCTTAACCAGCGATGCCTGCAACCCCAGATGTGGTTTGCAGTGCCAGCGTGGGCTGGAAGACGCAAACATATTTTTAGATAAAACACAGGGAAGTGCCAAATAATATCTGATAAAATAAATTGAAAAATGTATGCCTACTGCTTTATTGGCTGATAACATAAAACAATTCTGTACCAATAACAAATGAAAACAAACGAGAGCAATATAATGTAAACATCCCCTTCGTTTTTATTTTGTTTTGGAAAGGAAGGAGGGCATACTAAGTCAAGAATGAGAAAGGGCTGGTAGAGATAACTTGTAAAAAGTTAATTAGTAACATTTATTCATCAGCTAAACTTTCAGTTCTGATGATAAAACTTTTAGTGGCCTGTCAAATAAGTTTCAATAAAAAGTAATCATTATTGTCAAAGTTAATGATTAAGATTACAAATTATTTAAGCATACAATGAAATCAAATTTAGAAATATTATTTTGCCTATTACAATAACTGTGCAGGATTTTTCCTCTTACACATTAAGATAGGTTACATGTTACATGAAAGTTTTGTTATGTAGACGACGTGTTTATGTCACCATTCCCCGCGAATGAACTCTAGCTGACCCTAAGCTCGAAGCAGCATTTAGGGTGCGGCTAGCTAAAAATGGCCTCACTTGACCTTGTTTACAACTAAATAAAATTAATAGTCTGTATCCTAAGAATTATGTTGAAAAATCTGGAGAACAATGGAAAGGGAAACATTATGTAAGGCCTTTCTAGAAATGTCTGTAAAACGATAGATTCTGGGCTATCATTTATCACGAGATGTTTTTGCTATACGAGACAGAGTTTGGCTTTGTGTGTGTAGATTTCTTTTCATCATTGTACCTTTTACAACATCATATTATTATCTTCTTCAGCATTTTTTGTACCGGTACAAGCCAATCATTATTCTGTTAGTCAATAGCTTTAATTTTATTTCTTGTTGATTTTATAATTCATTATTAACTTAATAAAATGTGTCAATTGTAACTGGCCCTGGTTTGGGTATCGTTTTTCTTTGTTATTGTATTTAACATATGGTATCGTCTTTTGTTGTGTACTGTTTTAGTACGAGCCGTATACTTAAATAAGAGATTAATTTCTCCATACTGATAACAGTACGTAAGAGTTTGATTTAATATTATTAATCTATGAGTCTATGAGTATGAGCATAATTACATTTTGACTAGTAATAATACTATAGACCAGCGTTCCCCAAATTGGACGAAAATATAATGAATCAATCTGGCACTGTTCCCTGATGCAATTTTGAATCTTGCACACCGATCCACCAAACTTAACAGTTTGGCAAAAGCTGCTATTTAAGACGATAGACAATGGCGTCCAAAATATGACTTATGTAATTTGTCTCTTCTTCTTGAATTTATCAACTACATTGTAATTTATAATATCAAGTCTCAAGCTACAACTAAAGAAATGAATAAATTATAGAAACTAAATCTACAATACTTTTAGAACCTCATTACTATAAGACTACTATAAAGGCTTACTACTACTGAGATAGGTATATCATGTACGATGTTAAATGAGTAAGTAGGCCTAAGTGAGGGTGTTATTAAACCATGAATTACTAACTAAAACTTACTGCTACAACTTCTAAGTAATCTTAATTAAAATTTAATCACAGTCTTGGTAGACTACTATTAATACTAAAACTATGCTAAACTAAGGACTAAATCTAAGTGAGACTAAGAGTTAAGAGTAAGACTAAGCCAGCGTAGCTGACCAAGTAACATTAACTTACACAGCTTGCCGACTTTGCTACGGGCACTATGGCCCATGCTGGTGTTTGATTTTGAATTGATGAATTTTTGTATGTATAACCTTTAAATTTTTATTAATATGTGTTTATTTTCAAATTTTTAATAAATCCAGTCAAGCTATAATGCATCCTATAGACTGTGTGGTGACACTAGACCTAGTCCAGCTATTATGTAGCCTGTAGACTGTGTAGTGACATTTGTTCCGATGCCAGCATTTTAGATACTAACATACATATAGTAAACAGCGGACTACCTTTTGACGAGGAAAAGGTTAAAATAAATGATATTTGATCAACTTTTTAATACTAATAGAAGAACAACATAAAAAATAAAATTAAATAAAAATTTAGGATAAATAGATTTTCAAAATTTCTCACTCGAAACTCTTATCGGACTTCTTAAGCTCAGTTCACACGAATCAATTTGTCTTCAAATTTTGCTTAAAATTTCTTTTTGAACTCAACATTTTGTTTTAGGCCTACTATATAGTTGCTTGAAAAAGAAATTTGACGAAAACTTGATCGTGTGAAATGACCATTAGAAACCGTTAATTTACACACACACAAAAACACAACTAAACAAAATTCGACCAAACTTCCATTCGCTCAAAATTCCATTCGACCAAACTTCCATTCGCTCAAAATTCCATTCGACCAAACTTCCGTTCGATAAAAATTCCTTTCGACCAAACTTCCGTTCGATCAAAATTTCGTTCGATCAAACTTCCGTTCGATCGAAATTCCGTTCGACCAAACTTCCGGTCGGTCAAATTTCCATTCGACTAAACTTCCGTTCAACCAAACTTCCGTCGAACAAATTTCCGGATACGTTCCATTAAGAAAAGATATTTTGTTCATGCATGTCTGAACTGTTATTGATTTCACTCTACATACATGGACATCTTAGAAACATCCATTTTAGGTTATGCTGTAAACCAAGTTTGAGCACCGTAGGGCTCCACATACAGCCATTTTAATATAAGTTCATCGGACGCGTGATGATTCCATCATGGGCTGATACTTGTATTAACTATTAATCTCGTCCCCGGTTAAAGTTCAAGTGAACACGCAAAGCCACTTCTGCTCTGTGGGGTTTGGGGCGCGGGGGGGCTACGATAACAGAAAAAAGTTGATAAATTAATCACGTGGTGTTGTTATTGTTTTTGTACTGTTGTGTCTCGTGGAGAACGAAGCATTATCAATTTATTTCAAATCTTGTAAGAGCTGCTTACTCATTCTTTATAATTTAATTATTTTGTTTTGTAGAGATTTTATTTGTTTACGAAGCGTCACGTGACCTTGTTGGTGCACAATGACGTGGCTGTAGCGAGGGTAGCCGTAAAGGACGGAATCATCACAATCATAAACAGTAGAAGTCCATTAGTCCGGCATCCAACAGTCCGGAATGCCCGATAGTCCGGCATCGCTCCGGAAAATTGTAAAAATTTTGGTTTTCTCCAAAAGTGTGTCTTTAAAGCAAATAAAAACGCTCGAGAGCTATTCAGAAGTTTTCGTGGTAGTTCGGGATCATCCGGAAGCGCTCGGTATTGTTTGGAAACAATTAGCGGCCAGCTAGTCTCAGCTGTCACAACAAATACAGGTGCTGTGCAGCACAGTTAATCAATCACGAACGTACGTAACTTTTGAAACTGTTTTCATTAGAAATACATTTTATACTAAACGCCAAAAGTCAAGAAAACAAGAAGACATTCGTGACTTTTTTAAATCTAAGTGAAATATGTTTTACAGTAAGTGTACATATATTATAATAATTGTTATATGAAATGTAAAATAAACTTTTTTGTATTTGCATACTGTATTTGTAGTTTAATTTTTAACCTAATTGTTCTTATAGTTACGATTTATGTATGTATGTAGTTAAAAAAACAAAGTACATTTGTTTTACGGCAAAGCCTACACTAAAAAGAAGGGGCACCGCCCGATAGACCGGAATTTTCGGTAGAAGTCCGGCACCGAGCCGGTCCCGAACGTGCCGGATCATCGGACTTCTACTGTATCTCTTTAAGCCGTTTACCTAGTGGCCGCGCATCCTCGTGGCGCTACAGCCATGTAGGGCGTTTGACCTGCATCACCATTTCCTTCCGCTTGGACCTAACTTTCCAGTTGCTGTATCTCCTGGTGTGCTACACTTAAATGTTCTAGGAAAGTGCGATGTACTAAAATAACTTTGATGTCACCTAATCAGAGTCTTCGTGTCGGCCCTGCGACCCCTGCAACCTCTACAACCCCTGCAGTCAGTGTTACTGCACAGCCCCCCCCCCCCGGCCCGGAGAAAGTCACTCCTCCCCCCCCCCAAAAAAAAAACACGAGAAAACTGTGCACAACAATAAAATGTCTGTTACATTTTTACGAAGAATAGTAGTTGGTGCCTGTAACCGAATAAAATTGTGGAACCTATGAAATATCGTTACCCTCGATATATATATTTGATGATTCTTATAGTCAATGTTAATCTTGTTAAAGGCTTACACTATTCGATTATAAATATCGTATAATTCCGAAAAATTGCCGCTCCAATTAGCTTATGTCCATGTGGCAGTAGAATATTGATTACCGGTGTTAATTTACGGCTGCTGGGTTAAAGTCCAGCAAGGACAATTAGATCTGGTTTCTCTGAACTATTATAAACATGACAACTTTTGTGTAGTAATAGGATAGACCAGTGGTCGGCAAACTCATTAGTCAAGGACGATAAAAACAAATTTTGAGAGCCAAATTTCTATTCAAGAACCATGTTTTTCGGAGTCAAAACTGATTTGTGGTCGACTGGCCGAACTGCAGTCAAGTCGCTAAAGAGCGGCATGCGGCTCGCGAGCCGCAATTTGCCGACCACTTAGATAGAAAAGCGTGTCCTAATCTTATACGTTTGTCTGACCGGTGGACAAGTTTTCCATTGCACCAAGAACCGGTGGACAAGTTTTCCAATACCCAGAGACCGTTGGACAAGTTTTCCATTGCCCACAGACCGTTGGACAAGTTTTCAATTGCCCCAGGGAATGGTGGACAAGTTTTCCATCGCCCCAGGAACCGGTAAGTTTTCAATTGCCCCATGAAAATGTGGACAAGTTTTCCATCGCCCCAGGAACCCATGGCCGGATTAACCTCTAGGCAAACAAGGCACGTGCCTTGGGCACCAAGCGTTTGGGGGCACCACAAATCCTCAAGAATTTTTTTTTTGAACAAATTTAAGTCCAGAAACAACTGAAAATTGACAAGTGCTATGAAAATGAAGAAATACATTATAATAAAAATTCACATTCAAGTTTGGTACAATCTTGAATGCTTAAAAATTAAGCGCATAAAAAATTTAAAAAACTCATGGGAAATGGTTATGAGTAAAATGCGGACCATGCGGACTCACTCGACCGGTCGTATTCGAATTTTAAACATTTTTGGGAAGTTTTATAAAAAAAATTTAAACCATTTTTATATTTTCAATAAATAATATTAAAATAATAACATTAATTAATTAATTCGACCGGGACCCCCTTAGTAATAGACACAGACACTGATAAAAATGGGTTCAGTGACTGGAAAAATAACATTTATGTTGATAATCACGAACAAAGCGCTACTCTTAAAGACTGCATGTTTATATACCTGAGTCGTCGACAAGGCTCCGGTCTACTACAAAAGCTAGAAGAGCAAGTAAATAAAGAGTATAGTTACTGGGAACATGTTTTGAGGCGAGCAGTAGCGGTTATTTGCACTATAGCTGAGCGCGGTCTGGCTTTTAGAGGGGAAAATGAAAAATTTGGATCTGTACAAAATGGAAATTATTTAGGGTTGCTGTAGTTGGTCAGTCAGTTTGATCCATTTTTAGCATCACACATTGCGAAATATGGAAATTCTGGAAAGGGAAATCCTTCTTATTTATCCAAAACTATATGTGAAGAGCTGATTGAAATTATTTCCAAAAACGCCAGTGAAGTAATTGTAGATGAAGTAAAGGCTTCCGGTTATTTCAGCTTGTCAGTAGACTCAACACCCGATATTTCACATATAGATCAGTTAAACGTTGTTCTTCGATATGTAGCAGATGGAGAGCCCATTGAACGATTTTTGACTTTCTTGGAGCTGCAAAATCACACCGGTGAAGATATGGCTAAGCAAGTGCTGCAGTACATACGTGAAGTTTGCAAAATTGATTTTTCGAAATGCAGAGGTCAATCCTACGATAATGCAGCTAATATGTCCGGGTGCTACAAGGGCATGCAAAAAAAAATTCTAGAGGAAAATGAGTTTGCTATATACATACCCTGTGCTGCCCTTTTACTAAATATTGTAGGCAGAAGTGTCGTTGACTCCTGTTTAGAGGCAGTAAACTTCTTCCATATAGTGCAACTGATCTATACTTTTTTCTCAGCTTCAACCAACAGATGGACGATTCTGAAAAGATGCCTTGTGCATGAAACGCTGGTAAAGTCTCTTTCCGATACCAGATGGGAAGCACATCTGTTGCAACTGAAGCTATCCTAAAGTCTCATCCTCAGATTTTAAAAGCATTAGAATGTATACAAGAAGATCAGTCACAGAAAGGAGACACCAGAAGACAAGCAGAAAACATTGCAAAGAAGATGCAAGAATTAGAATTTGCTTTCATGCTTGTTTTTTGGGAAGAGGTATTACAGCATTTTCACAGGGTTAGTCAAGCCCTACAAAATGAGCTTGTGAACTTGAAAACGTGTGCTGATTTGTATTCTTCACTAGCAGATCACTTGCATAAATCTAGGAATGAATTTGAAAGATTTGAAGAAGCTGCAAAAATAATAACACCAGGTGTAGATTATTAGTCAACTTTGACCCGTAATCGTAAACGAACGACAGTGGTCGTTGATGGTGATGCCCCTGAGGTATCTCTGAATGCCAAAGACAAATTTCGTATATCTACATTCTACGCCATTGTTGACAAACTTGAGACAGAAATGAGTAGACGAGGACACGTATATAATGATGTAGCAGTTCGATTTTCTTGTTTGGTCGATGTATCACTATCACAAACGTCTCAGTGTTGTGACGAACTAATAAATGCTTATCCTAAAGACCTGAACAATAATTTATATACTGAACTACAACAGTTTCATTCATATATTCGCCACAAGTTTCCTGCATCAAAATCGGAAAATAACACGTTCAATCATGGAGAATTAGTCAAAGTAATAGTTAGAGACAACATCGAGTGTGCCTTTCCAAATGTTGAAATCGCCTTGCGCATATTTTTAACATTAATGGTTACTAACTGTTCAACTGAGAGATCTTTTTCTCAGTTGAAACGTACAAAAAATCCAAATAGATCAACAATGACACAAGAAAGGCTCAATTCCTTATCTCTGCTTATGATAGAGGCAGATGTGTTGCGCAAAGTTAACTTTGACGATACCCTCAAAGACTTTGCTAGATGTAAATCTAGAAAAAAAACCACTATAAAATGTAAATGACAATATCTTTTTGATTTTTTCATCTAATAAAAAAAAAGTATTTTTGTCTATTATTATTTCAAAATTTATTAACTATTAGTTTTAATACAGAAATACTTAATTGTAGGTTTTATATAAGTGATAGTAGTACAAACTACAAACATATTTGTTAACAACTGTTTTCTTTGCATAATATTGAACATACCAGCGGTCACGGCCAGTGAAAGATCCGGGCAGAAGGGGGCACCCATGTGAGTTTGTGCCTTGGGCACTAAAATGGCTTAATCCGGCCCTGCAGGAACCGGTAAAATTTCAATTGCCCCATGAAAAGGTGGACAAGTTTTCCATTGCCCCAGGGACCTGTGCCAGATATAATAACAATTGTTCTTTCAATTTGAACTTTAATGTGTCATTAATTAGTGTTGATACATAGTCAGCCAATTCGAGACAACCCAGTCGATTATCAACGGAACTGAAAAAGTAAGTCTTTCCCCTTCAGTCACGTAGATTCTGTCAGGTAGATTCTGTCACGTACATTCTGTCACGTAGATTAAGTCACGTAGATTCTGTCACGTAGATTCTGTCACGTAGATTCTGTCACGTAGATTCTGTCACGTAGATTAAGTCACGTAGATTCTATCACGTAGATTCTGTCACGTAGATTCTGTCACGTAGATTCTGTCACGTAGATTCTGTCTCCAACTGTTAAACCTGTTATTTGGCGTCTCTCTTTTTTTTTCTTAAAAAATAAACTCTACTTTGGATTAACTTGGATGATCTTGTAACCCAAAATCATGTTTGTCAAATGGCCATGCCTTGTGTGATCTTTTAATTCAGTGGTTCCCGACCTATGTTCCGCGGAGCCTTAAGTGCCCGGCGTGCACTTCACATGGGCTCCACGGCGTATAGCACTTTTAACTTGTAAGACATCAGATAAGCCCATGGGACTCCTTCGTATAAACATATTATTTCTAAAAAGGGCTCCGTGAATAATAAAAAATAGTGGATCTGAACCACTATTTCGATTGATAGAATTTACATTTCTTAAAATGTTAATCTTAATAATAATAGTAATAAAGTGTATTTAAAAAATAACGCTTCATTCCCAAAGGCTCGAAGCACGGTACAAAGAAATCTAGGAGACAATAGCTAGCTGGAAAACATGGTAGACAACATCACCCCTGCAGGTGTTTGGGAAATAGATGTGTTTTCAAATCGATTTTGAAGGACTCCAGAGTCTGGCTGTTTATGAGAGCGACAGGAAGGGTGTTCCAAATGGTTGTGCAAGCAAATGAGAAAGTGCGCCTTCCGTAAATCTCAAGGCGAACACGCGGTATTGAGAGTTTGCCACTGTCGGATGAGCGGAGTTGTCTACTGGATACGTAAGGCGTCATGAGCACTTTGAGATAGACGGCGCCAGGTCATGCAGGCGGCGGTAGCACATAGTTGCAATTTTGTACTCTATGCGAAAGTGGACCGGCAGCCAATGCAATTCTCTCAAAAGTGTTTTAGCATGGTCAAATTTGGGTTTACGAAGTACAATTTTATCCAGGAGCGTAGCTGGGAGACCCACCAATAGAGCATTTCAGTAGTCTTGCACAAAGCGTGAAATTCACAAGCTCTTCTTAATGCTTAAAACTTGATGCATTTATTCTAAAGACAATCTTGGTCTTTGAACTTTGTTTTGAAACGATATTCAAACATTTAAGCTACACACACCCCCCCCCCCCCCCCCCCGTTTCTTGACTAACGTTTAACGACAACGCCCTGCGAGCCACCATTTTAGATTGCTGGGATAGACAACTTGCCAAATTTGTTCAGCATTTTAACTTTGTCGCAGTTATTTCCCTTACTGAGCACTGCCAGCTTTCGAGTATTTAGAAGCTATATATTTTTCTTAGATCATTTGTTGTGTATAGTTTATGCTGCATTCGTTTTTAAAATAACTGACAGTCTGTGTGCCTGCCTGCTTCCTGACTATCTGTCCTCCTGACCTTCTGACCATCCGTCTGTCCGTCGGCTTGTCTGCCTGTCTGTCATTCCATCCGTCGGTTTGTCTGCCTGCCTTTCTGTTGATCTTTTTATCTATGCTCTTCCCATTCATTTTCTATATTTCTGATTTAAGCGCCTATTACTGTCTCTTTCTTTCTCTCTTTCTCTCTCTCTCTCTCTCTCTTTCTCTCTCTCTCTCTCTCTCACTCTCTCTCTCACGAACATACACACTCCCTCTGTCTTTCACGCTTGATTTAGTCTTCTTATTTTCTTCCAATCTCTATAGATTTAATTCCTTCTCTATCTCTTATAATCTTTCTAAACCTGTACTTCTGCTGGTATGAATTAAAGTAATCGTCATTCCTATACCATGAGCGATCACTATTTTACCACGCCATTAAAAAATATCATAATTGTTATGCGACTGCTATTAGGATAAATTGTGCTCATTATTAACAACGTCCCATTTTTATATCGCTCCTCATTAAAAGCTCTTCAACGTAAACCCCCTCTTGACAATTAATATTAATTGCGTTTTCGAGATACACAGTCTCTACAACTCTACCACTTGATCGTGGTTGATTCTACTACTCTACAACCTCATCATGGTTGGTTCTATTACTCTACCACTTCATGGTGGTTGGCTCTACTACTCTACCACCTCATCATGGTTGTTTCTATTACTCTACCACTTGATCGTGGGTGGTTCTACTACTCTACCACCTCATCGTGGTTGTTTCTATTACTCTACCACCTCATCATGGTTGATTCTACTACTCTTCCACCTCATCATGGTTGGCTCTATTACTCTAACGCCTCATCATGGTTGGTTCTATTACTCTACCACCTAATCATGGTTGGTTCTACTACTCTACCACTTGATCGTGGTTGGTTCTACTTCACTACCACCTCGTCGTGGTTGCCATTTAAATTTATCATTTATTAATTTTTTTTTAACATTTTGGGTGGACATTCTTATTCTTAAAGCTAAATCTAATTTATTAAATTATTAGCAACAAAATTAAACTAAATACAACAAAGTGCCGACTTTGGGCAAAGGCGATTTAGGTGGCTGCCTAGAGCGGCATTTTTTAAAGACGGCGTCAAGCTTCATCAAAATAATTATATTTAACACACACACACACATATACAATTAAAATAAATGTCTATTAATTAAAGCCCTTCTCTACAACTATATGCGTTAAGAATATGGGTCATCAATTTTTTTTCTTATCATTGGGCCGGTTAAAAGTTAATTTTTTTTTTTTTAAAATTATGAACTTTTTTTATATGCACACTGAACACATTTTAATTTAGGGTTCGAGATTGGGCCTGTTTTGGCTAATGAGACAGTCAATGTCCGGTTTCATATTTTTCACCAATAATGTGACCTGTCGGGCCGGGTTAAAGATCCCAGGCGGGCCCGGTGTGGCCCGCGGACCGTTGTTTTAGGACCCCTTGTTTAGAAGTCTAAGTGTACGCCATTGGCATATCAAACTATCTCTGTCGAACTGGGCATGGCTGCTCGTTTTCCAAATGTCTGTGTATTCGGCAGTTAAACTTTGGAGTAAAAAAATGAATTTGTTGGTTACACCAATTAATAATAAATGGTTTGATAGATAAAGAATGTAGCTGTTGAAATCTATGCACAGGGCCACTCAACTTTGGACTAACCAACCACCTATTTTTAAATCCACGCATTCGGCAGCTAGGCGTGCAGGAGCCAGTCACCTTATTTTAAATCACATATTTGGCTGCGAAACTTAATATTTTAATTTTTTTTTTTTCATCCTTTTAAATCCACCAAATTACTTACTATTTAATTTTTAAAATTAAAAAAATAATAATAAAACAAAATCTACGAACACTTCAATACGTAACATTATCACCAATGCATCAATCTAATTATTACATTTTATAAGATTGTAGATCTTAAGTAGTGCAAGATATGTGTGTGCGAATTTTTATTTCTTTATTCAATAAGTTATCACTCTTGTTGTTATAATTGTTCTTGATATTAATGGGCCATTTTTTTTTTAAATAGGAGAAAAGCCTCAATCGTAACCATTTGTAACTTGGTTCAATAAAGACATTTTTTATTTGATTCCTCTTCATTCTCTTTATCTATCAATTTCACTTCAGATCTATCTTTCTCCTTCCATTCTTGTATCTCCTTCTTAACTCTCGTTTCCTTCTCCGCTCTCTCCCTCTCTTTCTCTCTCTCTCTCTCTCTCTCACACACACACACACACTTTATTATATTATTTAAATAAACTACGGCCACATCCGTCTCCATCTTTTGTATTGCCAAAAATACACTTAAAGGGTTACATGCTGGCCGTTGATAAAAAAATATTTGACAAATCCTTTTGCGCAATTTCGCCATTAATTATGCATGTTCTGCTGTAGATGGATGTGTTCATTCGTTATAATGGCATGTTTTCTCTCTCTATACAATGGTTCTCAAACAAATGTTTCTCGTTGTCCGGAGATCGCGTCACCGGTAAGTTTGAATCTATTCCCCAAAAAACCATCAGTTTGTCTTTGTCTCTGCTTTTAATCTACATTTACATAAACTAAACGACCGACCGCCGACTCGCTGATCGGGAGATCTCAAGAGCAACAATCCCTATCAAAGTTGATATTTTGTATGGTGGGACATTTTATTCTCCATGGGTTTGATAATACGTTCTTTTCCCCCTCTTAATGTGTTGTACAGTGGAAAGACAGGTCACCCAGCATGTCAAGTGCTTCTAAACTTAAAATCGCTCTGAGACTCCAGTTGTTCAACATTTCCGAAACAGTGTAACACAGATTGGGTACTTGAGGATTGCAAGATAATGGTCTGGGATGAGTGCACCATGGCTCACAGTGGAGGGCAATAGAAGCATTGGACAGAACCCTTGGAGGACATGCTGAGAATTTAACGCCTTACGGCTTGGAATAAAATGCTATTGTCGTGGGAAACGTGCATGAGAGGTCACAGCCTGTCATAAGTTATCTCAACTATGGCCTAAAGTCTGAGCACGATCCCTGCGAGTCAACTTGGGGGTTCACCTCAAAAAAAAAAAAAAAAAAAAAAAAAAAAAAAAAAAAAAAAAAAAAAAATACGATCAGCAGGTGTAGGAGTTCTCTACCTTCCTTCTCCAACTAGGATATGGAAATCTGCAGGCATATGACGCCAAGGTATTTACTCATGTTAATCTCTGTGAAAACTCAGCAAGTCATTTGCCTAGTTGCGTGCATCCATATTCTTGGGGTGGTTGGGATACAAATGGGTCAGAATTTGGTTTAAACATACAACCCATGACTATCAATATCTCTTAATAGAATGATTTCTTTAAACCTTTTCAGCGACTAATATTGGACTCATCCGCTGCACTTTATTTTTTTTTTTTTTTTTAAATTATGTAAACTTTTTTTTTTTTTAAATCTTAATATTTTAAAATAATTAAACCTTTAGTATAGTTTTTTCTTACTTTTCGTCCTTTCCAACACCTTTGCGAAGCACGGATTTTCAGGGTAATAAGGGGAGAGACTGCAATCAGGTTAGCACAATAGGAACGAATAATAAAAAAAAACCTGAATAAAATTTAAACAAATTATTTTATTTTTAATTATTATTTTTCAAAAAAAATATTATTATTATTACTATTTTTTTAAATATTTTTTAAAATTGTATTAGTTTTTTTTGTTGTTTTTTTCGCTGACGAAGGCTTCCTGCCGACACGTTCGTTGTTTTGTTGCGTTCCTTTTTTTCAGGTTTAGCCTTACTTTGTTTTATTAATTTCCACGGGTTTCCAGCTAGTAAATATATATATATATATATAAAAGTCTTTGTCCAAACGCTCTATAGAACAGCATAAAAACAAGTGTTTACACGGTGCGCTAAGAACAAGTGCTCGATGCCAACAGTGGATAAAATTATTTAAGCAAGCCGTATGTTTAATCTCGTAATTACGTGAATGAAAATAACTGTCATGTATTTCGCATATCACCTCTGTACTCAGAGATATCATCTTATATATTATTCGGATCAATATTTTCCTGATGTTAATTCACGGCGATTTCGTATGCAATTAACTGCATTAATGGTAACTGCCTGACTGCAAAGTTCTATTCAGTTCTCCCACCATGTAACATTCTCATGACCCCTTCAGTATTTATCCATTGCTCTATAATTATGAGATTCTCTTTTTGGGTCCCTTATGACACTGGACATTGCTTTATAATAAAGACCTCTCCAACAGAACGTCACATCTACTTTTATTTTTTCGTTAAAATCATCCTGCTTTCCTCGCATATATTAAAAAAAATTTTGCTAACCTCCTGCTCTCTTTCCAGCTTTCCTCTCTATTCACTCTCTTAATTTTAAAGCCCAGTAGCTTTAAACCATCCAAGAGGCAAGAAGAGGCATACTAAAATAGTGTGTGTGTCTGTGGTAAAATGTGCGATGTGGTAGGAAAATAAATATTCCGTGAATCCCATCCTGTTTATCAAATGCAAACCTTCATCCGGGCTCTTCAGCCCATTTGGCTGGTTAGCTTAGCGAATCGTTGTTAGAAATATTTGAATCGCCTCTTACAAAAGTATCAGGTGTGGCGTTGTTGATGTGAAATGTAGTTTGATGTACAGATACTGTGGATGAGATCGTGGCTCAAGTTAGGTCAACGACTGAACCAGACAGCAACAACAGCAAAACAAACAAACGAAAAGTACATTTTGTTTTCCTAGGTCACCGGAAACTTGTAAGGAGGAAATTTGCTCAACGGAAAATTGTGCGACGGAAGTTTGCTCACTAGTGTTTGTCATTTCTAAGACCGGAAACGTCACATCTCTTTACGTAATGTTACTATTTTTAGACGATGTTTTTGTAAAACATAGCCTCGAACAATGTATTTCCGCATATACATAGCAGTAACAATCTGTTTGTAAGATATTTCGTAAAATAACGTTTTAGACACCTTTTCGTCCAGGGTAAGACCCACTACGCTGGCTCACATTAACGTAGAAGTCAAGGAGAAATATTGTCAAGGAGAAATATTGTCAAGGAGAAATATTGTCAAGGAGGAATATTGTCAAGGAGGAATATTGTCAAGGAGGAATATTGTCAAGGAGAAATATTGTCAAGGAGGAATATTGTCAAGGAGGAATATTGTCAAGGAGGAATATTGTCAAGGAGAAATATTGTCAAGGAAAAATATTGTCAAGGAGGAATATTGTCAAGGAGGAATATTGTCAAGGAGAAATATTGTCAAGGAGGAATATTGTCAAGGGTAAATATTGTCAAGGAGAAATATTTGCAAGGAAAAATATTGTGAAGAGGAAATATTTGCAAGGAGAAGAAATATTTGCAAGGACAAATATTGTCAAGAGGAAATATTTGCAAGGAGAAATATTGTCAAGGAGAGATTATCCACTCAGCTATAGCAAGAAAAGTGTTTAATAAATTATGTTTGGTCCCAGCACCTGGATGCAAGAAAGCGAAATAAAGGACGAACACCGACTTGCTAAAGAAGTACAAGTCATAAGCAGACGACTTTGTATCCTTGCATTGAAAACTCTACGTCTCTTAATGTTGATCAAAGCCTCCCTGTCAGAAAGCCAAAACAGCTTCAATTGGCAGGATACGCGCATGCGAGACACTACAATTGCTTGCCTGTCAGATGGCCAAATTGTTTCAACTGACAGAATGCTTGCATACAATACATTACCATGGCCTGCCTGTCAGAACGCCAAAACAGCATCAATATAAGGCAGAATGCTCGCATCCAATACACGACCATTCTCTCTTGTAGAACTGTAGTCGTTCCAGAATTATTATTAAATGAACTGAAACCTCGATCAACTGTTCCGAGTAGACACATATTTTCTCCACCAGTGATCCCCGACACGTATGCTAGGGCGCAAACAACACTGGGAAATGAAATCTCGAAGGTGGAGCTCTTCAGCTTCATCGATAGATGCTTGGACGAGTGGGAACCATTTCAATGTGTTCCCGAGCTTCACGGCCGATTGAATAGATGCATCCTGGGATCGGGAATTCGTTTTTCTGTAGCTTGGGCAGATGGAAGGACGCAAAACATGTGAGCTTATCTCACTAGAGGTAATGTGGATCCTGCAATCTCAATAGAGGTAATGTGGATCCTGTTATCTCACTAGAGGTAATGTGGATCCTGCTATCTCAATAGAGGTAATGTGGATCCTGCAATCTCAATAGAGGTAATGTGGATCCTGCCATCTCAATAGAGGTAATGTGGATCCTGCCATCTCAATAGAGGTAATGTGGATCCTGCAATCTCAATAGAGCTAATGTGGATCCTGTTATCTCACTAGAGGTAATGTGGATCCTGCCATCTCAATAGAGGTAATGTGGATCCTGTTATCTCAATAGAGGTAATGTGGATTCTGGAAGATTGTCATGTTCAGGGAAGCAGCAGGTACGGGGGTTTTGATCCGTGACAATGGAGTCAGTATCCACGGTCAAGGCAGCACTTCTCACATTGAACGATCTTGGATGCTACATCCATACCATCCATACAATCCAACTTGTTGTAAATGATGATCTGAAAGCTCAATCTACTGTGATGGACGCTACTGACAAAGCTCACGAAATTTGTGGATATTTTCATCACTTAACTACAGCCACTGCAATAGTGAAGAGGATCCAACGCACCCCGAATTCTGAGGCCTCGCGAAACCCACAACATTGCAACATCAAAAACGTCGCCACATCAACAACGTCGCCACATCAACAACTTCGCCACATCAACAAAATCGGCACATCAACCAGATCGCCACATCAACAACGTCGCCACATCAACAACTTCGCCAAATAAACAACATCGTCACATCAACCACATCGCCACATCAACAATATCGCCACATCAACAACATCGCCACATCAACAACATCGCCACATCAACACCATCGCCACATCAACCACGTCGCCACATCAACAACATCGCCACATCAACAACGTTGCCAAATCAACAACCTCGGCTCATCCTAGACGTAGCAAAGACGTCGTACGTGCTTGAGCGTCTCCTGACACACACAAAAAATGGCAATCCCATTCTATTGGCACTATGTTGAAGTGACTAATCTTGCGTAAAACGAATCGAGTATGGCTGACAAGATAAGTAAGGAAATGGGGACCATTGGAAGAAGGGACTAACGGGTTGTTGTGTTTCCAATGCGAGCATTGGATTGAACTCCTGCCGGTATGAGTATTCTCGGAGTACGACTGCCTCAACGACTCATTGCAAAGCCTAAAAAAAACTCGGGAGTTGGTGCAAGAACTCAATCTATGATAACGGGAATGCTGAAGTCATGGAAAACTCGTTTGGCGGAAAATGAAGAAACCAAACCCTGTGTTACAACGACTGCTCTGGAACCGACCTAAAAGATTTTCTTTCAACGACGGGCGAGGCGAAGTCTACTACTATTTTAGTGGCTCCAGGGAGAAGCCCCAGCCCAGTGTTGAACAACGTTATGGCCCCATCTCATGCGTTACGGTACATAACATCGCTTGGTGATTGTTGGCGAGAGTTCCCGCCAGCACAAACCACCACATCTCCTAATTTTGACGTAAGCAGATACTAACAGGGAATCGATCCTTACCTCGGCGACACCTTTCACCCTCTACAATTTTGGCCGGAAAAAGCAACCATCTACTGGAGAGCAAAAACGACAAGATATCCATTGTGCCATTGTGCGCTTAAAAGTACCTGGCGACTCCCCCCCCCCTCCCGAGTTGATTGGATAAAGAGCGTGATTGTAGCTCGTCAAGTTTTATTTGTAACGACCATAGATTTTCCCTATAGTGTCCATAGATTGTCTCTAAATTATCCCTAGATTGACCTTAGAGTGTCCATTTCCTCAAAGAAAACCGAAATTCTTATGTTTTTAAAGAGGAAGATGACACTGACGGATATGTAGATCTTTAAAGTTCTGATTGGAGATTGTGCCAAGAATTGACTGACTGGATTTTCAAAGTTCGATTTACTTACATTTCAAAATAATATATTTTCCTTAAACTTCCTGATTACAATTAATATTTCCTTTCCCGTGCTGACTGGTGATTCTGTTAAGCGTGAGTATTTTTGGATCATTTTCAAGTTATGCCATTAAATTCAATTATAGTAATTTAACAACACGCAGTTAACAAATAACGGGGTCAGATCGGGGAGACGGCTACGCTGGCGTACAAACATGAATTAACCTAATATGCGTACTTTGGTATGCGGAGAACAACTACACCATCGACCAGCACCATTCACGCGTGTAGCAACACGCCTTCTTTGGTTGGTGTTAGCTTTATGTCATAGGGTTAAATGCGATTGGTGTTAAATTAAACTTTTAACATCATCACTGGTTCAACACACGCAGTTTTCACTTGTCCCTATTTGGCTGAACATATTTCTCAAGCAGTTTTCACTTGTCCCTATTTGGCTGAACATATTTTTCAAGCAGTTTTCACTTGTCCCTATTTGGCTGAACATATTTCTCATTTTCTACAGATAATTCCTGAGTACCGGGACCTGGACTCCGATCTTTCGGGTATAGGGTCTTAAATTACCCGGACGCGCTACCCGAAAAAACAAGCTCCCGGCTTAGCCCCTAGGAAGCTTGCACTTAACTCAAACCGGATGTGCATCTACAAAAGACACGGGCACTATATCCGTTTTGTAAGAAATTGAAATTAAATAAGCGGGGAGTTTGGGGAAAACTCCCTAATGCTATGAACGCCTATCGGATAAAAAGGACACCCCAGTTTTCTGTTCAAAATTTATCTTTGTAGTTTCACGCATAATTAATAACTGATGTTGCGATAAGAAATGACCAAAGTTAAGACAGAGGGTTAAATATTTGTTAAAGGATTTTGCGTCTCTCAAATGTTTGCTTGTTCTTTTGTATGCTAGGATGGGTATGGTGAAGATAACAATGGTTGATACATCTGATAATAAAAGAAACTGAGTGTTCATCATTCAATCTGCTGTTTATTTTATTTTTAAAATACAACAAATAAAAAATATATATTTAAAAATCGTCTGTTCAAGAATGTATTTTGAACAAGAATTCAATGAACTCCCAGATGTCTATCAATTATTTCTTTCAGTGTTCGATTACGCTGAATGACGTCACTAATAATCATCGAGACTTATCTCTGGGTCTATACATAATCTCAAGCCGGCTGCATACATTTGGTAGGCCGCAAATATAAATGTATTTAAATTTTACGATTTTTGAAGTAGATTTCATCGAGATCACAGAGCAGTCATGGGAAGTAACTCGTGACATTCATAACTACAAAGGGCTCATAGAGAAGTAGTAGGATTGCTTCTGTTTCACAGCAGGTGAAATGCAAACATTTTTTTTTTAAGTGTTAAATGTTGGTCCACATTTTGATGGCGTTAAACTGTAAAGAATAGACATTCAAAGTTTAAAATGTCGTGGACCCAAAGGAAACTGAAAGTCTTGGTCTTTTATGACTAAACTCTTTTTACCCTAATGTCTACATCACACGCACCCACACCCCAATACTAAAAGAAAAAAAAAAGGTAACTACACGTGTTTCTGCTATATATCGGGGATGTTTGATCCGCTTCAATAACGTGTGACGTAAATCATACTTAAGTGTCAAATCGACGTCACTGCCCGATGTCAAATATGAGTTTAAAAAGTTAACTTATTTAAGTGTTATCGGGGGGGGGGGGGGTTAGGACGGTTTGCCAGCAACCAGGCACCACCCTAATCAGAAGTGACACACCCCCTCCCTTCCCCCACCTTTCCATTGCAAAATGTACTTCCTTTATTGAAATGCATTGAAGTCTATCTCCTTTATTTCTTTCTTTTCAAAGACTTTCTTTCTACTCGCAGTTCCATCTTGTCCGTCAAATCGTGTTGTTGTTTTTTTTTTAATTGTCACACTTGACTTTATCATTCAGTTGATCGTCTATCTCGTGCAGTGCTCACCCGGTGAATGACGTGAGAAGGGTGGGTAGGGGACTCAGGCAGAGTTAAGTTGGGTCCTTTGAGGGGGATGGGTAGTTGTGAATGATGGGGACATCATGGGTTAACCCCTTCACTAGGATTTTTACCCGAGCGGTTGACACAGAGCGTGTGTTTTGACAACAGAGGAATAATATACTGATTAAAATTGTAACGCTAAATAGCAACAACATCCTTTTTTTTAAAAATTAATTAATTAATTAAACAAATTATTTTCGTCTCCATTCTGTTCTCATCCTTTGACTCAATAGTTTGCTTAACTTTTGCACATTCCTTCTCTGCGTAATGCATTTTAAGACATTTTGAATTATTTTTACTTTTTAGTGCGTTTAAACTCGACTTTGGTATGAAGTCTCTTTAAAAAATGTGTATATAGATAAAAGCCAAGTGGTCTTCAAAATTTCGCATTTAAGTTTCTCATTTTAAACAAGTATATATATAGACATAAGAATAACACCAATAGCATATATATATATATAAATATAAATTAATTTTGCGGTCCGAGCCAACACGCCTCTATCAGCCCCAGGCTACGCCCTGTACATAATAACAAACTCAATGTAAAAGAGAATTATGCAGTAGTACGACTTTAGAGATGAACTTCCTGGGTGATTATTATGTTTTTAGATCATGTTTTCTTTCTAACCAGGTAATAAGAGATATTTTTAGGGGAAATCAACTTTTTTTTTTTTTTTTTTTTTAAAGAAAACTAATTTAATAATGGGTGTAAAATAATTACTGCTGAAACTGAATATCTATGAGAATCTAACAGAGTGTCATCATCTTCAATTACGTTTCACTTTTTTGCTGACCGGTGACGGAATGCCCCGAGGACCAACCGTTTGAGAAGCAATGAGCTGTATGACATTCCATGACTGTGTGCTTCCATCATAAAACGTTGAATGCTTCAATGACTCGTCATACAAATATATCCTCAGTTGATGAAGCTGTTTAGGGTTGAGTAAGGGTTGTATACCCTGGTATGCAAATGTAATGAGTCACTCTCCCATTTCAGGTGTATGAAACTGTAACTAATCCCCCGCCATTTCAGTTGTATGAAACTGTAACTAATCCCTGCCATTTCAGTTGTATGAAACTGTAACTAATCCCACGCCATTTCAGTTGTATGAAACTGTAACTAATCCCCCGCCATTTCAGTTGTATGAAACTATAACTAATCCCTGCCATTTCAGCTGTATGAAACTGTAACTAATCCTGTCATTTCAGTTGTATGAAACTGTAACTAATCCCCCGCCATTTCAGTTGTATGAAACTGTAACTAATCCCTGCCATTTCAGTTGTATGAAACTGTAACTAATCCTGTCATTTCAGTTGTATGAAACTGTAACTAATCCCCCGCCATTTCAGTTGTATGAAACTGTAACTAATCCCTGCCATTTTAGTTGCATTGAACATGAACAAACCAGCCATTTCCCTTGCATTAAACCGTCAAATATCTCTTTTCAGATGTGTGGAACCGCAACGAATCATTTCCCATTTCTTTTGTAGTAGGTCATTATAAATAAACAACTGTTTTGAGAGCTTCTCAACTTTCTCCCCTTTCTCATTGGATTAAAATATCCCCCGTGTTCTTATCCAAACCGGAAACGGATGCGGTATGTCTTTTTTTTTTTCCGAACCATTCGCGGAAACAACGTGAGGTAAATATCACGGCAGCTGTTTCAGTCGGTGACCTTCCCGCGTCTGAAATTTTTCCAGGGACTTTTGACCAATTTTCGAAACGATGTCGAAACTGTCAAGATATCTTTCTTTATGACAAAGGCGCGTGGTCGTAAAACTGTACAGCTGTACTTGAATCGTAGCCGGAGACCTATTTTGTTGAATCTTTGGCAGTGGCGTGCCTATAGGGTCGGAGAAAGGAACATATATATGATATATAAATCCTGTGTGTCCGTGTTTGTGTTAAGTGGCGCACTTTTTTTAGGGGAGTTCGCCGCGGGCTGCATTTAGTTACGCTGCGCCACCGATCTTAAAATAAAACAATAATTTAAAAAAAACAAAAAAACTCTCTAATTACACCAAACAAAGCTGAAATCTGAAAGCGTAGACTTCATTGACATGTCAAATAGTTTTATTTACGGTGTGTCGCAGTGCCATATCCTGACGTGCTTTCTTGCTGTAGGAGGAATCTAAAACTTTGGAGCAACCAAAGTATTAAACGGCATAGTAATCACAGTTTAGATTGATTTTGACAAAAATGTGACTTAAGTACTTTTAGCACTAGGGTCTTCAATTTGACTCTTAATATAACCTCCAGTGACGAACATTTGCATTTGATGCCAACTCTTTATCTCTTGGGGTAAACCGTTCACTTCTGGTGGCAGACCTATTCTTCTTAAGTCAAACCTTTACCTTTCCTAGCAAATCTTGACCCCTTGGGGGAAACCCTTCAATTCTGGTGGCTAACCTTTACCGCGGGTGCGAAAACCTTTACAACTATGCTGAAACTAACACGTGTGTCTAGAATTAGAAGGGATAAAATAAATATGAAAATAACTTGACGCAATGGAGCAGCTGGTACATGGATCTTAACAATCAATAACATCGCTTGAGCCCAGTGGTCTTCAAATTTCGCGTTAAAGATTCTCATTTTAAACAAATTTAAAAAAAACAAATTTGGATTGCATTTAAGAATTTTAAAAATTGGTTATTTTTTTTAATAGAGTAATTTGTAATAATTTAAAGCAACATATAGACAAGTATTTTTGTGCTTTGCGGCTATTTGTATGGCAAAATGTTTTGCGTAGAGTTTTGTGACGGATGTGTGAGAACCGCTGTAATAAAACAATATCTCGGTAAAACAATGAAACAAAAACTTTGCGGCAAAATAATATTTTTTAATAATGTCACAGCTAATTTTTTTTTAACTATTGAACAAATTAGTAATGTCTAGTGACTGTGTCCAACACTCATACACGTCTAGTGACTGTGTCCAACACTCATACATGTCTAGTGACTGTGTCCAACACTCCTTATATGTCAAGTGACTGGGTCCAATACTCCTTATATGTCTAGTGACTGTGTCCGACACTCCTTATATTCTAGTGACTGTGTCCAACACTCCTTACATGTCTAGTGACTGTGTCCAACACTCCTTATATGTCTAGTGACTGTGTCCAACACTCCTTACATGTCTAGTGACTGTGTCCAACACTCCTTACATGTCTAGTGTCTGTGTCCAACACTCCTTACATGTCTAGTGACTGTGTCCAACACTCATACACGTCTAGTGACTGTGTCCAACACTCATACACGTCTAGTGACTGTGTCCAACACTCATACATGTCTAGTGACTGTGTGCAACACTCCTTATATGTCAAGTGACTGGGTCCAACACTCCTTATATGTCTAGTGACTGTATCCAACACTCATACACGTCTAGTGACTGTGTCCAACACTCATACATGTCTAGTGACTGTGTCCAACACTCCTTATATGTCAAGTGACTGGGTCCAACACTCCTTATATGTCTAGTGACTGTGTCCGACACTCCTTATATTCTAGTGACTGTGTCCAACACTCCTTACATGTCTAGTGACTGTGTCCAACACTCCTTATATGTCTAGTGACTGTGTCCAACACTCCTTACATGTCTAGTGACTGTGTCCAACACTCATACACGTCTAGTGACTGTGTCCAACACTCATACATGTCTAGTGACTGTGTCAGACACTCCTTATATGTCTAGTGACTGTGTCCAACACTCCTTACATGTCTAGTGACTGTGTCCAACACTCTTTACATGTCTATTGACTGTGTCCAACACTCCTTACATGTCTAGTGACTGTGTCCAACCCTCCTTACATGTCTAGTGACTGTGTCCAACACTCCTTATGTGTCTAGTGACTGTGTCATACACTCTTTATATGTCTAGTGACTGTGTCCAACACTCCTTACATGTCTATTGACTGTGTCCAACACTCCTTACATGTCTAGTGACTGTGTCCAACCCTCCTTACATGTCTAGTGACTGTGTCCAACACTCCTTATGTGTCTAGTGACTGTGTCATACACTCTTTATATGTCTAGTGACTGTGTCCAACACTCCTTACATGTCTAGTGACTGTGTCTAACACTCCTTATATTTCTAGTGACTGTGTCCAACACTCCTTACATGTCTAGTGACTGTGTCCAACACTCCTTATATGTCTAGTGACTGTGTCCAACACTCCTTATATGTCTAGTGACTGTGTCCAACACTCCTTAAATGTCTAGTGACTTTGACCAACACTCCTTATAGGTCTAGTGACTGTGTCCAACAATCCTTAAATGACTAGTGACTGTGTCCAACACTCCTTACATGTCTAGTGACTGTGTCCGACACTCCTTACATGTCTAATGACTGTGTCCGACACCCCTTACGGGTCTAGTGACTGTGTCCAACACTCCTTACATGTCTAGTGTCTGTGTCCAACACTCCTTACATGTCTAGTGTCTGTGTCCGACACTCCTTACATGTCTAGTGTCTGTGTCCGACACTCCTTACATGTCTAGTGTCTGTGTCCAACACTCCTTACATGTCTAGTGTCTGTGTCCGACACTCCTTACATGTCTAGTAACGGTGCCCAACACTCATTACATATCTAGTGACTTTGTATAATGTGACTGATAAGGAATCATGTAGACAGCAAATTTAGTATAGTGTGTCTGATAGGGATCACATAGCCAGACTATTTAGTATAGTGTAACTGATAGGGGATCACATAGCCAGACTATTTAGTATAGTGTAACCTGTGCTGCGAAAGCGGCAGCGTCCCCGAGGAGACTTGGGGGCGTCCAAATGGGGTTTGCCTCTTCGCGGCGTGGCAGACTAGTAGGGGGGACTTGTCCACCCGAAGCTAAAAAACCCCGGCCAAACGCATGACTCCCAACGCAACGGGAGCTGCCACTAACATGATTACAAGTTGCTGTTAATGGGTATGAGGCTTGGGTGGCCATCAAAACCCATGCCGATGATTTTAGCTACGCGGCCGTGAGAAAGCCGCTCCTAGGCAACCGTTTCGTCCCGCCACTACCAACGTCCCGACCGAAAGACTCCCTGGGCGGTGGGGAGAGGTAACGCAACGCCTACCCCCCGGAGTGGAAGCAAAGCCGTCCTGACCCACAGAGAGTGGACTGCGGACGCTTTAAACGCAGCGTCCTCGGTCGACCGGGCCTCCCCTAGGTCAAGGGGGAAGTTCCCGGCGCCCTCCCGCACGGGCTGGCGTCGGGTTAAGTCCTTCAGTGAGCTGGATTGTGTGGGGGGACGCCGGGGGGTGGCTCACGCTCGACGGCCCACCGACTCCATCTCTTATGCGACATTTTCAGTATAGTGTAACTGATAGGGGATCACGTATAGCCGTTTCTAAATAAAGATGTTAAAAAACTTAAATATGTTTGATCGTGTGATTGAGATCCTGTTTCTAACTGATATTCCAACCAAAGCGACTCACTTTCTGTATTGTGTTTTATGAAATAAACCCTAAACGGCATTAATTAAGAGTCAAAGGTCAAAGGTTTGTTATGGATAGTTTTTGCTGATTGTTTCTTTTTTTTTTTAAAAAAGAGTTTTCAGTCATTAGAAGATGTGCTACCTTTTTACAAGACTGCGGTTGTTACGCGTCGCTTGTTTCCCCCTGCTTCTGAAGATCCTTGACAGAAATGTAGCAGTCCTGATGACAGAAATGTAGCAGTCCTGATGACAGAAATGTAGCAGTCCTGATGACAGAAATGTAGCAGTCCTGATGACAGAATTGTAGCAGTCCTGATTTTAATTAGTCAACCGACTTTACAAACTCTACGGCGGCGAAAAGGCACGGAGGCGAAATGGCACGGTTGCGAAATTGCGGCGGAAAGGTTCCAACCCCCAAAGAACGGATGCATGACACAGCTTTGTCGTAACACTACCATCCACGCTCAGTTAAATATATCTAGCAGTTAAGACCTGTAAGACAGGAATTTAAGTTGCCATGAACTCTTTTCACTACCAGCCCCTCCCCCCTCCCCCCCCTCCCCCCCATGGTCTCAAACGTGACAATGGCTGCTGGAAGTTAAGCTGTGTAGGTATTGTGACAACTGGCACATCCGATTTGCCGGCTGGTTTAGTGTACGAGACTGCTCATTAAGTTGCTTACGAAGGGAGTTAAAGGTCGGTAGGGGGGGGGGCGGGGGAAATGGTCCACCCCGATGGCATATATCTTCGGACAGCTGCAGAGGCAAAAAAATCTTGACCCGCCCCCGGGCTTGACCCACCCCAGTATCGCCGCCCCTGCTGCTAACTATCGCTGTACTTTCTGAAAATAAGTATAGGCTGAAATGGCCCCAGGATGTTGTAAATTGCATTCCGAGATGATCTACTAACTGTCTGACAAGAGTGTACCCCACCGCTGAACCAAGATCACAGGTAGACATTACTTATAAGACATCAATGAAACAATAGTACTCATCCATCGTGGCATGATTTTAGTGTTTCCTAAAAAAAATGCAATCAATGGGATGAGTTTAATAAATAATTGTATTTAGTGTCATTAACGTCGAGTTAAAGCTTCTCAAACGGGGCCCCTATAACACTGTCTGAAGACCCCACCAGAGTAAAACTGTTGATGAGATTTAGCAACTTAGACATAAAGGCTATAAGATGATTTAGCTTTATTTACTAATGTTGTTGATAAAATGATTATTCTGTTGAAACGTTACTAGCTGTTGTATAATCACTGTCTGTCCCACTAGGAGTTTATTAGCTTCCTGCTCCTTAATGGAGCGTGACAAAGACGTTGTCAATTCAATAGTAAATGACAGCTAGTTGTTACCGTCTTGTTAACAGTCTCAATATTTCCGGCTTATGGAAAAAAAAGATTGTCTTTTCCTAGTTCGAGAACCCTTCCTATCATATAATTCTCTGTGTTAGCCGTTCACGTCTCTTGCGTTTTTTTTTTAAATTTCAATTTTACACGACCAGGGAACAATGAAACTAACAAAGCTACTATAATGTGAGGACCACTCTTACACACGGCTATCTGCTTTGTGGGACACGTTACGAACTGAACGCTACCGATAGACAAGGAAGTAATTTTTCATTGGCTGTCGGCGCCTGCAGGCCGACCAATCAAGTTCGCCGATAATTCTTCCGCGTCTGTCTTTCATCTCACGCCGGTAAGGAAAAAGTAATCGCGCCCAACCAGCCCCATGGTATCGAGTCCCAACTGAATTTCGATTCACAACATAAAAATCGTCAGCCTGTAAAAATGATTAGCTGGGACTTCTCTTTTGTTTACTGGATAGAAAGACGCAGAGGGGAGACCTGCTGTTGAAACAAGTGTACATTAATTTAGGGCGCAAAGCTTAACTCCTTGTTAATAACCAAATATTTTTTTTAAATGGAAGGATGTAAAAAAAATGTCAGGTGTAATCGGGTATTAAATGCTGTGTTGTTCTTTCGTGTTTTTTTTTTTTTTAAATATATTTTTAAATTTTGTTTCCCTCGATTTAGTTTAAGTTAAGATAAAATTTGCTTGTCTTTTGTTCTCTTATCAAATGATGCAGTTGATATGAAAAACGTCGATGGATTTATCAAGCGTTGCAAAGAGGATGAAATACGATGTATCTACATAACACATGTTCACATGAAAAACGATACAAAGGCCTATGGACGTATGCGACGTGTAGTTGGCTGGACCAATGGTCATGATTGGACATGTGAGACATGACTTTGGCTGGACCAATGGGGGAATGGCAATGGTTGGAAATGTGAGGCATGACTTTGACTAGATACATGGGTCATAATAATGAGACATGGCTCTGACTGGACATGTGTAACATGGTTTTGAATAGACATATAAGGTACATAGCTTTGACTGTACATATAAGAGACATGGCTTTGAATAGACATATGAGGCATGTAGCTTTGACTGTAAATATATGAGACATGGCTTTGAATAGACATATGAGGTATGTAGCTTTGACTGTACATATATGAGACATGGCTTTGAATAGACATATGAGGCACATAGCTTTGACTGTACATATATGAGACATGGCTTTGAATAGACATATGAGGCACATAGCTTTGACTGTACATATATGAGACATGGCTTTGAATAGACATATGAGGCACATAGCTTTGACTGTATATATATGAGAAATGGCTTTGAATAGACATATGAGGCATATAGCTTTGACTGTACATATATGAGACATCGCTTTGAATAGACATATGAGGCATGTAGCTTTGGCTGTACATATATGAGACATGGCTTTGAATAGACATATGAGGCATATAGCTTTGACTGTACATATATGAGACATGGCTTTGAATAGACATATGAGGCATGTAGCTTTGACTGTACATATATGGGACATGGCTTTGAATAGACATATGAGGCACATAGCTTTGACTGTACATATATGAGACATGGCTTTTAATAGACATATGAGGCATGTAGCTTTGACTGTACATACATATGAAGCATGTAGCTTTGACTGTACATATATGAGACATGGGTTTGACTGAGCATATTGCGAATGGCTTTGAATCAACACATGGAAAATGGCTTTGACCAGATCAAAGGGAATTACCTTTGAACCAAATGGAAAAGCCTTTGACGAGTGTGGCACATCTCACTAATGTGACTATGGTCTCATTTCTTCACCAATTTCGAAGTCAAAGCCCCATTTCATACAAAAACAATTAAAGTTTTTTTCTACTTAAATTTACGACTGGACAGCTTCACGGGAACTTATTTAAATTACTTAAATGTATGGACATACATCTCTTCCATTTTTGTTCAATAATAAACATAGTCATATAGTCCAGAGGTGGGAAAATTTTTTGTGCGGAGGGCCACATTGACAATAAATGTAAAGCTATTGGGGGGCCGCATGTATATTATGTCCAATTTTTACCTGTCGAGAAACATTTCTCTATATTGAAATCGGTAAATTCGCATTTGAGCATTACATGACAAAAGTCAAGGACTGTTTAAAAAAATAGAAAATTAGAAATAAATTTGATCAAAAATGTTAAAACATATCACATTGGTACATAGTTGGCCCACCCCTGATATACAATCTCAATTAAAAAACATTGGTTACATGTCTGTAGGAACACACACGTATGAAAAGACTGCTCTCAAATCGGTCTTGGTGGCGTACTTGAGAGCGCTATGTGTAAGGGAGGGGAGGGGTGGAATTCTGACTGGTTAATGGTTGTGGCCAGGCCTCCACAACTCAAAATGTAAGGTGGGCCGTAATCCCTTATGAAAAACTTGTGCGGGCCGAAAGACAATAGGAAGGGGGCGAAAGCTATTAAGAAAATAATAAGAATAAAGAATATTTCGTTACTTTGCGGGCCTCCAAGTGGGTGATGGCGGGCCGCATGCGATACGCGGGCCGCATGTTGTGCAGACCTGGTCTTGGCGATTACCGTTTAAGCTTTAAGCTTTGTGTGGTTTTATTTTTCCGCGTTTAATTATTTAAACATTAAAACGTATTCTTATTTTTGTAGGAGGGGCAAATTATTACTAGGCGGTGAGGAGTGAAAGTTGGGAGACACCGGTCTAGTACACAGTAATAGTAATCAATTGCTCTGTGGTCTTAGGTGCGTTTCTGCGAATGTGCGTGTTTTGTTTTTTTTAAATGTAAATCGACTATGTGTGTGTCTGCATGTGTATGTGTGTGATTGTATATTGGGGTTGGGGGACATGTGGAAGAAACGTTTGTAAACAAATACTGTATGGGCGCCCCTGCTCACACACGGACTCGCCCCTGCATGTCTTTATAATGAGCAAGAGCCAGAGCCAGAACCAGGCTTAGCTTTGTGATCTCTGTGACTTCTCTCTGACCTGGTGCCCTGGTGATCCCTGAGCTAGTGTTCCCCGAGCTAGTGTTCCCCGAGCTAGTGTTCCCCGAGCTAGTGCTCCCCGATCTAGTTTTCCCTGAGCTAGTGTTCCTTAAGCTAGTGTTCCCCGAGCTAGTGACGATATTCACAATAACCGTACAGAAATCATGTTGACGTATGGCGAGTACAGAGGGGTCAGCTGCCTCCTAGTGACATTGTCACAATTTTTTCACAATTTTTTATCACTGATAGATGCCATACTCTCTTCTCGAACGCCCGAGAATCCCCCGCCCCCCCCCCCCCCCAAATACCACGATGAATTTGTCCGAAAGAAATTCTGGTAATAACACATGTTCCAAACTTGGCCTTAAACGCCCCCTCCCCCCCCCCCACCTTCCGACGGCCCTACACGAGACAGCAAGGGAAAACAAATGAAAGCAGGGCGGATTAGAGAACAGCAAAGCATAAACGTAGAGCCACCTATTGAATTGGAGCACACCCGGCACATAGCATTCATACACTTGGGGGGGGGGGGGTGGTCAATGCATTTGACCTACATACCATTGATTCGCTTCATTTGGGTGTAACCTTTGTATTAGCCTCTGTCGACACAAGTAATTATTGCAATATCCATCCTTTACACAGAATTTGCCTCTGTCGACACATGTAATTATTGCAATATCCATCCTTTACACAGAGTAAGTACAGCCAGGAAAATGTCTATGAATTATATTTTATCTACTCCCCCCCCCTTTTCAACCCATTCGCCATACCCTTTCAGTTTAAGACAAAACTTTTCTCTCCATTTATTTTGAACCTCAGATGAACCAATTTTTTTAATGAGCTGACAGATATTTACAAATTAATTGAAAAATTGAGATACTTAAGTCTCAGAATTATGATTGAATGTATTGGAACTGTATCAGTAGGTTACCGGAAATTTGATCGAACGGAAATTTGGTCGAATCGTTTTTTTTTAGTTTACACGTTAAAATTGTGCGTCAAATTGATTTTTGAACGCATTATTTTGTTTTACTGTATAGTATAGTGCGTTAAAAAATCAATTTGACGCACAATTTTAACGTGTAAACTAAAAAAAAAACGATTCGACCAAATTTCCGTTCGATCAAATTTCCGTCGATCAATTTTCCGTCGACGAAATTTCTTTCGATCAAATTTCCGTCGATCAATTTTCCGTCGACGAAATTTCTTTCGATAAAATTTCCGGTTACGGTATCAGTATGATCAAAAACAACATTACGAATAAACAATGCAACTCTATGTAGTCCATATCTTGTCTTTCTGGTTTTTATAAAATAATTATTAATTGTTTCGTTGAGTTTTTAAATGGTATTTTACTTCATTTCGCACCCCCTCTATACATTTATTTCGTTTACGCCCCTGGGAGTAGTACCTACGACACGAGCAGCGCTGTATCTAGGTAATCAATGGAGCCATGTAATAAATTCAAACCCGGACTCGACTCTATTATTTCCGGTCCTCGGTATCGATGCTCTTACTATCTCGCTCTACGCGCAAGTGCCTTCATCGAATGCTGACAGTGTTTGTTTACTGGCCCGTGTGTAGATCTATGTGTGCCCTCGCGTTTGCGTATGTTTTTTTTTTTTTTGACCCGGACATTTGGACTTAACACAGGTGTGTTGTTCTGGATGTGCCCTATGTTGAATATACAACAGCAACCGGTGTTTATTTTAACCACAGCGGATCTTACCTTCATGAGTGTGGACTGTGACAGGTTATTTTTAGAACAGTGACCCCCCATCCGTGGATTATGCTCGCTACGGTACGGTGACCACAGTGGCCCCCTCCCCCCTGAACAGATAGACTAAATGATGAGCGGGTTGGAGGAGCAGTGGCGATAGGAGCAGGTGAGATGGTTGACCTGTGTTGATGACAACCAGTCTATCTTGATAAGTAATATCACAGGGAATTTTTTTGTGTTGTAAAATAACAATCAAACATCAAGATAACACATGCTCAACCATTCTATAGGTAACAATCATTCGAACATAACAAGCAACATTCCAATCGTTCTATACGTAACAATAAAAATCATAATGGAAATGTTTTCATCCATTTATAAACAATCAAACATAAAGATAACACATCAACTGCTATATAAACAACAATCTACACATAAACACATCAACAACAAAATATCAACAAATTCTACTTCTTAGGCTTAAGCATTTTCTCTAAAAAAAATTCCTAAAGCAATTTAAGCCATTTTTTATTTTATTTTTTTTTTGTGTGGGGTGGGGGGCTGTTGGTTTTTTTTTTTTTTGGTTTTAAAATCGTATATCAACCAAACACATTGGTCTTTTAGTCTATCCACCTATCACATTACGAGCCAGGGTTGTGTAATAACAGCCAACCAGTACGTGTGTACATGTCCTGCAACCATGAATGTGACGTCTATTGATTGTTGAACTGCCTTCATGTGATGAAATGTTGCTTCCCCCCCCCCCCCCCCTTACCCACTCGCCAGAAGCCCGCGTAAAACCTATTTGTCTCCCTCCAACTCCATTGATATGGTGCAGTCGAAAGGTCTAGCAAACATGTCACTTGACGCCTGCATCATTCCTAATAATTCTCGTTGCTTATCAGTGTACATTTTTTTTAAAAAAAGTGTCTTCTTACATTTATTCAAGGACACACACCTAAAAATAATTAATTATTTAATTTTTTAAAAAAAAATCTTATTAAAATATGCACTTTTAAGTTTACTATGTTTACAATAAATTGCATTTTAAAAAAAAATTAACCTAAAAGTTTGTGAAATTCTCGCCCACGTACACTGGCTGGTTGTTTTTGAGTCACCGCAGACGTCCTACCGTTGTCCTACCGTTGTCCGTGCCATCTTTTGATGATTGGATGCAGGGGGGAATTAAAAAGACTTTATGAAAAAAAAGTAGGAAACCAAAAGTTCACTTAGATTCATCCCCCCCCCCCCCCCAAAAAAAAACGGTGGCTAAATGGTGTACAGCCAACATTAAAACACACACGAGAAGTCAACTAAAAGCAAAGACAATGCACAGGACTTCTCTTAAAGGGATAGTGAACACAGGCCATGTCCAGTAGGGTCAGGGAACACAGGCCATGTCCAGTAGGGTCAGGGAACACAGGCCATGTCCAGTAGGGTCAGGGAACACAGGCCATGCCCAGTAGGGTCAGGGAACACAGGCCATGTCCAGTAGGGTCAGGGAACACAGGCCATGCCCAGTAGGGTCAGGGAACACAGGCCATGTAACTAACTTTCTGATTATCTGTCCTGCCAGTGTTGTGCGGTAACCCCCCCCCCCCATACCAACCGCCAACCACCATCATTTTTAACACTATCATTATTATGTAAATTGTGTAATCCACGCTAAAGCTCTTTATATTTTAGTTTCTTTTATAGCATTGCGAGGAGTTTAACACAATTGATTTTGTTTGTCAACGGAGCCACAGCCTAACATTTGTTTTTAAGGCTGAAGAACATAATTTGTGGGTCAAGTGGGTCAAGTGGGTCATGTGGGTCATGACATATCTTTCGAACGACCGTGTCATGTCAGTGCACTATCGGTACAGTGGCACCAGCAGGGCTGGGCTGTCAGCAGTGTGGGAACCATTAATGTGTTCACATTGCTGTTCCGTGGAGCTAGCTGCTGTCGTGTGTCAACTTTGGTAAAATGTTGTTGGAGTTTTAAGGTTGGGGGGGGGGCGGCTTTAAGGTAAGGGTGTCGGGTTTTACGGTGAAGGGGTGGCTTTAAGGTAAGGGTGTCACGTTTTGCGGTGAGGAGGTTAGCTTTAAGGTAAGGGTGTCAGGTTTTACGGTGAGGGGCGTTGTGGCCTCATCATGAAAGTTCGACTTGTCTAACTCGATTCTTGAATATGATATATCTTATATATTACTTTTTCATGCATGCCTGTTCGCGTTGCGAGCTATACTGGCACATCTTTCTTGTATATATAAACAAACGCAGTATCCTGAGGGATACGAATTCCTTGCAATTTTTTTACTAATAATCAATTTAAAAGGTTGAAAATAGATTATTTTTTAAAATCTAATCTCACTTTGGGTTTAAAAAAAAAAGGTGTTGGAAGGGGACGGGGAAGCGCTCAGCTAGACTAACAATGTTGAGATTGCGCGTTATGCATTGCTATTATTTGGATGGGGTGGAACAGAATGCTGTAATAATGGGAGTGGGGAAGGGGAGCAGTGACACACGAATGGATAGAATAGCTCCAGATAGCGGTGTACTAAGGTCTGGACTAAGAACTATGGAGAGGGAGGGGGCTACGAGTATTGGTATATAGTGGATAGTGGAATGACGTGTAACATCAATAGGGGAGGGTGGAATTGGGTGTCACATGAATGAGGGAAGAATAGGGTGGGTGTCACATGGATAGGGAAGAGTGGTGTGGGTGTCACATGGATAGGGAAGAGTATGGGGTGGGTGTCACATGGATAGGGAAGAGTGGACTGGGTTGTCAGGTGAATTGGGGAGAGCGGATCGTGTATCACACGCTTTGCATTCTTGCCAAACATTTATGACCCTTTGTTTTGAACGAAGCAAACTTTCACTCAGTCATTCATGTACGGTTAATATGGTATTAGTTCCATTAAGGTCAAGGGTACCAATGTTGTCACATAATGATGTTTACGTTGTCACTTCATGTTTTCTTGACAACAAGCGCCAAAACTAGTAGTACCGAAACTGACGAACCTTGACAGCAAGCGTCAAAACTAGTAGTACTAAAACTCATGAACCTTGACAACTAGCGTCAAAACTAGTAGTACTGAAACTCACGAACCTTGACAACTAGCGTCAAAACTAGTAGTACTGAAACTCATGAACCTTGACAGCAAGCGACAAAACTAGCAGCACTGAGACTCACGAACCTTGAATGCGTACTTGCGTTTGTCAAAGGTGCATAGACAGGGACGTCATTTGCGTAGCGCAAGTTGGTGCATTTGACCCGTCTTCAGTAATAAAAAACGTAACAAGCTGACCAATTTTTGGGTTAGCCCCCCCCCCCCCCGTGAATAATTTAAATTTTGGTCAGATTTTGGTTTTGAAATGGGTCTCTCCACGAAGCGAAGGAAAAGTTTTTCACAGTAAAGCAAATATGTTCGCTGATATGTTCATGAACGTTTTCACAGTCAAGCAAATACGTTCGCTAATATGTTCATGAAGGTATTCACGGTCGAGCAAATATGTTCACTAATACGTTCATAAACTTATTCACAATCAAGCAATTCCTAACTTTTAAAAAGGTATTTATGCAATAATATTTACGTTCCTAACATCTTTCAGTTTTGTGAAGCAATAATGTGCTATATATTATACGCCTACCCTACACCCTTTCACGTCCATAAACTACATTTCCCCCTCTGAAGATGACATTAAATTACCCAATCTACATTATCACTAATTATATCATTACAGCCACTAAAGAAGTTAATTTAGGGACGATTTCTACGCTAGAGAAATACTTTAGATGTTATGTGTTTTTAAATTGTTAAATGTTGGGCCTACCCTACACCCTTTTCGTGCCCTTCAACTATATTTTTATTATTCTCTAAAATGTGTGAAAACATAATCCTAAATTTACAACAAAAACTATATATGATATAAATATACTTTATATTAACGGACTTTGATATATTGATTTCTCCATCAAAAATTTAAACAAACTCTTGCCTTGTTTTTTTTTAAATATACATTATCGGAAAATCGTAAAACAAAAAAAACTCTTTTTATCTAAAGAAGAATCTCGCAAACGTTTTTCACGTCTGTATCAGACTTGAGCGTATTTTTTTTTAAAGTTTTTAATCTCATAAAAATACACACCCTCTTTTCTTTTCGCGGAAAAAAAAAATATATTTTAGATTTTTTGAAAGAAAATATCAACCAATATCCATTTTTCAAAATTAAATTTTCAACTGTGTAAAGTGATTGGGTTTTGGTATTCATGGATATGACACTCCATGATTTACAAGATAAATAATGGGCTAGTCCACTTCTCTGGCATTAAACAGAAGCTCGTCCCTCTCCCCCATAGACAGCGATGAGGCCATGACTGGCAGTTCCGGCTCATACCAGCGAGAAGCCAGTATAGGAACTGCTCATTCCTACCAAAGACAATCAGGGACTGGAACAAGCTTCCAAAAGGAACAGTTGAGGCGACAACACTTGACTCATTTGCGTCTATTGCCTCAGGCCTTCCAACCCCTAGTGCATGATACCCTCAAACAGTTACTCTTGTAACCAGTGAAATATCCTCATCAACACCAGGCACAGAGACATTGCAAATCCCATCTACATTCATAGGAGCCATAATGATCAATAAATTGATCGTGGGCCCTTAATATATAGAAGAAGAAGAAGAAATGTACCCACGATTTGTTAACGCCATTGACTTTCTTAATTGGTAAACTTATGTTTATTTGTACAAAGAGAATGTAACACCTCTTCTTCACAACTTTAATACCATGGGGTTTCAATATATGTTGTCATCCACGTAAAAATGTACACATCTTATTTCCTACCCCCGATATGCATGTATATAAGAAGGTTAATTATTTATCAAATTCACTCCTTTATTCCAAGACGTATCTTGTGCTGTCTGGGGCAAAATGTAAGTATCGACCAACAATCCCCTCCACACCCCCCCCCCTCCCCAGATTTAAATAAAATTAATAAAATCTTCCACCAAATGAAAAAAAATTAAAAACTTATTAAATGTTGAAAATACAAAGCTAAAATTTGGTTTTGTTTTATTAACAAAATTAAAAAGAAATCAATTATATTTATTAATTTAACTTTTAAGACGGAGAAAATACATTATCAGTTTTTTTTTCACGCGCAGTTATTAAGCACAGATTTTACGCTTTGGCTAAAATGGGAAATTCGCGCTATGACGTCATTTGCATGTTTATTTAAAACAAATTATTTTTTTTGCAATGTTAACAATGCACTAAAACGCACTAAAAACGCACTTAAACATCTGATGTTTGGGTTTTCCCGATAAACTTGATTACGATGTTATTCTTTGAACATAATTTTTCTATTTATTTTTTTATTCATAACTTTCAAACACATATAAAATGCTTACAATCGTTCCTCAGTGGATACTTTAAATTTTTTTGTAATTTATTTTAACAATACTCAAACTTGTACTAAAATAAAATCGTATATATAATATTTTTTGCGCATTTAAATTGATTGATTTCCGTAAAATAATGAAAATATCTATGAAAAATAATATGTGGATGTCTGTAACTCTTGCCTTTATTTAAGCTCTCTGTCTGTCAGTCTCTCTCTCTCTATATATATATATATATATATATATATATATATATATATGCCTCTCTTTCTGTACAATCCAGAGACTTCTAAAAAAATATTTAGATCGGCTTGAAAAAATATTGCGAAATATTTCTTTACATGAATTGAACATTGGTCCCAATTTGGGACGTTCGTTGGTTATAAATGAAGTAGGGGGCGTATGTTTATTGTAAATTAAATAAGGATTTGTGTTCATTATAAATTAAGTAGGATGAGTGTTTATTATAAATTTCATCGTGCCTTAAGAAATATACTTATTAGCATACATTTTAAATGTACTCGACTCCATGTATGTTGAGCTAGATAGAATGAAAAGCTAAAAAAATTTGATATATTTTAAACAGAAATAAAGAATTTAGTGCACGCTTCGTCCATTTTTAAATCAAAGGTTTTTTGTGTTTTCTATTAATTTGCTACTTTTGCAACAACGTTTCCTAAAAAAACCATCGATCCCCGTGGCGCTACAGCCCATGTAGGGCTTTTGGCCTTCCTGACTACGTCCTTCCACTCAGACCTAACTAATGGTTTTCTTTTCCATGCTTGGATCCCCCGATGTTGTAGATCTTTTGCCACATCATCCATCCATCTAAGCCTAGGTCTGCTTTTGAGCCGTTTTCCTCTGGAGGTTTTGGTGATGCACCCTCTTCACTCCTCTGTCATTTGGTATTCTCTCTAAGTGTCCTGTCCAGCGTAGCCTGCCCTTTTTTTATTATTGCTACTATCGTGGGATCCTGATATAGACTGTACAGCCATGGTTGGTTCGTACTCCCCATCCATATTCATCCTTTGTTGGTCCATATATTTTCCTGAGAACATTCCTCTCCCATGTGTTTAACAAGTTTCACTTGCATGTGTTAAAACTATTCTGATTATAGTTTTATAAATAGTGTTCTTTGTTTCTCTGGTAAAGTTTTTACTTTTGAGTATTTTCTGACAACTGAAGTATGCCCCGTTTCCGGCTGATATTCTTTCTTTTATTTCTGTTAGTAATTCTTTCATTTAATAAAGTTAAAGATCCTAGGTATTTGAATTAATTTACTTTTTTAAAACGTTTGGTTTCTAAGTTGAATGGCTTCATCTCTCTGTTCTTCTCTTAACATAGTCATGTCTTTTGTTTTTTTGGTTGTTAACTTCCCGCCCTGCTTGTAGGGATGCGTCTTCTAATTTAATAAAGGATTTTGATATGTCTTTAATACTTTTGTTCCCTAGCAGTGCTATGTCATCAGCATATGCAAGATACTGAAGGGTTGATTGTAGAGAGTGCCCATTGGTTGTGGGTCTTGGTTTCCCTCGGAAAGTATTCTGTTATTGTTCCTCAGGTGTCAATGTGTATGTTTCTCACAACTCTCTCTATATATTTAGGTTAAAAAGCACACAAGACAGTGAGCCGCTCTGTCTTAGGCCTCGTCTAATCTGAAACTCCCTTGATCATTCTCCTTGAACCTTGATTTTGCTTTTTGAGTTGTTCAGTGTTACATGTATCCAGTCTTGTCAGTTTGTTGGGTATGCCAAACTCTTGCAGAGTCTCATATAGATATTTTCTTTTGATGCAGTCAAATGCCCTTTTATAGTCCACATAGAGTTGATGTACTGGTATATTATATTCATAGCATTTCTCTAATAGGCATCTGATGGTGAAAATTTGATCAGTCGTTGATTTGTTTAGTATCAATCCACTTTGGAAATCACCTAGTATTTCTTCAATGTACGGTTATAGTCTTTTGGAAATTAGCTTCATCAGTATTTTGTAAGAAACATTTAATAAGGAGATGCCTCCGTAGTTTGTGCACTGAAGTTTGGAGTCTTTCTTGTGTATTGGGGTTATTAATGCTGTTTCCCATTCTGTTGGAATTTTCTCTTCTTGACAAATTTTAATTATAAGTTTCCTTAAAAAAAACATTGTTTTAAATAAAATAATTATTCCATGCATTTAATAAATCCCTGCATTCCTTTTTTTAATACCAGAGTAAAAAACAATTTGTATCACCTATTTTCACTCATTTTAATATTATGTATTTAGTCACGAATCCAGGAAAAAACTATTTGGAACTAACATTTCGATTCACATGCCAATTCCTTTTTTTGTGGTACTAGTTGATTTCAATTTGCGGTATTCCCCCCCCCCCCCCCCCACTTGAGCTTCGCCATATTTAGTGGACCATTTAAGATAATCTCCCTTAATGAATGCTAAACATTATATCCTATTTCAACAGAAGCCTGAACTTTCCTACCAAGTACATTTGAATATCTTTGCAATATTTCTCGGAACAGCTACTCGATCTACGCCCCGTAACCTCCCTTTGTTTTCCTAGTCTCCTGGTCCTCCTTTGTTGCTTGTGTATTTCCGCCATGAATGCATCCACCCACCATCACCCGTCCCCGATTTTTTGTTTGTTTGTAAAGTTGATATGCACATCCTTGATTCTAAATGTGAAGGTCATCGTTCTTTTAAGTGTCTTTCCTTTTCTTTTGTTCCCCCCCTTTAACAGTTTTTTGTATTTAAATGACGCATAACTTCTACAATCCATAATTTAGTCTTAAATCTATAAAAAAAAAACAACCTGTTATGTTGTAAAAAAAAATGATGTTCATCCATACGAAAAATCCCATGTCGCTAAAGCCCTTTATCGCTAGTGAGGTGGGGAAAGAAGGGTCGGGGTCGAAAAAGTTTTCTTTTTGGCGTGGGTGTGGCGGGGTGTGGTCAGGGCCGACCCTAACAATTGCGGGGCCCTATGCGAAACGGATTGCGCGGGGCCCTTTCTGGTTAGGAATAAGGATAATAAGTGAAAATTAAGATTTTTGTATTAGAAAATAAATTCGGGGCGGGGCCTATAAAAGTGCGGGGGACCACTGCGGCCGCATAGGTTGCAGTGGCATAAGGCCGGCCCTGGATGTGGTAGAGTGGCTCTGGAACTAGCCAACATAGGGCGGGCCCACAGTTTTTGGGGCCCTGGAGAACAGCCAACATAGGGTTGCGAACACGACTTTAAGGGGTCCTGGAAAGAGCCAATATAGGGTTGCGAAAACAACTTAAGGGGCCCTGGAAAGAGCCAATATAGGATCGTAACCGTAGCTTTCGGTGTCCTTGAAACAGCCAACAAAGGAGCGTGACCGTAGCTTTGGGTTGGGGAACTAAAATCAGAAATAAGGGGGTGGGGGCGACGTATTTTGGTGGTCGGTCTGGGGTTCAAATCCCAATAACACCAGATGTCTTCTATTGTCACCCGCCTACTCACGATGGGGAAAAAATCGCATTCAAAGTCTACATGCATGCACATACAAAATTCGTTTAACGTTGTGACATCGACACGCGAGATTGCTAAAAATGTGTCCGACACGCGAGATTGCTAAAAATGTGTCCGACACGCGAGATTGCTTAAATGTGTCCAGGGTAAGAGGAGGTCAGATTTAGTCCCTTAAAGACATTAAGAAAACTATTCAACCGATTCAACATGTGAAGAAACTAAAGTGTTGCTTGGGTCATGCCAATTCTCAACCACCCACTCTCAACCACCCACTCTCAACCACCCACTCTCAACCACCCACTCTCAACCACCCACTCTCAACCACCCACTCTCAACCACCCACTCTCAACCACCCACTCTCAACCACCCACTCTCAACCACCCACTCTCAGCCACCCACTCTCAACCACCCACTCTCAACCACCCACTTTCAACCACCCACTCTCAGCCACCCACTCTCAGCCACCCACTCTCAACCACCCACTCTCAACCACCCACTCTCAACCACCCACTCTCAACCACCCACTCTCAACCACCCACTCTCAACCACCCACTCTCAGCCACCCTCTCTCAACCACCCAGTGTCAGCCACCCACTCTCAACCACCCACTCTCAACCACACACTCTCAACCGCACAGTCTCAACCACCCACTCTCAACCACCCACTCTCAACCACCCACTCTCAACCACCCACTCTCATCCACCCACTCTCAACCGCCCACTCTCAACCACCCACTCTCAACCGCACAGTCTCAACCACCCACTCTCAACCACCCACTCTCAGCCACCCACTTTCAACCACCCACTCTCAGCCACCCACTCTCAACCACCCACTCTCAGCCACCCACTCTCAACCACCCACTCTCAGCCACCCACTCTCAGCCACCCACTCTCAGCCACCCACTCTCAACCACCCACTCTCAACCAACCACTCTCAGCCACCCACTGGACTAAATGTTCTCTCCATTTGCATATCAATTTGTCACGTATTCTATTTATATAAAAGGAACTGCACTGACTGACCCTTCAAAGCTCAAACCGTTTGACCCGGGAACATATTGTTAAGGTGTTAGCATCCACTTGAAAAAGGATTTTAGGAAATTCCGCGCTTAAAATGGGGGTGTGAAGTTTTGTTGTTGTTTTTCTAATTGTATTTTTATTCTTTGTCTATTTCCTATATTCTTTGGTTTTGGTTGTTGTTGAGGAAACCGATACCCAAAAAACCCGATGACATTCCAGACGTAAACATTGGTATTTTGATTCTTCTTAATGTAGCCGTGTGCCGAGAAGGTGGTTGGTTGGTTGGTTGGTTGGTTGGTTGGTGGCAACACAGTTTTAACATTAGTTTACAATTTCAAATGAAATCAGGTCATGAGAACTATAACTTTATTGGTTTTGAGAGGATGCTAAAAGAAGATAAGCAAACGAAAAATGGTGGGGTTTGGTGGGGGGGGGGGAATGACGAAGGAACGGACAAATTTGAAAAGATGCAGACATAATACGAGTTATTTAAAGTAGCAAACATTTTTTTTATGTCTAACTAGCAGGTGAAACAATGGGATACGTCTGGATAACAAAAGTTTTACAGTTTATCCAAAGTACGGCAAACATTCGTAACAATAAACATTTTTTTTTCATAACTTGCCACAACACACGCTGGCAGCCAAAATGATTAATTATAATAATAGACCCACATATTAGTAGCATCCAAAGGGCAAATAAAAATAATATTTTAATACTTTTTTGTTATTACAGAAGTTACGTTGTGTAATTGAGCTTATGTGAGAAGTACACAGTGTTTTCGCTCCAAATCTGTGTGAGATGCGAGGGCGTCCATTACAATCTCAAAATATTTATATTCTTAAGTATCTCGTTCATTTTCTAATGCATGGAGACCCCTTCCCCCCCCCCCCCCACCCGGAACGTGATGACTGAGTTAGCCAACACTTCTAGGTACTTAGCTATCACATTTTATAAGGCTGCAAACGTGGGTCTATGTTGTAAAACTTAACCACGTGGCAGCGCCTTTATCAAAATAATATCGCTTTTAGGATTTTACAGGCGTGCACGCGGGTATCTATGACAGACTAAGCGCACGGCAGTAAAATATAGTAGTAAGCTTTATACTGGCGTGCACAATAAGTTTATCTGGAACGTTGCGCATTTCAGCACGTGTAACTAAAACGGTATTAAATTATAGCTGTTAGTTTTAAACGCACGCACACGCGGGTCCATAAAAGACATGGCGCGGACGAATGCCTGACTATGGCGATATACGTTTGTAAGGGGTGCATTTAATGTGCTTGACAAGTAATTAAGTTAAAACACTACTTAGATGATCATTAATGAACATTGGAGATCGGCCGGATAGACCGGGGGCAATGACTAAGAACCAACGTTGCTTGCTACAAGTCGTCTCTATCAATTCGTAATGAGCAAGTCGCATCTGACCTGGCTGATAAAGGACACACGTGGGCAATAATGACGTCAGCGTCACGCACTGGTCGCTGGTCACGGGATGGACACTCGCCGTGCATGAGTGACCAAACAAGAGGTTTGTGCCCAGCACTCGGCCTCGGGCTACTTTCAATTCTGGTGAGGGTGCACGTGCTACAGAATAGCCTGGGGCATATCAACATCTATCAAAGTTACACTCGAAGTGTGTGTTACCTTATTACTACTAAGCGGCACCTCGCCACATTTAAAAAGAAAGATGGACGTGTTTTCCCATTTTCCGAAGACGCAGTTCCATGTCTCCGGGGGTGGGGTTGGTGCAAACTAGTGTGCCGTACCCCCCCAAAAAGCGCTAGAGGGACATCGCATGCAACAGTCAACAATAACAGATAGCATTATCGACATCAGCGCTCCAAGGGTTGGCCAGACAAAGAACTGAATCGGCAGCGTTAATCTGCGGTAGAACAGGTCGTACAGATTAGAGTTCCGTAATGGCGGCAAGACATCTTTGACCTCACGGAAAGTGACGCCATCAGCTCGGTACTGTCGACGTCATCGCGTTTGTCCTACGTCGTGTGATTGGTGGACCTCCAACAACCAGCTGCCTTCCTGTGATGCAGGAACCCAAAACAAACCACACGGGTCACACGTCTCACGTCACACGTCATACGTCTCACGTCATACGTCTCACGTCACACGTCATACGTCTCACGTCACACGTCGCTGTAAATTGGTTCCCATCGCGGCTCTTGTTTTAATTGTTTCCCTCTGGTGTTTTAATATTAAGCAGGTCTTCTCAGTGGTGTAGGATAGGGGGGGGGGAAGGGGGGGGGGGGTAACAGGGTTGTAGGTTCTCCACGTAGGAACTTTTTTTTTTCTTCATTTTTGCATTTTCGGCCAATTGCAGAGTTCTTCGCGGAAGTGGACGACTAAATTCTCGCCCCGCCCCGGGCGGCATAACCCCCAAACTGCGCCACTGCCACTTCTGGTTAAATGGCGGGTAACTGACTCGACAGTATTAACACACAGAGATTTATTCTTTGATTGTGAACAAATCATCATGACATTATGTGACAAAAACCTAACGCTCTGATGACGATATCTAAGCATGTTTGATCCAGAGTGGTGTGGCAGTCAGCTGCTGATAAATACAGCGGAAACCCCAGTCAACGGGATCAGGTGTAGTCAAATATGTCAAATGTGTTGTTTTTTTCTCTCTTTATTCTCTATCATATTGCATAAATGTCACAATTTTATAACCACGATATAACAGCATTGTGTCGATACACACACACAAAATAGAGTTACGATAAGCTTCTTGGAATAGCCACTCATTCGTTACTTCCGTTCGCGGAAGTCCACGCCGTATATGGTCATATGACATACAAGACTGACGGGCGTTTCTTAGTTTAGAAGAATGGATCGATGGTTTTATATTTGTCACCTCTTAGTCTGTTAAGAGTTTTGTCACCTCTTAGTCTGTTAAGACTTCTGTCACCCCTTAGTCTGTTAAGAGTTTTGTCACCTCTGAGTCTGGTAAGACTTCTGTCACCTCTTAGTCTGTTAAGACTTCTGTCACCTCTTAGTCTGGTAAGAGTTCTGTCACCTCTTAGTCTGTTAAGACTTCTGTCACCTCTTAGTCTGGTAAGAGTTCTGTCACCTCTTAGTCTGGTAAGAGTTCTGTCACCTCTTAGTCTGGTAAGACGTCTGTCACCTCTTAGTCTGGTAAGAGCTCTGTCACCTCTTAGTCTGTTAAGACTTTTGTCACCTCTTAGTCTGGTAAGAGTTCTGTCACCTCTTAGTCTTGTAAGACTTCTGTCACCTCTTAGTCTGGTAAGACTTCTGTCACCTCTTAGTCTGGTAAGACTTCTGTCACCTCTTAGTCTGGTAAGACTTCTGTCACCTCTTAGTCTGGTAAGACTTCTATCACCTCTTAGTCTGGTAAGACTTCTGTCACCTCTTAGTCTGGTAATACTTCTGTCACCTCTTAGTCTGGTAAGACTTCTGTCACCTCTTAGTCTGGTAAGACTTCTGTCACCTCTTAGTCTGGTAAGACTTTTGTTACCTCTTAGTCTGGTAAGACTTTTGTTACCTCTTAGTCTGGGAAGACTTCTGTCGCCGACTGAATTAAGACGGGGCGATGTTTCACTTAACACATCGCTATCCAGGTACTGACTTTGACATCCTACAATTGGAACTTGCATGACACTGTGGAGGCGACGATTTGAGGAAATTGCACGGCATGGATGGAGACACTCCTGTAGGGAATTTATATTACACTTGACATGGGCGTCCCTTCAATAGGTGCTTCTCTTCTTTTTCTGATCTGAACATCTTTTAACACAATATAATGTCATCATGGCTCGGCTCATCCAGTGAGCTGAAATATCGTTTACAACGTGGACAGTTTACAACTTTCATCCGAATTTTTTTTAAAAAGAACCAGTCGTTTCCAAAAGATGTTTTTCAGTTAATATTATCTTTTTTTCTCTTTAATTTTAAAAAGAAATTGAAAAGAATTAGGAAGTTCCCGAGGATGTGAATAAAGAAACATTATTGAAATAGTTCAAACAGCAAATATGGAACTGATATTGATATTTAAATAAAGTTTTAGCCCCGAAGATATCTCGGTTGACGCCCTTATTCCCCCCCCCCCCCCAACCAATAATCCTCACGGCTTTACCAATCTGATGACGTTGTTGGGTGACAAGCCGTTCAAATCTTTTATAATTGAACTACTTTTCATCTTCTTCTCATTGCACGTTATCCTTAAACCCTTAAATTAACATTACTCTAACATCGCGCACATTTATCTCTTCTCAAACATATTTTGATAGAAAAAATTTTAAAAAAGGAAAGAAAAAGCAACTAAACAAATTCTTTATGAATCTAAAAAAGAAAAATTCGATTACGAGTCCCGCTGAAATGTTTTAACTTTCAGGTTTTGTGGAGTTTTTTTTTCCTTTCCTACCTTATCCTCCCTTATCCTCCCTCTAACAAACATCAGGGGGCTTTCCTTAGCTGTTTCCCTTCCGCATCCCAAAAGTGTCCAAGTGATGATCAATCACAAACGGTCGTGTTCACCGGTGAGACACGCATCACGTACTTCACCTTGGTGAGTATTCAGGATTTTGTTTTTGTTTTAGGAAACTTATTTTTCTTCATCACATTTTTGTGTTTGTTTGTTTGGTTTTATAATGATGTGGGTCCGATGTTCAAAGAATTTTAATATGAAAGTCAACCTCCAGACAACGTAAGTGTGATGAAGAAAATATCTGTACATCTTTTAAAAATGACCTGGAACTAACCCTACCAAGGCCACACAATAAAACAGCTCTTCTTTAAAATAAACATTTAAAATAAACATTTATTCAGTGAATACAACAAGATCTCGACGAAGCAAACCATTTCCGCTGCAGACTTTTATTTACTAACTTTAACTCCAAGAAAGCTAAAAATCTCATCTTACCATCGCATGATGTTAATCCTTGTTCGGGTACACAAAGACATCACTGGAAAAACCAGATTTTAAAACTTTCTATTTGTTCAATAATTCATCTCAAAATCTCAACCTAATTTTTTGCTCCAAATTTTTTTTTAAAAATTTGTTTTTAATTTAATTACTTTAATTTAAAAAAAAAATTAAAAATCAGAAATATTTCCTTCAGTTTGGAATAATGGGGGACCTCAGTCATACATGCGTTCTTTTCTTTATTCGTCTATTCCCTCTTTCATACATCTATTCTCTCTTTTATATATCTATTCTCTCTTCTATATATCTATTCTCTCTTTTATATATCTATTCTCTCTTCTATACATCTATTCTCTCTTTTATATATCTATTCTCTCTTCTATACATCTATTCTCTCTTTTATATATCTATTCTCTCTTCTATACATCTATTCCCTCTTTCATACATCTATTGTCTCTTTGGTATCAATGTAAATCGCCTGATTCGCAAAGTAACCCAAGTTATTGATGATTATTTTAAAGAATTATTTGAGTACCTCACAGTATCTCATTTAGTTATAACCAAAATGAAAATTTTATTTTAAACTTTTTAAGAGATCTAAAAAATAAGTATAAAAATTAAAAATGTATCTTTTTTGTGTTTTGTGGTTCAAATGTACGAATGATTACAATTAGGACTTAACTTTGTTTTGGGTGTACAATAGAAATGCGATGTAATTTAGAAATGTTATGTAGAATACAACTATGTTGGATACTATTAAAATTGATTCACCAATACGTGTTGCGATATCATAGTCATTATAACAGTGCTCCCATGGTAGCCTACTCATATATATCTATCCCTGTGACGCTACAGCCCGTGCAGGGCTTTGGCCTGCCTCATCACTTCCTTCCACTCAGACCATCGATCCCTGTGACGCTACATCCCGTGTAGGGCTTTAGCCTGCCTCATCACTTACTTCCACTCAGACCATCGACCCCTTTGACGCTACATCCCGTGTAGGGCTTTGGCCTGCCTCACCACTTCCTTATACTCAGACCATCTATCCCTGTGACGCTACAGCCCGTGTAGGGCTTTGGCCTGCCTCACCACTTCCTTCCACTCAGACCATCGATCCCTGTGACGCTACAGCCCGTGTAGGGCTTTAGCCTGCCTCATCACTTCCTTCCACTCAGACCTAACTAATGCTTTTTCCATGCTTGGATTCCCAACTGCTGTTGATCTTTTCCACTTCATATATCCAACTAAGCATGATTTCCCTTGGAGCCGTTTTCCTCTGGGGTTTTGGTGATGTACCCTCTTCACGCCTCTGTCATTTGGTATTCTTTCCTAAGTGCCGCCCCCCCCCCCCCAGCCTAGCCTACCCTTTTTTATTTCTGCTACTAGCGTAGGATCCTGATATGGACTATACAATTCATGGTTCGTTCGTATTCTCCATCCATATTCATGTTTTGTTGGTCCGTATATTTTCCTGAGAATTTTCCTCGTCCATGTGGTTAATAGGTTTTCTGCCATTTTTGTTAGGGTCCAAGTTTCACTTGCATATGTTACAACTGGTCTGATTATAGTTTTATATATAGTTTTCTTTGTTTCTCTTGTAATGTTTTTACTTTTGAGTATTTCCTGACAACTGAAGTATGCCCTGTTTTCGGCTGATATTCTTTCTTTTGTTTCTGTTAGTAATTCAGTTCTTTTATTTAATAATGTGGTGAGTCTTGAGCCTATTTGATAAGTGTCTGTAAAGTATAACTCTAAATTATTTGATCGTGGTGAGTCTTGAGTCTATTTGATAATAATTTTTATACCATTACTGTAGACCATTCTCATCATTGTTGAAAATCTTTCTTCCCTCAAATGGTCAAACACTTACAAGCCAAGGATTTTTGTTAATCCTCCAGTTGAGACATCCCATTTTGTTTCGCTTGCAAACATTGTACGATGACATCTTTTTGACCTGTGGACATCCTCATGGTTTTATGGACCTTAACGGACAGTTCAGTTTAGGTCGAATGTTTACGGACTGTCAGCGACATTGAGCTGTTCTGCCTTAAGCAGTCGCCCCCATTAGGTTCACCTGTGCGTAGACACAGTTTGCGGTTCGCCGACCACTGGACTATCATAGTGGCGCCCATATTTCGATGCCCCACTTGGACTAATTCACAGTGGCGCCCATATTTCGACGCCCCACTTGACAAATTCATAGTGTCGCCCATATTTCGACGCCCCACTTGGATAAATTCATAGTGGCGCCCATATTTCGACGCCCCACTTGGACAAATTCATAGTGGCGCCCATATTTCGACGCCCCACTTGGACAAATTCATAGTGGCGCCCATATTTCGACACCCCACCTATAACAGCGAGGATTGTTTACAACGCTTTAATTGTTCGGCCTTCATTAAAGCAGCCATCTTGTCCAACACTTCAGAGCTCTCTTGTTTTCGACAAGTGTTTCTCTATTTTAATACTTTTGCTGTGGACTAGATAAAAGACGACACACAAATGATCCACTGATAAGTACCTGACGTAAGGAAATGCCCCACTCGGGCGTTAGGTACAATGGCAATGTGAACACCCCTTCTAAGAATGGAGGTAATCTTTGGAGATCAGCAGCCGTGATCGGGGTCAAGGTCAAGGTCACCAAACGTCGAGGATTATATAATTACACTTATACATCTACATGCACCGTAGCAGCCTGGTTCCCAATCCATGCGATCTGAATGGGGTCCCGGATGCTTTGCTAAGGTGTTGCTGTATGAAGCAGTGAATTTTGAAGATTAAAAAAAAATATTATTGCATAGAAATTTTCATTTTAAATCTGTGTGTAATTTGTTTTTTGGAATAAAACATAATATTTTGTCCGTTTTCCATTGAATTTTATCGAAAAGGATTCATCTTTATTGGGTCAGGGTCTGGACTCAAAAGAGGTTTGGAGTGAATCTGTGTATCATGTAAGAGCCCCATCCTCCTGCCTGACTGGAACTTGTGTATCATGTAAGACCCCCATCCTCCTGCCTGACTGGAACTTGTGTATCATGTAAGACCCCCATCCTCCTGCCTGACTGGAACTTGTGTATCATGTAAGACCCCCATCCTCCTGCCTGACTGGAACTTGTGTATCATGTAAGACCCCCATCCTCCTGCCTGAAACTTGTGTATCATGTAAGACCCCCATCCTCCTGCCTGACTGGAACTTGTGTATCATGTAAGACCCCCATCCTCCTGCCTGAAACTTGTGTATCATGTAAGACCCCCATCCTCCTGCCTGACTGGAACTTGTGTATCATGTAAGACCCCCATCCTCCTGCCTGAAACTTGTGTATCATGTAAGAGCTCCCTCCACCTGCCTGACAGGAACCTGTGCATCATGTACGAACTCCCTCCCCACTGCCTCAAAGGAACATGTGTATCATGTAAGAGTTACCTGCCGCTGCGTGACTGGAACTTGTGTATCGTTTACGAACTCCCACCCCCTTGCCTAAAATGAACCTGTGTATCATGTAAGAGTTACCTGCCCCTGCGTGACTGGAACTTGTGTATCGTTTACGAACTCCCACCCCCCTTGCCTAAAAGGAACCTGTGTATCATGTAAGAGTTACCTGCCCCTGCGTGACTGGAACTTGTGTATCGTTTACGAACTCCCACCCCCCTTGCCTAAAAGGAACCTGTGTATCATGTAAGAGTTACCTGCCCCTGCCTGACTGGAACCTTTGTATCATGTTACAGCTCACTCCCCCCAGGCTTACAATGTCATATATTAAGCTCGATGTTCTTGACATATCCTTCAGGTTCACTCGTCTGTCTGTCTACTGATAGACGCGTCTGTCTGTCTACTAATGGACTCGTCTGGTTGTCTACTGATAGACGCGTCTGTCTGTCTACTAATGGACTCGTCTGGTTGTCTACTGATGGACCCGTCTTTCTGTCTACTAATGGACTCGTCGGTCTGTCTACTGATGGCCAAAAGACACTTTGGCAAAGGTCTGCATCTTGTACGGATTGTGTATTCCACAAGCGTTTCAATGGAATTATACAAATATTCACTAATGTATTATTTTAGTGGTTTCCTCTCAGTTCTATACTTTAAATCAGTTTTTTCCTAGCCTTTGGTGAGAGGCGGCCTTCCAGATCTTGTGAGGCGGCATATCAGATCTTGTGAGGCGGCATATCAGATCTTGTGAGGCGGCATATCAGATCTTGTGAGGCGGCATATCAGATCTTGTGAGGCGGCATATCAGATCTTGTGAGGCGGCATATCAGATCATGTGAGGCGGCATATCAGATCTTGTGAGGCGGCATATCAGAGCATGTGAGGCGGCATATCAGATCTTGTGAGGCGGCATATCAGATCTTGTGAGGCGGCATATCAGATCTTGTGAGGCGGCATATCAGATCTTGTGAGGCGGCATATCAGATCTTGTGCGGCGGCATATCAGATCTTGTGAGGCGGCATATCAGATCTTGTGAGGCGGCATATCAGAGCATGAGAGGCGGCATATCAGAGCTTGTGTAATAAATGTTAGTATGCATATTTTAATTCAACAAGAACATCTTAGTCTACGGAATGAGTAGTGAGTTTATTTTCTAGGTTCTTTAGAACTCTTTTAATGCGATAATATGGACGTTTTTCGACGGTGGCACTGCAATATTTTCGCCAGGGGAAGTCGTTGAGTTTATTGATCCAAGACAATGCATCTCTCGGGCATAAAGTTGGATTTCTCTTAGAGAAGCCTCGAGTTATGCAACCGTTTCGCATCGGTTAGCGAGTCGCGTTTCTGAGAAGTGTCCCCGGGAATCATTTATTGACCTTGACTTTCTGAGACCTTTATATAAAGTTAAAGGTCTAACCTTCACATACCTCCACCCACCGACCAACCACCTCCACCTTTGAACAAACAAAGAAATTTCATTTTTGTCGCCATTCGTAGAATTCTATGTTTGTGTCAGTTAAAGAAAAAAAAAATCATCACAAAGAATTCACATTATTATCAAATCGTTCACCTTCATCTTCCCAGAATGCCAAGAAATCTATATCCCAACTTCCTGTTTGAAACAGCCAATCACTATCGATCAATGCGAGTTATATTTCAAGCTGTTTTCAGAATCACAAACTAAATGTGTTTGCTGTATGTGTTTGCTGTATGTATTTGCTGTATGTGTTTGCTGTATGTGTTTGCTGTTACAGTTGTCGACATCAGTTTGGTGGCGTGCGAAATTCTGGATTAACGATAAATTTCTGATCAGGGACAGAACCATTTGATGTAAGTTACGTGAGTTGAGAACCATTTGATGTACGTCACGTGAGTTCAGAACCATTTGATGTCTGTCACGTGAGTTTAGAACCATTTGGTGTAAGTCACGTGAGTTGAGAACCATTTGATGTACGTCACGTGAGTTCAGAACCATTTGATGTCTGTCACGTGAGTTCAGAACCATTTGGTGTAAGTCACGTGAGTTGAGAACCTTTTGATGTCTGTCACGTGAGTTAATAACAATTTGATGTCTGTCACGTGAGTTGAGAACATTTTGATGTAAGTCACGTGAGTTGAGAACCTTTTGATGTCTGTCACGTGAGTTGAGAACCATTTGATGTAATTCACGTGAGTTCAGAACCATTTGATGTAAGACACGTGAGTTGAGAACCTTTTGATGTCTGTCACGTGAGTTTAGAACCATTTGATGTGTGTCACGTGAGTTCAGAACCATTTGATGTCTGTCTCGTGAGTTCAGAACCATTTGATGTCTGTCACGTGAGTTCAGAACCATTTGATGTGTGTCACGTGAGTTCAGAACCATTTTATGTGTGTCACGTGAGTTCAGAACCATTTGATGTCTGTCACGTGAGTTCAGAACCATTTGATGTGTGTCACGTGAGTTCAGAACCATTTGATGTGTGTCACGTGAGTTCAGAACCATTTGATGTGTGTCAAGTAAGTTCAGAACCATTTGATGTCTGTCACGTGAGTTCAGAACCATTTGATGTGTGTCACGTGAGTTCAGAACCATTTGATGTGTGTCACGTGAGTTCAGAACCATTTGATGTAAGACACGTGAGTTGAGAACCTTTTGATGTCTGTCACGTGAGTTCAGAACCATTTGATGTCTGTCTCGTGAGTTCAGAACCATTTGATGTGTGTCACGTGAGTTCAGAACCATTTGATGTGTGTCACGTGAGTTCAGAACCATTTGATGTGTGTCACGTGAGTTCAGAACCATTTGATGTAAGACACGTGAGTTGAGAACCTTTTGATGTCTGTCACGTGAGTTCAGAACCATTTGATGTCTGTCACGTGAGTTCAGAACCATTTGATGTGTGTCACGTGAGTTCAGAACCATTTGATGTCTGTCACGTGAGTTCAGTAAACATTCTTATTACATTGAATACTGTATACAAATAAGACATCTATTCCTTTAAATTAAACTGTTTGGCTGTGTGTCTAGACAAAGAGATACAGAGAGAGGCTAATGACATCACACTGCTCAGAGACAAAGATGGAGAATAAAGACATCACCAAAATATGACGACATTGTCTGTGGAGAATTGTTTCAGCGCCAAGAAATGTTGTTTTTTTATACTATTGTTTTATATTTGACCCCGGCCCCCTTTTTTCACACTAAAAAAAAAAATTCTCAAACCTAAAATTTCGAAATGCTAATTCTGAATAGTTTGATTAAAGCGAAAATTTATTGCATTAAGTTTCATGATTTTTTAATTGATTTTCTATATGTGGCTACCAATTATACATTTATGGGGAGTTGGAACTGTTGGACCGTTCAACTGTTGGACCGTTGAGCTGTTGGACCGTTGGACTGTTGGACTGTTGAACTTTTGGACCGTTGAACTTTTGGAGCATTGAACTGTTGGACCGTTAACTTTTGGACCGTTAACTTTTGGACTGTTGAACTTTTGGAGCATTGAACTGTTGGACCGTTGAACTTTTGGACCGTTGAACTGTTGGAGCATTGAACTGTTGGACCGTTAACTTTTGGACTGTTGAACTTTTGGAGCATTGAACTGTTGGACCGTTGAACTTTTGGACTGTTGAACCGTTGGGTCGTTTAACTGTTGGACTGTTGAACATTTGGACTGTTAAACTTTTGGACTATTGTACTTTTGGACTGTTGAACTATTGGACTGTTGAACTTTTTGACTGTTGAACTGTGGGACCGTTGAAATTTTGGACCGTTGAACTTTTGGACTGTTGAACAGTTGGACTGTTGAACTGTGTAATCTTATTTTGTCATCGCTCTGTGATAAACGTGAATTTGTTATCATCAACCCTGTACGCAAAATTTCTTTAATAAGTGTATACATGCGATGCACTTCTTTATCGTGGGATGAGGTGCACTAACAGATCCAAGAGTGCGCACCATCGTGCATCATTTAAAATTATTTTACTGTTTAAAGAAACACCCACGTGACTTGCCAATCATTTTGAGCACAGACTAGTGTAACCCGAAATTATGATTTTTGTAGGGAAAAAATGAAATTGTGATAAAAAAATAATAAATGATCTCGCTATGTATGTATGGCTGTAACACTGTGCTCAATAGGCGCGCAAAACGAAATTCCAAGAAGTTGGCACTAATTGGGATTCTTATTAAGCGCGTTATTTGAATGCATGTTTTGTCATGTAACTTTAGTTCATGGGAATTTCAGACATTGCCGCGACATTTTTGGCGGGGTTAATTTAGTGTACATACAATCAACAAACACAACGATATATTATTATGATGTAAATATTTTTAACAAAATTTTAAAGTAAATACAATTTTTAAAAAACACAGTCGTAGATTGTTGGCATTTTTTGAATGCAGATAACAACTGGAGTCTATGGAAAAAACATAATTTTTTAAATATGTTTTTGAAGTCATAGCAGCCTGCACACCTCATCTGTTTCAGAACTTTTAGTGTCATACTAATGAGTGTTTGTCCCGCGATAAAGCTTTCAGGTATTTGTGTAAATAAGACAATATAATTTCAGCTTTCATAATGATTAACTCAACAAGTTTGTAATTTACCTATTTTAGAAGATTTTAACCTTCCTCCTATCTCAATGTAAATTGTTAATTCCTAATGTGTTAATATCAGTTCGAAGTTGTTTGCAAATTTATGTCAACTAAAACCATTTTAAAAGGGGATTTTTGTACATTTCCAAACAAGGCATTGATTTTTTAATATTTTTTTTAAAGCTGTGCGCCTAAATTTGATAACTTCTTCCAAAGTATCTTTTGCTAAATAGGCGATGAGTCTTAAAGATCATCCAACTCATTCTCCCCTTGTCCCTAAAATATATCCTAGGTCTCTCTTTTGTCTTCACTAATCCACCCCATCCCACTAATCCACACGATCCCATTAATCCACCCCATCTCACTAATCCACCCGATCCCACTAATCCAACCCGTCTTACTAATCCACCCCATCCTACTAATCCCCACTATCCCACTAATCCACCCCATCCCACTAATCCACATATCCCACTAATCCAACCCATCCCACTAATATACCCAATCCACTAATCCAACCCATCCCTCTAATCCACCCCATCCCACTAATCCACCTTATCCCTATAAACCAACCCATCCCACTAATCTACCCCATCCCACTAATCCACTCCATCCCACTAATCCACCATATCCCTTTAAACCAACCCATCCCACTAATCTACCCCATCCCACTAATCCAAACCCTTCCCACTAATATACCCCATCCATTAATCCAACCCATCCCTCTAATCCACCCTATACTACTAATCCACCCCATCCTACTAATCCACCCCATCCCACTAATCCATCCCATCCCACTAATCCACATATCACACTAATCCAACCCATCCCACTAATATACCCAATCCACTAATCCAACCCATCCCTCTAATCCACCCCATCCCACTAATCTACCGTATCCCTTTAAACCAACCCATCCCACTAATCTACCCCATCCCACTAATCCACACAATCCTACTAATCCACACTTTCCCACTAATCCACTCCATCCCACTAATCCACAATATCCCTTTAAACCAACCCATCCCACTAATCTACCCCATCCCACTAATCCAACACATCCTACTAATATACCCCATCCATTAATCCAACCCATCCCTCTAATCCACCCTATACTACTAATCCACCCCATCCTACTAATCCACCCATCACAATAATCCATCCCATCTAACTAATCCAGCCTTCCCACTAATCCAACCCATCTTACTAATTCAGACAGCCCACTAATCTACCCCATCCCACTAATCCAACCTATCCCACTAATCTTCCCCATCCCACTAATTCAACCCATCCCACTAATCTACCCCATCCCACTAATCCAACCCATCCACTAATCTACCCCATCCTAATAATCCAACCCATCCACTAATCTACACCATCCCACTAATCCAACCCATTCCTCTAATCCACCCCATCCCACTAATCCACCCTAGCCTACTAATCCACCCCATCCTACTAATCCACCCTATCCCACTAATCCATCCCACCCCACTTATCCAGCCTTCATACTAATCCAACCCATCTTACTAATCCAGCCAGCCCACTAATCTACCCCATCCCACTAATCCAACCTATCCCACTAATCTAGCCCATCCCACTAATCTACCCCATCCCACTAATCACGTAAAATTTATGTTGATTTATAATGAAATAAATGTTTGACCAGTTTTAATAATTTTTTAATATGGACTTTCTAAAATAAAACTTACGCCCTAACCCATCGGTCCTGACCCTAACCAAAACTTCCTTTATCACTTGCCCAAATGACCTGTGACCCAAAGGCTGTGAAACATATTTTATTATACGCTATATGTCATGGTGGGATCAAACAATGTATCAGTCAATCGTGGTGTGATCACACATTAAATTGGTCAATCATGGTGTGATCAAACATTAAATTGGTCAATCATGGTGTCATCAAACATTAAATTGGTCAATCATGGTGTGATCAAACATTAAACTGGATAATCTTGGTTTGATCATACAATACATTGGTCAGTCTTGGTGTGATCAAACACGGAAGAGGTCAAAAGGGTCTGATCAGAAATTTGATGGTCAAACAAGGTGTGATTGGAGAAACCAGAATATGATCCATTTATAGAACAAAAGTAAAACCATATAGATAGAATGAGGTCATCATTTTGGACAGTGACGTATTTATTAGGGTGCGGAAAAGGGGGGGGCGATCCACCCCCCGGGCGACACTTTCTTACTTTATACTTGGGAGCGTTATTTTTTGTCCAACTGTTCGAGGAAAGGGGGGCAGCAAAAAAGCTTGGCCCCCTCGCCTCAACCCTAGCTAGGCCACTGATATTGCAACAGTCTCTATTTTCGAATTCCATAACTAACACGTTTGTAATTTTACACTGAATATTATTTGCTAATTCAGAGGATAATTAAATCGTTTTAATGTACATACTTCATGATGAATGATTCTATCACATACAGCCAAAGTTTTAGAACCACTTCTTAAGAGCGTTTATTTAATCCGATGGCGTGCCTATGATAACCTGAGCACCCTTCCCTTGGTAAAAATACTGGATGTCTACACGTGTGTTTAACATTTCAAAATTGAAACTAAAAAAATTGGTGTGTATGGGTGTGTGTGTGTGTGTGTGTGTTAGTGCGCGCGCAGCGAACTGTTTCACTATCACCGTATGGAAGGACACCCAATGTTAAAAAGGCGTATACCTGGCGGATATTTGCGCTCTTTTTCCACTGCCGCCCCCCCCCCCCCCAAAAAAAAAAAAAAAAAAAAAAAAACAACACCTTTCTTAAACTCCGCGGATTATTTTGTTAACTAAAATATCCAGCTCTCATCACGTGTTCACATCGGCAGATGACCGTCTCGAGCTGCGGTAGTAGAGCTATTTTACGTTTTTGTTGACATGGCGTGCACAGAAATAGCTGCACCACGTGTCACCACCACCACCACCACCACCTCTCTCTCTTCCGTACTTCCGCATGCCGTAGCGGGAACGCCGGCACAAGGTTAATTTCTCGGAAACACCGCAAGGGACCAAGAAAAAGGGGTATTGTGACGTCGCTTTGCCACCGACAGTTTTTTTTTTAAAAAACAAAAACAAAACAAAAAACTCACAACACTTAGCACGCCGGCGGTAGCAAAAGATTGGAGTTTATGGGACATGATAATAAGAAGACATGTGTCTACCTGTATGACTAAGCGAGAAGAAGTCATGTTCTGCAGTAGGCCTAATTGAACTCTATGGTCATGGATTATAGTCGAATTTCGAGGTAAGCCTAAAATGTAGGATTTTAAAAATAAAATAAAAATTATTTTTATTATTATTTTAATTTTATATAGCGATATTTAAAAGAGACGGATTTTTTAACATTCGAAATCAATTTCTTTTTAAAATCCTGAAATAAATTTCAAAATATTTAAAGAAAAAAAAATAATCGTGCTGCTATTTCGGAGAAGACAATTTATTTCCAGTGGATGTTTGTTGGTTTTTTTGTTGTTTTTTTGTTCAAATTTCCCATGACGTGTCCTGGCACGACGCTTTCTGAATTAACTGAGACGTAGAGCGTTGCCTTAACCTCCCGCACCCTTGATATTTCCAACACGAGAATGCGGAATATGGAAACCTCGCTACCTGCACGGGTCGTGGGGGGGGGGGGAGGGAGGGGGGGCGCTGTGATGCGTCACGCATTATACGACTTCGTGATCTGTTGGGTGGGGAGATTCGATGTTTTTAATATTTTCACATTACCTTTTCGTTGTTCATCTCATTACCTTCTCATTGTTCATGTCATTACCTTCTCATTGTTCGTCTCATTACCTTCTCATTGTTCATCTCATTACCTTCTCATCGTTCATCTCATTACCCATTGAGACCGGCTTACAATTCTTTATGTCCCTTCGTCGGCCATGTCTTAATTTAAGCTTAAAGTCCTGCTTGCTTCGAATCAGTGGAAAATATAAACTCTCACTTGTTGTGCAATGGGATACGGTAATAATAGGTATTGATTCAATATCGCAACAAATTCATACAAATGTTGTATTTATGTTTTATTTATGTTGTATTTTCGTGGTATTTATTATGTTTTTATAATTGATCGGTTTTCTGAAGTTTAGCAAAGTTTTGAAGAAAGACTGAAAACAACAACTTTTTTTCCGTTTTCGAAAAAGGTCCCCGTGTAATTTTGAAGTGCTCCATCAGAGCAGTAGCCTTGAAGTGCTCCGTAAAAGCAGCAGTTTTGAAGTGTTCCATGAAAGCAGTAGTCTTGAAGTGCTCCATGAGAACAGTAGTTGAAGTGCTACGTGAGAGCAGTAGTCTTGAAGTGCCTTATGAGAGCAGTAGTCTTGAAGTGCTACATGAGAGTACTAGTTTTGAAGTGCTTTAGGGGAGCAGTAGTTCAGCCCGTCTGCATTTGTTACGATAATTAATATATGTTACATTTTACAATTGCACTCTATCGAGTAAGAAAAAAAATATAACAATTTTTTTTCCTAATATAACCAAATAAAAAGACACGATAACAAAAAATATGTTGTCTCATAATTGTATTTTTTTATAATTAAAGTATCTTGTTTAAATAAATTAACGTATGCTTTTATAACAAATTAACTTTGCTGTTATAATAATTTAACTTATGCTGTTATAATGAATTAACTTATGCTGTTATAATAATTTAACTTTTGCTGTTGTAATAAATTAACTTATGCTGTTATAATAAATTAACTTATGCTGTTGTAATAAATTAACTTATGCTGTTATAATAATTTAACTTATGCTGTTATAATAAATTAACTTATGCTGTTGTAATAAATTAACTTATGCTTTTATAAAAAATTAACTTATGCTGTTGTAATAAATTAACTTATGCTGTTAAAACAAATTAACTTATGCTGTTATAATAAATTAACTTATGCTGTTATACTAAGTTAACTAATGCTGTTATAATAATTTAAGTTATGCTGTTTTAATAAATTAACTCATTCTGTTATAATAATTTAACTTATGCTGTTATAATAATTTAAATAGGGTTTTTTAAAAATAATTTTAACGTCATAAAATAACATTAATTAACTTCTATCAACAACAAAAAATGCATGATATCTAATATTATAAAAATTTGGAACTACACGTTTGTACGACTCTAATTGGAGAGGTAGAAATACATTCACTGTTAGTTCGTGTAAAGCGATTTCAAGTGTGGTTGTCTTTTTCTTTTTGTTGTTGCTAACAACATATAACTACACCTTTTTAAAATCACGTAACACTGAGTCGTAATGAAACTTCAAAAACAGTTGTACGTATTCATCATTTAAAATCGCATACAATCAAATGTTATTTGATATCAATAACAAATAAATACCATTCTAAATCAAATTAAACCAAATGTCAATGTATGACTAATTATAATTCGACTTAAATTGAATATCATTTTTGATGTATCAGAATTAATTTCGAACTATACTGGAATATAGTTTAATATCAATTTTTAATTTAATTTTTTGTAAAAATCGAATTTCTAATCAAACTTCTTTGGTATTGAATTATATTTACATATTCAATATTTAATTATTATTAATAATAAAAAAATTGACCATGGTCAAAATTTAAAATATCAACAAACCCGTAATGCGATTGTTAAAAAAAAAAGAGTATTTGTGTCTGCGGACAAGAACTGAAAACCAGTATTTTCACAGACAATGTATTAAAAACATTGCATAACAACAATTTTTTATTTTTTCATAGTTTAGTCCAGTAGTGTAGCGAGCTTAACTCGCGCCTGGGGCACAATACCTTTTTAGCGCCCCCCCCCCCCATTCGAAAACCATACAGTATTATATGAAAAATATACCATTTGGCACCCCTTTGTGAGTAGCGTCCGGGTTCATGATGCCCACCTTCCCCCCCCCCCCCCCCCCGCTACGCCACTGGTTTAGTCTTAGTATTAATAAAATAATCTCGATACAATCTTGACATGAATTTATTAGATCTGATCTGTATACAAAAAGGGACGAGATTTCTGTACTCTCGAATGAAACACTTAAGCGTAAACGTCGCACTCTTTCAACGATTACATGTGATGATGCGCTGAATTTAGGGGTGTGGCTAAGCGTCAGTTCACACGATCAAATTTCGCGTCAAATTGTTGTATAAACGCACTATTTTGTGATTGGTTTCTTTTCTGAGGGAATTTGATCAAATAGTAATTTGAAAGTTGTGACAAGGCTTCACACACGATTTGCATCAAATGCTTTAAGGAAAATTTGATTGTGTGAACCGATCCTAACTCCTAGTATGTAACTGGGAATTAATTATTTTATATTGTGAACGGCTGGAGCTGGCCATTGACCAACACATACTATCGATGATTTAATTCGTTACATTTGATGGATTGATTTATTTGTATTAACCAAAGAAACTGTCTGTAGCGGTCCTCGTTGTTTCAATAAAATTTTAATGCTCGCACTCAACTGAATTGTGCGGTGTCCAGAAGTCTTAGATTTTCCAATTTCCTAAACTCTTATGGTTGTGTTCTTCAAAAACAATCTCGCATATATGTATATATTTAATAGTATGTATTTTGTACTCATACTAGTACAGCCATCCATATTTCATAGAACGCCCAGGCATGTTTCAATGTACATCCAGTCATATTTCATTGTACATCCAGCCATATTTCATAATACATCCAGCCATATTTCATTTCATAATACATCCAGCAATATTTCATTGGATTAGAAGTATGTTTTCACCTGGCCAAATTAATTAGGACATGTCCTAGTTTCTTTTTTTCCGCTTAAAAAGTTTGACGTGAAGGGAAGGCAAGAAATGTTTCATTGAAGAGGAAAGTCATGAATTATTTCTTGTTAAAAGGTCAGACGAGGTCAGACCCACCTGATGGATGTGTAACGTTGACATCTCTGTAACTAAGTTAAATGGTGATCTAAAAAAAGTAACTGTGACAGTTGTTAAAATAGAGTAACAACGGGGTTTTAAAGCAGGTAGGGAAGTGCGAGGGAAAATAGCTTAAACCGAAAAAAAATATCTATAAACAAAATTAAAAATCAAATTTCGAGTGGGTTTTCAAGAATGATTTTAGACAGTAACTTAGCCGAAAATTTGTGTAGCTTTGTGAGTTTTAAATGTGTAATTTAGACTCTTTAATTGTTTTAAAGTGTTGGTTTTTTTTTAGTGTTGCTTAATTCATTCGAGCTGCGCTAATTTTTTTATCTTCAAACTTTGTGTAATATTCATCAAATCTTTTGCACCAAAGAGATAACGCAATCAAATATTGCTTCGAACCAAATGATCTTAAGTAATTTGTATGTGATTGGCCGGTGTTCAGAATGGTCGTGGTCGACACTCGACTGGAGAACTATCGTGTGATTAAGTGTTTGGTGCCTTGGAAAATTTGACAAAGAATATTATCTACAGGTGAAGAAGAAACGGAAGGTGAAATACTTTCGGTCAAATAAAAAAAAACTGTTTAGTTTCAGAGAATCGCAGATTCGACATGTAATGTAAGAAATCAGCAGAATAGGACACTAATGGCAATTTGTGCTCCGATTGCTCAATTCAATGGATGTATTCTGATTGCTCGGTTCAATGGATGTATTTTGATTGCTCGGTTCAATTGATGTATTCTGATTGCTCGGTTCAATTGATGTATTCTGATTGCTCGGTTCAATGGATGTATTCTGACTGCTCGGTTCAATGGATGTATTCTGATTGCTCGGTTCAATGGATGTATTCTGATTGCTCGGTTCAATGGATGTATTTTGATTGCTCCGTCCATGGATGTATTCTGATTGTTCAGTTCCAATGGAAGTTTTATGATAAGCTCATGTCATATTTTTATTGTGACGCCGTCATGGTTCCTGTTTGAGATAATTAACTGACCAATAGAAATCATGATTTACACCAATTTTTTAAAATTGATTTTAATCATATTTATTTATCTAATCTATTTATATTTAAAGTCGCCAGGTAAAAAAATAACTTCTGTTTGTTTGTATGTATCATAAGTCAAATAATGTATTATTTCCTTAATGTTGATTTTTTTTATTATTGCACATATTATAGTAAGAAATTCCTTTTTTTTTTCAACTAAACTTTTCAGTTTTTAGATATTAGAAAATTGACTTGTGGTTGAGAAAACTGGAAAATTAGTTTTTCTATCAAATTATTTAATCAGAAAACTTTGATGGAGTCTAATGACATTGACGATTGACAATTTTATGACATTGGTATTGATAATTGATAAGCGTGTGCAACTGAATTAAATACTTAATCACATAGATTAGATCGAGCCTATATTATTGAGTCTATACTAAGACTATTGTTGATTATAACTTTCTTTTTCATAGTCATTTTTATCACAATAAATTGAGAATTTTCAGTTTGGGGAAAAGTTTGGAACCCTTTGCAAATGTTCTAAACTAAGATTTTGGTAATTGTTCTAATAGTATTTAATTAAATTTAAGTCACTTAATTGAAATCCAAATTGAATTCAAAAAAAACCTTTATTTAAATAATAATAACGACTTTATGTTTTATCGTTATAAAAATTATTATATTTAATCTAAAGGAATCTTTTTTTTCTTCTGTTTCATAAAAAAAAAAGAAACAATAGTTAAATTTAGAAAAACCGATTTATACTTCAAAAAAATGATTTAAGTATCATCAACTAAATCATGTTTAATCTTTATAAAAAATGTAACAATTTACATACTTCAAAATCTAACAAGAAATATCAGAGTTAAAAATGAATGAACTTTTTTGTTTTTCAACGACGTGATTTAAAAATGTTAAAATGTTATTTAATTTTACAAAATGCATATTAAAATCGAAAAAAGATCATTTAAATATTATTAACTAGATCTTTATAAACACTTAAAAATCTAAATAAATTCTTTTGAAAAGAAGACTTAAAATCAATTTAAAATTTAAAAATCAAGTTTAAATCAAATAGGTCCGATTATTACTTTTTAAACTGTTTAAATCGTGAAGTATTATCAACTATTCTACCATCCAAATGTCATGTTAAGACATTATATCTTCCAAATGTCATGTTAAGACATTATATCATCCAAATGTCATGTTAAGACATTATATCATCCAAATGTCATGTTAAGACATTATATCATCCAAATTTCATTATGCTAAGATATGCTATCATCCAAATGTCATTATTCTACCATCCAAATGTCATTATGTTAAGATATTCTATCATCCAAATGTCTTTATGTTAAGATAGTATGTCATCAATCAAACGTCGGTGTCAAAATAGATGATATTCTATTGTCATACGTCAAGATAAACTATCATATATTTTAACGTCAAGCTGCATTATCATTCGTATGTCATCCGTGATATATATTGTCTGTAAAAAAAAACATTTTAAGACTACAGCTGTGTTGAATGTGACATTTTTAAAACTACGGCTGTGTTGGATTGACATTTGTACGACCAAATCTATGTTGGATGTGACAGTTTAAGGCTGCAGCTATGCTGGATATGACATTTTAAGATCAACAATTATTATTGTACTGTGTATACCCGCCCCCCCCCCCCCCCCCGCAAAGAAAATCGATTGTAGGAAAAAAGTCACAGGAAAAAAGTCACAGAAATAAAGTCACAGGAAAAAAAGTCACAGGAAAAAAAGTCACAGGAAAAAAAGTCACAGGAAAAAAAGTCACAGGAAAAAAAGTCACAAAATATGTATCATATAAACTCCTAATTTTCAGTGTTTATCATATAAATCATATATCATATCATATATAACAGTAAATGTTTTTGGGTTTGTGGATTTGTGGGTGGCTCTGTTCCACCAAGGCTTTTACATGGGGTCGGGATCCCAATGAGGTCGGGATCCCAATGGGGTCGGGATCCCAATGGCGTCGAGATCCCAATGGAGTTGTGATACCAATGAGATCCTTTTCTGGAAAGGGATACTAATCGGGAATGGGACCCAATTGGGGTTGTGATCCCAATGGCGTCAAAATCTCAATCAGGATCGGTATCCCAATGTGGTCGGGATTCCAATGGAGTCAGAATCCCCATTTGGATCCCATTTGGAAACGGGATCCCAATCTGGATCAGGATCCCAATGGGATAACAATCGGGATCGGTATCCCAATGTTGTTGGGATTCCAATGGGATCGAGATCCGATTTGGAAACGGGATCCCGATTGGGTTGTCAATCTGGATCTGTAACCCAATTGGGTCGGGATCCGATTAGTGTCGGGATTACAATGGGATATGGGATACCATTTGGGGTGGGGAGCCCGATGGGATATGGGATACCATTAGGAAACGGGATCCCACCACTCTTTTCAGAATTTATTTACGATATCTGATGACTAAATGCTTCTGTGACTTTTTTTCCTGTGACTTTTTTTCCGCTCACCAGAAAATCTGCCTACCTGGCAGGGCTAACGTGTCCAAAAGTCATTTGTTCAACCATAACCTCGGACGACCCTCCACGGGATCAAACCCGCGACCTCTTCGGTTAAGACATTGACAATGCTCGCATTTCACCAGCCACGCTTTGATGTGAAGTTGCCACGTATTTAACTTTTGCTTTGTTTTTTTTTTCCTCAACAGGTCAATATGAAACGTCACACGTTTCAAATCTGGCCACGTACAACTTCTGACGTCATCACCCATCCCGCCCCCACAATGACAACATCCTACGTACCTCTGGTGCCCAATAACCTAGGTAAGAAATGTCACACGCTAAATTCATGGCATTCTCTCTCTCTCTCTCTCTCTATATATATATATATATATATATAGAGAGAGAGAGAGAGAGAGAAATGTGGAAAAAAAATTTTTAAAGAAAAATCAGAAAAAACCTGACTAAAAAAATGGCGGCGGCGATGGGTGAGCTTCCGCATCAACTAAAAGTTACTTTACAAAACAATGCATTCAAATAACGCACTTTATAACAATCCAAATTACTGCTATAATTTCTGGGAATTTTTTGCGCGCCTATTGAACATAGCGTTACAGCTGACATACACACCAAGAGAATTATTATTTGTGATTAGTTCAGAGAAGTTTAAGTAATACAATTATATTGATTTAGATATTTTCAATGTTCTGTGTGATCTTCTTGTTTGTTTTAGGGGGAAAACAATTTCATGAATTAATTTCTAAAAGCGAACTAAGTAAAATTGGGGGCGTGTGTTGACGACCACGATATGTGAAGCTGTCATAAAAGCGTTAAATCTGCGCAAGACACAGAAATGTCCAATTAATGGAACTGTTCTAAGTTGCCATGTTTTCTTTAACTTTTTCCCTTCAAAACGCTTAAGTTTGTCTTAGCAAGCGCGTTAAGCACAGTGCCGGTCTCAGGAGTAACGCAATAGTTTACAATTTAAACACATTGTTGTGTTAAAAATCATCCCCAGGTCATCTTCATTGAAGACTGATGGAATTCTTTTGTTTGTTTCCTTTTAGCACGACCGCCTATGCAATGGACGGCACCTGAGGTGAAAGCCTGGCTCAAATTCTGTGTGGAGGAGTTCTCTCTGAGCCCCATATGTGTAGACAAGTTTGATATGAATGGTGAGCTCTTGTTCATTACTTGTATATAGGGTTATGTGTGGTGAGGAAGTCAGGGGCGTGGCTGGTGGTGGGGGGGGTACCAGAACGTTTCTACTTTTATTATTATTATTTTTTTTTTATAAGCAGTCACGTGACAATATCCCCGCCCATGTTTATGGCATACTAGAAATAGACTGCCAAACAATGGCGGCGGCAATGCGTGAACTTCCCATCTACTACAGTTACTTTACAAAAATGACATTCGAGTGTCGCACTTTATGAGAATCCCAATGAATGCTAACTTCTTGGATTTATATGTTACGCCCCTACTGAACACGCCATTACAGCCACTAATGAACACGCCATTACAGCCACTACTGAACACGCCATTACAGCCACTACTAAACACGACATTACAGCCACTACTGAACACGCCATTACAGCCACTACTGAACACGCCATTACAGCCACTACTGAAAACGCCATTACAGCAACTACTGAACACGACATTACAGCCACTACTGAACACGACATTACAGCCACTACTGAACACGCCATTACAGCCACTACTGAACACGCCATTACAGCCACTACTGAACACGCCATTACAGCCACTACTGAACACGACATTACAGCCACTACTGAACACGACATTACAGCCACTACTGAACACGCCATTACAGCCACTACTGAACACGCCATTACAGCCACTACTGAACACGACATTACAGCCACTACTGAACACGCCATTACAGCCACTACTGAACACGACATTACAGCCACTACTGAACACGACATTACAGCCACTACTGAACACGACATTACAGCCACTACTGAACACGACATTACAGCCACTACTGAACACGACATTACAGCCACTACTGAACACGACATTACAGCCACTACTGAACACGTCATTACAGCCACTACTGAACACGACATTACAGCCACTACTGAACACGACATTACAGCCACTACTGAACACGACATTACAGCCATGCATAAACACAAACCTAGAGAACTATTATTTCTGTTTATTCTACTTGTCCACGGCCACACGGGATACAATTTTTTACTATTTATTTTGACGTTGTCATTTTTCAACGGCATTATATTTTTCTACATCTCAGTTTGTCACCTGCTCTTCCTATTGCTATATTGATTCGATGTATGCAACGGGGTCATTTCGACCAGGCGTGGCCTTGGTTCGTGCCCTAAATGACATACAGGCTGAATTGTACGACCATTGCGATGAGAATGTTAGAAAAGAAAAGCAAGGCGGGATATTTACGACAATCACATGAAATAACTACAATTTCCCTTTTTTTTTTTTTTTTTTAAAATAGATTTGTATTTGGTTGTAAACTAGGCTAACCAAACCAGTATTTCCGGCTCTAGTATCGACCCATACTATTGACCCATAGTACAATCGGTCTGGCATGTGTCCGCCATGTTTCACCTTGCGCCTGAATATGGATGGGCTAATATGAGACGAAGCGGACCTCAGTGAGCTTTACTCTTTTTTTATACATATTCTCAAAAAAAAAATCGATTTCCACATTTCCTATTATAACATTATTTCAATTCGAAATTTTGCTTTCCGCAAACTTAGGCAAACCGCAAAAAAGCATAAATGTGATTGTAGAGCAATGATTAGAACAAATGATTTGGAAATCACTTCGATGTAGAGGTCAAGGTTCAGGCTAAGTATAAGTAAATGGATCCAAATACAGAATTCAGGCAGGGACAAAACCCTAAGGCAGTGGTTCTCAACCTTCCTAACTCCGCGACTTTTAATAAAGTTCTTTATTGTGTGGCGACCCCCCAACCACAAAATAATTTTTTTAGTATTTCATAGTTGTATAGTAGATGTGTTTCCCGATGGTCTTCGGCGACCCCAGGGAAAAGGTCGTTCGACCCCCAAAGGGGTCGCGACCCACAGGATGAGAAACGCTGCCCTAAGGCACTCTAGTTCTAGGTGTGAAAAACCAAAAGCCCATCCCTCACCTGACAATGCATTCTTATATTTATTTATAGTCTGGTTTCTTTTCCTAACGGTTATCTTAATAATTTTGATACGTGGGGGAGAAAAAAAGGGACGTGTGGGGGTGGGGCGAGGGGGAGGGAGTAATTTGAGCCAATTCTAAGAAAATGTACTTCCGGCAGATGCTGTTTTGAACTAGGCGTTTACTTCAATATATAGGTTGAACTTGAAAGTGGTGTGTCAAGGCCGTTAAGCAGGCGATCTGCGACTGCGCGGAAGACGTCGGTTTCTTCCTTTCTTTTCCAAAATTTAAATAAGTCTTCTGGTGTTTACTGGGAGTTGTTCTTCGGGTTCTACAGCAACTGCTTCACAACTCAAAATGTAAGGCGGGCCGTAATACTTTATGAAAAACTTGTGCGGGCCGAAAGATAATAGGATAGGGGCGACAGCGGGCCGCATGGTGGGTGCTGGTGGGCCGCATGTGGCCCGCAGGCTGTATGTTGCGCAGGCCTGTTCCACAGCTTTCAGTGGGGCAGAGAAAGGTTGCCGATCGTCCGTAAATGGTCGGACAGTCCGTACAAATTTGACCTAAAATACTTATCCGTAATAGACCGTAATACCTATTGGAAGCTAAACAATAAAAGTGCGTTATAAACAGGCCTTGTGGTCATATAACATACTTTTAAGAATTAAGCCGTGTCATTGAGAACCGCTGAGAAAAATTGTGTCTTTTTAAAAATATATTTTTTTAATTTGTGATTCAAAGAATTTAAAACGCCAATTCTGGAGAAAAAAAAACCAAACCCAACAACAACAGGTAATGGCATCTTTCAAAATATAATGCTTTCATGTTTGACAAGCCGCTGCCAGGTGTGCTTAAATAATCACAACAACAGATAGATAACAAAAGAATCTTAAAACGAAATTCAAACGAAATGTTCAAATGCGCACAATTAAAAAGTAGTGCTAGTCAAACCTGGAACCGTTTAAACCTTATACTATCATACTATCATACTATCATAGTCGTTTTTTCTGTGATCTCATGTCTTCTATTTTTTTTTAAAACAACGTTTGATATGCGCTGACTGATAGCAACGTAGGGCCAGGTATATTCTGTTTGTTTGAAATAATACGCAAAGTAATTGTTTATTTGTTTGTTTGTTTGTGAAATGCATGGGCCCTCACTCTCGGGTGTGTTCATATGGAAATGTCGACTAAATTATTTGCAGACCATTCCAAAAACTTCGGAGTTGTGTCCTGTCAAAGATCGAATGACCTAATGGTGTTAAGGAGTTGTGTCCTGTCAAAGATCGAATGACCTAATGGTGTTAAGGAGTTGTGTCCTGTCAAAGATCGAATCACCTAATGGTGTTAAGAAGTTGTGTCCTGTCAAAGACCGAATGGTGTTTAGAAGTTGTTTCCTGTCAAAGATTGAAAGACCTAAAGTCAGACAGAAAAAAAAATTTGGTGTCACATGTCCGGCGAGAGTTTGATGAAGTCTCGTTGTTCCTTTGTTTCCGCGTTGCGTTGGATCCTTGATTACATGTTAACCCGAATCAGAGTGGAACAAACATTGAAGTAAAAAGAAATTCAATGTTTTCTCAGACCAAACACGTTGTATCCATCCATCCCTGTGGGGCTACAGCCCATGTAGGGCTTTGGCTTGCCTCACTACTTCCTTCCACTTAGACCTTACTATTGCTTTTCTTTTTCAATGCTTGGACTCCCAGATGCTGTAGATCTTTTACCACATCATCCATTCCATCAAAGCCTAGATCTGCCTTTCAGCCGTTTTCCTCTGGGGTTTCTGTGATGCACGCTCTTCAATCCTCTGCCATTTGGCATTCTCTCTAAGTGTCCTGCCCAACGCAGCAGATTGTTTACGAAACCAATATTATTATTTTCCCCTGTCTCTTCCTTTGAACAAAATTAGGTACCTCAATCATTCTTTTTGGCATGGCGCCACTTAGAAATATAAATGCATCGATATTTAGGAGGTGCTTTTTAAATTTCATACTAAGTTCTTCTTTAAATTTAAAGTTTATTCCAAGATAATTTGGAAATGTCTTTTCTATAATTATCGAAATTTTAAATCCAGCCCAGATTTATAACAGCGTATTCATTACATTTACCCAGAATTCTAAACAAAAAAATCTGTTGTTAACATCCGGAAGGACTGTTGCGTTCAAACACAGGGTTTGCATAACTTGTCACTGGCAACAAACTATTTACATGCAAATCTCTGATACATGTAACCGAAATGTTTGTCACGTTTTTTGCGTTTGTAACAGGATGCAAACAAGGATTGGCTTTCTTCTATCCAGGGGGAAAGAAAGTAATCACACGTAAACATCCAGGGAGTATTGGATTTTATCTCAAGATTATTTAATCCATAATCACTTAATCTTTACGCTGCATCACATTATCTGAATTTTAAATTTTCAGGCTTCTTTACTACTTGAATGACTAACATGGTCCCAGAGTCTTAATTAATATCCTAGAGCAGGGGTGGGCAAACTTTTTGTGCGGAGGGCCACATTGACAAATGTAAAGCTATGGGGGCGGGTGGGGTGGGGCCTCATGCATATCATGTTCAATTTGTACATGTTGATAAACATTTCTGTATATTAAAATCGGTCAATTCGCTTTTTAGCATTACAAGATTGAGTCAAGGACTTTTTTAAAAAAAAAGAAAATTTGAAAGAAATTTGATCAAACATATTAAAACAATCATAACTATCATGAAATGGTGTAAAATTCAACAAAATAACTTGAAAACACAGTATTTTTTGGTTTTCTACATCCCTTCGAGGGAAACATAATATCAGTTGCCGAAGCTCATACGGCCCACGGGCCGTAGTTTTCCCACCACATTCCTAAGGCATCTTAATATTGAGATACTAACAGACACTTTTGAAAAGCGTTCATTTTCAACTCAAAATATGAACACGAAATTAAGACGCCCTCACAGTGAGGTGTTTAATACACTTTAAGGCAGATTAAAACACTTTCGATCCCCCCCGAAGATACGTCATACCACGCTGTATAACCCGGAGATACGTCATACCACGCTGTATCACCCGAAGACACTTTAAGACACCTGAAAACTTTCTGTGATTCAGTCGAAGACATTCGATGAGCTTCTGATCACTGCAGACGTCAGCTCAGATATTTATAGGGACTTTATTGAGGATCGAGTTTTTAATAGGACTCCGGAATTGCGACACTTGCAGTCTTAAACAATCTAAGTGGTATCATTGTGTGTCTTAACACGCTGAGGGGTACCATTGTGTGTCTTAATGCTCTGAGGGTAACCTTTATGTGTCTTAACACTTTGAGGGTAACCATTGTTTGTTTTAAAACTATGAGTGGTACCATTGTGTGTCTACGACTCTGAGGTGTACCATTGTGAGTCTTAACACTCTGTGGGGTACCATTGTGTGTCTTAATGCTCTGAGAGTAAGCATTGTGTGTCTTAACACTTTGAGGGATACCATTGTGAGTCTAAACACTCTGTGGGGTACCAGTGTGTGTCTTAACACTATGAAGGGTTCCATTGTGTTTCTTAACACTTTTAGGGGTACCATCGTGTGTCTTAACATTTTGAGTGGTACCATTGTGTGTCTTAAGCCTCTAAGGGGTACCATTGTGTGTCTTAACTATCTGATGGGTACCATTGTGTGTCTTAACACTATTAGGGGTACCACTGCGTGTCTTATCACTATGAGGGGTACCATTGTGTGTCTTAACACTCTAAGGGGGTACCAGTGTGTGTCTTAACAATATGAGTGGTACCGTAGTATGTCTTAACACTCTTAGGGGGTGCCATTGTGTGTCTTAACACTATGAGTGGTACCATAGAGCGTCTATAAACTATGACGGCTATCACTGGGTTGAATTTAGGTAAACATTTTATTTTGGGTGGGTAAACCTACCTTTAAATTTAACCAGTAACGTGTCCACGGACTCGGATCTTGGCTTGCCGAATGCCAACACTGTAATACACGGAGCAGGTTCCCCGAACTGGTGGAACATACTTGCAGGAGCAGGTTCCCCGAACTGGTGGAACGTACCTGCACAATCTTATATCACAATTGACATGTAAAACCCAATCCTGCGTGGACACGTTCTCTCATATAACAAAAATGCCGTGCTGCGTTGGGAAATATCCTCTAACAAAGAAACAGGCCAACATGTCACTTGTGTATGACTTACATTCAGGGGACACGGGCTGAACATAGCTTTAAGGTGCTGGATCAAATACGTTTTTTTTAAAAGAAAAAGTCCGTAATGTGTGTTAGTGAAAAGAAAAAAAAAGCGGGGAGGGTGCAAGTGTGGGTGGGTGGTTGGGTCGGACAACGCTTGGAAACTTTATGGAATTGGTTAATGTATCGAAACTTAATGTATCATTAAAAATCATTTTCAACGCACAGGTAACTTTTATAAAAGAAACGTTTCGAAAGTCGACAACATGTATTGTTGTGTCCTATCCTATATCTGATAGCTTTTATTTCCGTCGTTTGGGGCAACCAATGCTTACATACTCAGTACTGCAGTGTTGCCCCAAACCTTTTTTTTTTGTGTGTCCCACCTGAGCACCTAAAATGGTTTAATGTCCCCCTTGTCCCGCTATGCACTGTCGACCACCCCCTTTGAAATGTAAATACGCTTCCCCCCTGCCCCGATCATAAATGTCGAGCCATAATCTTCACACTTGCCCCCCACCTCGTTTATCCAAAGCCTCAGATTGGGTTACATTACAGTTGGGGTTGCCAGGTAGAATAAGTTTTTGACGCCTTTGCTTGTGCATCGAATGTTTCCGTCTTATCCGATGTCCGCTCCATCCTTACCACCAAACCTAAATGAAATCATCTTCTTTGTTAGAATGATACGACTTCCCTTACTTAACGTTCCCATGGAGATGATCCCAGGCAAGCACCAAGCAAGGTATAATCGACTTCATGCTATACACTCTCCACTCAGATTACAAACTATGATCCCTCTTCCTAACCTCGACCCCCCTCTCCTGCGCTTTCACGCGGGAGCCATAGGCGCCCCCTAATTTTGCTTCCTCCCCCACCCACTCCCGACCCCAAGCCATCACTGTGACACTACTGCGGTGAAACTAAGATTGGTTCAGAAGAATCAGAAGAATGTGGGGTGTCACAGCTGGAATGAATTCAGTTTATATATGGCACTGAATGCCAAAAAAAAAAATATTTTGCACGTTGATAAAAGGGACACTGTCCACCATAAAATCTGAAATCCCCACCCCCCGGGTCAAATTGAAACACAGCAACCCGATGCATGCAAGATCCTTTGGGTCGGGGGGTGTTTCCACCGCTTAAGGGATGGGGGTGATAGACACCCCTGACACACTCCAATGACAATGGTACTTAACCAATCTCATGGATCATCTGATGGATCCTCGTTTGCACATCCTATTTAAACCTTTTCGCTATCTCTCTACAACACGATGCAAAACATGACACACACACACACTAATTCAACGTGAACACACAAACTAATGCAAGCTGAACACACACACACACACTAATTCAACGTGAACACACACGCTAATGCAACGTGAGCACACATGCTAAGCCAACATGAACACACACGCTAATGCTACGTGAACACACACACACACACAAATGCAACGTTAACACACACACTAAGGCAGCGTGAACACACACACTACCGTCAATGTGCCTTTCAACGAAGTCCTCAATCCACCAATATAGAACTCCATTTTGAAACTCCTAATCCGTCTACCACTCCCTGTCTGTTATCAATCGTTCAATTAACTGTCCATGTGATCTTTTAACCGTACAACTACTTTTTGTAAATTGATTGTGATGATTCGCTTGTGAATAAACTTATCTTTTTTTAAGTAAAACATAATTTATCACAAAGTTATACATAATGTAATTGCTAACACATACTAGCTGGACGTTAAACTTAAGCAACCCTTATAGACAGAGTTTTTGGATAAATCCTTATAAAATGTAATATCGAGCCATGGGGGGGTAGGGGGGGGGGAAGGGGCCAAATTTTGATAAAACATGCATTCAATTTATACACTTTATAAGAATCACTATTAGTTTCCCCTCCTCCATCCCCCACCCCTTTCCGCAAGGCTCGCAACCGCGCATTTGTTTTTTCAAGCCCCTGAACTTCTGAAGAACCACCCGCTTTTACACCCAGATATTTTTTTCCTTCGTCTTCCCGTTGAAAAAACAGGAAAAACTGATTGTTGGATTGTTGGGGATTTTTTAGGGATTGTTGGGGCTTGGGTTGGGGGGATGGGGATTACAATTGTATAGAACGGGACCTCATCTGCAACGAGCCCGTGTGCCAGGTTTCAGCTCGATGGGTTGACTTAGCCGTCCGCAGCCATCTTGACAGCCACACAAACCAGCCACGAACGAAAGCCAAGTTAACATGGATGTTTAAAAAAAACTGCTTTCAATAAAAAAAATACAATCCAAAACGAGGTCTATGTGGACGGCAGTAGGCGCGTTGATTCTATGATAAATTGTAGAGCGTAACTCATGAAATGACGTCACATGGAGAATGCCTGGGTACCCGGTACTCTTTGAATAAGTGTCATGGCTTTTAAGATTTAACCTACTGTTTGCTTGTTTTTTTCGAATATAAACTGAAGAATTTCTTAATATGTGGTGAATGAACAATTTTGTGGTGAATTGTCCATTTTGTGGTGAATGGACCCTTTTGTTGTGTATTGTTTATTTTGGGCTCCGGGAAAATCTTTCAGGGGTTCCTTGAGCTTCATTTCCTCTGTAATTTTATGACATGTCCGTAGTCTTGATCTGACCGACAAAGGGTCCCAAGGAACTAAAAAATTTAAGAACCACTGGCTTACAAAATAGTCTGCAAGAAAGGAGGGATGAATTCACCCTAGATACCCCCCCACCCACCCCATATTTTTATTTTTACCTAACTCGTCACACCATAGACTTACCAAGAAAGAGAACTCTGGCAAGATAATATGGCCCTTACCGCCCATGACCGAGATAACACAATAACAAGGAAGTTACTTTTTCTAAGAAGGTGGTGTACCGGAACCCGGCGTGGAGCTGCGCTATTAAAGTATCGATACCCATTGGAACGATTCGCTTTGTCACGCCGCTGTTGTCTCGCGAACCCGGGGAATCACCATGGAGCATCCACTGGAACACATGTTTACCATGTACACACCCTTGCTAGTGCTCGGGGAATCATCATTTATACGGTATCGGACCAATTTCATGTGTACACATTTAATTTGACTATGTCGTATTCGATTTTTTTTCCGGGAAACCTTTTTTTTTTTTTTTTTTTTTTTTTTAGACTTTTTAAACTAAGGCCCACTAACGACTACATTTTAGGGCGTTAACGTTATACTCAAAGGTTTTTGAATATTATATATTTTTTTAAATAGTATGTTTTTAGTATTCTTTTTTTTTTTTTTTTTGGTTAGCTGTTGACAGAAATAATTTTAAAATTGGGGTCATTTTTTCAGCAGGAAGCAGACATTTCAGAAATTGTGACGATCATATTAGATCAAAGAAGACATGGAGATCTTAAAAGACGCACAGATGATGTTTCTAGATATTATCAAGATCATACGGATGTCTCTTTATCTCTTACAGTGGTTCCCAGAAAGTTTGACAGGTGCGCATCCCTGTGGGGCCGCGGCATCCTTACAGTAGAGACGCCGCAAAATATAAATATATTTTCCCAAATTTTCTGTTTAATTCAATGTGATAAGACTCGTCACAATCGAGTACATGTTCGGTCATCAGCTTGCGCGTCATTTACTCCACTGATTACCATTACTTGAAGATGTGCGATATATGTGTGTGTGTGTGATCTTACAATTATATAGACTACGTGTTTTAATTTGACAAACGAATTTGACATTTGATCAAGAAAAAAAAACCCGATTCAGCAAACATTCAGCTGATTTAGCTGACAATCGAAAAAGTTTGGGAACCACTAATCTAATAGACTGACGCTGTTGTTGCCAGAGCCATTCTAAGCTCTACTTATTGTGACTTGTCAATATACATGACAGTGACAGTTATTTCACAAACTTGGTGCATATAACATCTTAAAATCGTTGGTACACATATTATCTTTAAAAAACCCTAGTGCACTTAACATCTTAAAAACTTTGTGCACAGAACATCTTAACAAAATCTGTGCACCTTACATCTTTCTTTTGATTTTCATTCTGATATTGTGTCCCACTATATATGCGTCACAAATTTATCTTGTTGGCATGGGCACTTGGCCCCCTCCTACTGTTTATCAGATATCATCTGATGCAGGGGCGTACCTGATGCCGTGTTGCTATCAGAGACCTGTATTTAAACGAAGATTCTGATACCATTTCAGAAATGGTCAAATGCTATAGTAAAAAAAATGTATACCCCCCAAGGGCTAAAATTAAGATTCTTCCACCCTTACTCAAACCATCAAATTAAACTAAAAGTCATGTTTCAATCATTGCCCCCCACCCCCAACTCAAACCATCAAATTAAACTAAAAGTCATGTTTCAATCATTGCCCCCCAACTCAAACCATCAAATTAAACTAAAAGTCATGTTTCAATCATTGCCCCCCCCCCAACTGAAACCATCAAATTAAACTAAAAGTCATGTTTCAATCATTGCCCCCCAACTCAAACCATCAAATTAAACTAAAAGTCATGTTTCAATCATTGCCCCCCCCCAACTCAAACCATCAAATTAAACTAAAAGCCATGTTTCAATCATTGCCCCCCACCCCAACTCAAACCATCAAAATAAACTAAAAGTCATGTTTCAATCATTGCCACCCCCAACTCAAACCATCAAATTAAACTAAAAGTCATGTTTCAATCATTGCCCCCCCCCCCAACTCAAACCACCAAATTAAACTAAAAGTCATGTTTCAATCATTGCCCCCCCAACTGAAACCATCAAATTAAACTAAAAGTCATGTTTCAATCATTGCCCCCCCACCCCCAACTTAAACCATCAAAATAAACTAAAAGTCATGTTTCAATCATTGCCCCCCAACTCAAACCATCAAATTAAACTAAAAGTCATGTTTCAATCATTGCCCCCCACCCCCAACTCAAACCATCAAAATAAACTAAAAATCATGTTTCAATCATTGCCCCCCACACTCACCCCAACTCAACCCATCAAATTAATCTAAAAGTCCTGGTTCCATCACAGCATTTTCCATCACTGTCAGAAGTGAATGGTATGAAGATTTGGTTATTTGTTTTCATAAGCAGTGCCGCCAAAGATCTGAAAACACCAGGAAGTAATCATTTAACTATACTATAACGTACCGGCAAAAAGACGTAGAAAAAAAAACCGATTGAATGGCGCTGACCGTAATTTGCCGCCCAAACCAGTGAAAGGAAACCAGATTTCCATTGGATGGGTCATGACCCGTGGGGGGTGTCTCCATTTTATTTTATATTCTTCTCGAAGGGTGCCATGAAGGGGGGTTACGCTGCTTTGGTGGATACGATGAATAAATTGTAAGCCGTTGACACCAGGTTGTAAAACGTATCTCATGTGTCAATGTACACGGTCCTTTACATTGAAAATGTTAGACTACCTACCCGCCTCGCCCAATCCCATTTTTCTTTCTTTTTTAAAAAAAAAAAAAAAAACTGTTTTTCCAATAAAATAACTTCAGAAATGGTGCAATGCTTTTATGACCTACAGGCAAATTCTCTGAAATGTTCACATTATAATAGAATATATTAGTTTCAACAGAAAAGATGAATAGAAATTTCCTGGAATTCGAATACAACTTAAGATTGTCTTTACATTGTTTCACAATACCTCTACCCCCAAAATCTAATTATCGTTGACGCCCTCATCATCACAAAAGGAAAGTTGTTGAGTCCTGAATCAACTTTTTTTTTTTTTTTTTAAAGATGTAAAAAATGTTATCGCTCGTGTCACATCTAAAATGCCATTCTAATTTTAAAGAAACAAAAATTGTTGTTAATAATCCAATTCACAGGATCTAATTTTTTTTCACCAAAACGAACGTTTACCATAGTTCTGTGGGATTGTGGGGCTTTATTCAATAAGGGAGAAAACGCTGTAATTATAAAAATAAAATAATATCTTGGCAATTTGAAATTATCCGCCCTTGTAATATCGAAACTCCCTGAACCATGACATGAGTCGACTGAATTCGTGCACAAGGCAAACACCGTTGCGGCATTAAACACGATATCCGTAATTATAAGATCTGCGGTGTCCTCTAAAGAGTGTCTACTTCCGGTTATGTTAATCCACTGGAGCATAAAATAAGGCCATGTCGAATGTCGTGAGCTAATCTCAGCACATTGCTAATCCCCTTTAAAAAAAAAAAAGAAGAAAAAAAACCAAAAACTCTTAAGCTTATGTCATGTGCAACACATTATTGTCATGTTTTATTGTTTTAAGAAAAAACACTATAGAAAATAATTATAATTTTGATTTCTTTCGTGGCCCAAGGAAAACAACTAAACAACTAAACAGCCGTAACAAACTGTGACTTCTAAATGAAGTAGGTCTGGCCGACTTGAGTTCGTTGATGTGTTGGTGTGCTCATTTTTGTTATTATTACTTCCTGTTTTTAAACGCTTACGAGGCACAAACAAATTTAAGTGTGTGTTTTTGTTTACTTCTTTTTACGAGAACAAAAAAATTGTTTTTAGTTGTCGCCAATGTTTCGTATTTTACTTTGTTTGTAATCTAGTTCAAGTTCACAAAAACATTTGTTTTGGAATGAGCACACGGTGAACACGTGTACTTTTCGTGGCTCCTTGTATAGTACATCTGAGTTCTGTGTGTTGATGTTACATACCGTTATATGGTTTTTTTGGCAAATTTAATCTGTTTTGAGATTTGGTTCGTTTGACGCCTCGGCTCTACGTTAAGGTAAAATTAGGTCAACACACGGGCTATAACAGCTGAGTTGCATATTTTGCGCTTTGGGTTCAGCTATACTGAATCGGTTAGGCTTAGCGGGGAGGGTAAGGGTAAGATGCATCCATACTGACAGCGAAACTCAATCCACCAACCGTAAAGTACATAGGATAAGATAAGATAAGTTAAGATTCTCTTTATTGATCCAAACAGAGGGCGATATGTTTTGATTCCATAGTACATCTACATTTTCAGCATATAGCCACGAAATATTCTGTGTGGTTTTGTTGTTTTCAAATGTGGTTTGAAGCAAGGTGCTCGATGAACCACCGTGTTGTTGTCAAGTATGGGAGTTCAGTCGTTATTGTTGTGTTTGAATGCATGCTTATTACGCGCGGTGTGTGAAAGAGTTTTTATTAGCTAATGAACGCGCTTGTCTGAATGACGTATTTTGATGTGTATTGTGACGTAAATAGTAGTCGTGCGGGAGCTATGGCGTAGAACCTTAGGGAAGAGAGATGTGTGCCTTGTGTTCCTGATAATTAAAGTTAAATTTACTAAAAGGACTTGAGTTATTCACTAATGATTGAAATAGTGGGAGAACTTGATGAATGATCCAATCCAGGAATATAGAAGTTGACAGTTGTCAGATTCTCTGAATAACTATAGCGTCACGTGGGCGAACACTATTAAATGACATCTTCAAATGTTTGAAATCGCAAAGAAAGACGCGGGGTTTAACCGATAGCCATTATTTTTTTTGTAACTATTTATTCGAGACTAAGATACCAATACCCCGCTTGTAACCAAATACCACCTCTTCCCCTATACAATAAACAACTACTACCTCCTCCGCTCTACACAAACCAAACACCACCTCCTCACCTCTACACAAACCAAACACCACCTCCTCACCTCTACACAAACCAAACACCACCTCCTCACCTCTACACAAACCAAACACCACCTCTTCACCTCTACACAAACCAAACACCACCTCCTCACCTCTACACAAACCAAACACCACCTCCTCACCTCTACACAAACCAAACACCACCTCCTCACCTCTACACAAACCAAACACCACCTCCTCACCTCTACACAAACCAAATACCACCTCTACACAAACCAAACGCCACCTCCTCCCCTCTACACAAACCAAACACCACCTCCTCACCTCTACACAAACCAAACACCAGCTCCTCACCTCTACACAAACCAAATACCACCTCTACACAAACCATACACCACCTCCTCACCTCTACACAAACCAAACGCCACCTCCTCACCTCTACACAAACCAAACACCACCTCCTCACCTCTACACAAACCAAACACCACCTCCTCACCTCTACACAAACCAAACACCACCTCCTCCCCTCTACACAAACCAAACGCCACCTCCTCCCCTCTACACAAACCATACACCACCTCCTCCCCTCTACACAAACCAAACACCACCTCCTCACCTCTACACAAACCAAACACCACCTCCTCACCTCTACACAAACCAAACACCACCTCCTCACCTCTACACAAACCAAACACCACCTCCTCACCTCTACACAAACCATACACCACCTCCTCACCTCTACACAAACCAAACACCACCTCCTCACCTCTACACAAACCAAACACCACCTCCTCACCTCTACACAAACCAAACACCACCTCCTCACCTCTACACAAACCAAACGCCACCTCCTCCCCTCTACACAAACCATACACCACCTCCTCACCTCTACACAAACCAAACACCACCTCCTCACCTCTACACAAACCAAACACCACCTCCTCACCTCTACACAAACCAAACACCACCTCCTCACCTCTACACAAACCAAATACCACCTCTACACAAACCAAATGCCACCTCCTCCCCTCTACACAAACCAAACACCACCTCCTCACCTCTACACAAACCAAACACCACCTCCTCACCTCTACACAAACCAAACACCACCTCCTCACCTCTACACAAACCAAACACCACCTCCTCACCTCTACACAAACCAAACACCACCTCCTCACCTCTACACAAACCAAATGCCACCTCCTCCCCTCTACACAAACCATACACCACCTCCTCCCCTCTACACAAACCAAATACCACCTCTACACAAACCAAATGCCACCTCCTCCCCTCTACACAAACCAAACACCACCTCCTCACCTCTACACAAACCAAACACCACCTCCTCACCTCTACACAAACCAAATACCACCTCTACACAAACCAAACACCACCTCCTCACCTCTACACAAACCAAACACCACCTCCTCCCCTCTACACAAACCAAACACCACCTCCTCACCTCTACACAAACCAAACGCCACCTCCTCCCCTCTACACAAACCAAACACCACCTCCTCACCTCTACACAAACCAAATACCACCTCTACACAAACCAAATACCACCTCTACACAAACCAAACGCCACCTCCTCACCTCTACACAAACCAAACACCACCTCCTCACCTCTACACAAACCAAACACCACCTCCTCACCTCTACACAAACCAAATAACACCTCTACACAAACCAAATGCCACCTCCTCCCCTCTACACAAACCAAACACCACCTCCTCACCTCTACACAAACCAAACACCACCTCCTCACCTCTACACAAACCAAACAACACCTCCTCACCTCTACACAAACCAAACACCACCTCCTCACCTCTACACAAACCAAACACCACCTCCTCACCTCTACACAAACCAAATGCCACCTCCTCCCCTCTACACAAACCATACACCACCTCCTCCACTCTACACAAACCAAATACCACCTCTACACAAACCAAATGCCACCTCCTCCCCTCTACACAAACCAAACACCACCTCCTCACCTCTACACAAATTAAACACCACCTCCTCACCTCTACACAAACCAAATACCACCTCTACACAAACCAAACACCACCTCCTCACCTCTACACAAACCAAACACCACCTCCTCCCCTCTACACAAACCAAACACCACCTCCTCACCTCTACACAAACCAAACGCCACCTCCTCCCCTCTACACAAACCAAACACCACCTCCTCACCTCTACACAAACCAAATACCACCTCTACACAAACCAAATACCACCTCTACACAAACCAAACGCCACCTCCTCCCCTCTACACAAACCAAACACCACCTCCTCACCTCTACACAAACCAAATACCACCTCTACACAAACCAAATACCACCTCTACACAAACCAAACGCCACCTCCTCCCCTCTACACAAACCATACACCACGTTCTCGTCCATCCATCCCCCGTGTCCGGACAAAGAACATAATCCATAACACACGAGTACCTCAACCCATAAACCTTAATGTAGTTAGATTTAGATTAAAATGTCCGTGTTCCTGATAAACTGCATTTTCACTTGTTAAACATTATCTCTTGACTCGACTTATTTTTGCCACTTATTTATCCCCCTTAGAGGAAGTATTGATTCATAGGTGTCGTAAAAAAAGAACACACATTAAAAAAATGGAACAAGGGGCTATAATATAACACGGGCTCCTACCCCCTTTCCGATACATCTTCCGCCTTCCTTAACAAATAAGGCTAAAGCTATTGAAAAAAGTAAGCTTCGGTAGAGTGGTTCTCAATTTTTTTATCGGTGGTGCTAATAATGGTAATACATATTTTAAAAAGTTCTTTAAGTTAAACATTAATACGTAGAAAATTAGAGGAGGAAAATGGGGGTGGGGTATAATGTATGATGCCACATAATTTTTAATATCTCATTTAATTTCATGATTTTTTTTGGATATAAAAGAACTTTGGATAATAAATGTTGGATTAAACTGTAAAATTTCCGGAAATTTAAAAAACAAAACAACCAAAGTCAGGTAAATATTTACAATTGAAAAAACCAAGTGGCTATTTGCACCCGGGTACCAGAAGTGAGAGGTTGGGATTAATCAACTATTTAAAATATTATTGTTGGGCTTGTAAGACAAAATGAGGTATCAAATGAAAGATAATTGAATGGACTATATGTTTTTAAATTAATTCTTCAGTTTAACTAAAATAAACTACCACAAATGACATCCGAATAGCATTTTGTCAAAATGAACCCGGACACACAGAGCCGCCATTCGCACCCTGGTCCCATTACACTCAATGGTATTCGGATGTCATTTTTAGTAGTTTATTTTAGTAAAACTGAGAAAAAAATATTATTCTGTAGGGTTAAGCTTCGGAAAAAATGAGATAATATGAAACGTTTTGGGAACCTCTGCTGTGGACTTGTACGATACACATAGTGAAATAAACTAAGACATTCTTGAAGCAAACTACATCCTTGTCTGTCTGTTCTCCTCCACCCAGGAAAGGCACTGTGTCTGCTGACGAGGAAAGACTTCATGGAGAGGTCTCCACACGCAGGAGATGTTCTGTACAACGCGTTCCAGAGACACAGGCAGCATGAAGGTAGACAATGGATTTTTATTTCTTTTTTTTTTCTTTCTTTTTAAGATTTGCTTACTGCGCATTATTGGAGTTTAGACTTTCATATTCACGTTCTAAGGCAGTGGTTCTCAACCTTCCTATTGCCGCGACCCTTAAATGCAGTTCCTCATGTTATGGCGACCCCCAACCACAAAATTATTTTAGTTACTACTTCATAACTGTAGTGTATATGTGTTTTCTGATGGTGTTAGGCGACCCCAACCCCCGTGAAAGGGTCTTCGACCCGTAAAGAGGTCGCGACACACAGGTTGAGAACCGCTGTTCTAAGGTCTTGTTGGTGTTTGTGTTTGGAAACTCTGGCGTAGCTTGGTCGAGTGCCGACTGGGGCGAGCAAAGATTTTTGACGCCCCCCCCCCTTTCCCATATTTGAAAAAACTCTGTAGTTTGTTTACCAAAAATGCCGCCCTCCAATACATAGTAAAAAAATAAAAGTGCCGTCCCCACTTGACCCCCCCCCTTTGCGCCCCACCGTTCATACACCAGTGGGTGTATAATATATTTTACATAATTTAATGATGTGTAAACAATGTGGGTTTGTTAAAAATATTTATTAATGTGCCAAGCGAAAAGCTGTTGAGCCAATAAAGGGTTTGTGTTTATTGTTACAAAAAGTTTTGTAGAGCAAGATTGACAATGTCATAGACGCGACAGGCGTCCTGCGTCGCAAGACTAATGAAAGGCCTCTTTAGTTAGGTCTGCCATGCTTTATGACTCGAACGACCTGTGGCGCAAAGATATTTGTCTGTTTAGGCTAATATAGGGTACCAATCGTTTCTTAACAAGAAATTTAGTTTGACTGGTATTATAACTTTGATGGCTGATGCTAATGACATCCAATGCAAAATAGATATAAAAATTATGTGACCAAAACTTCACCGAGGTTGACCTACTTAAAGTCCTTTTGTTGATATTATTATTGTTTTTTTTTACATCTTTTTACATGTTCTTAGTATATGGGAAACTAATAGCTGCATATTATTTGTTAATTGTGGAGACTGATTTCTTGTTAATGGCTTGTGAACACGGTTGTTTACAATTTAATTAAATTTAATGAAAAGCTTTTTAACAATTTAAAAAAAGTAAAAAAAATTAAAAATTAATCTCATATGTATTTTTCGGCAGTCCGTTTGTGTGTATAATTAATTAAAAAGTGAGACATGTAAAATTTGGACATATATTTTGAAGAGCGTGCAGAGAACCGATAACTCTAGCCTTGAGTAATTATTTTGGAGTAGTGTCCCTTTGATAATGCCTCTTAAATTATATACTTTAAAAAATGATCAGAGTGAATGGTAATAATATACGCTTACAGTTGTGCTGCAGTTTGTGTAGATTTGATTAATCATTTCCTTTAACAGGAAGTTTGTTATTTGGGTTCAGATAAGTGCTAGGATCATGCATTTCCGTCAATACAAATCCCTCCCCTCTATTTTTTGTCCACGTACTACAAACATGTACAGTCGTCCCTCGCTACTTCCGCTTTGACTTTCGCGGCTTTGCTTTATAGCGTTTTTTAAAATAAAAATATAACTTTATTTTAAAAAAGTTGATCTAGACATTGAAAATGATACAGCGCGCTCTGTTGTCTGAGAAAAGTGTATTCGAGCGCACCACCCCCCCCCCCAAAACACCACCCCACCCCAACTCCCCACCCCCATGGTCTAATAATGTTAAAAACCATTTTTGGAGGTAACAAGTTTTCTATGTTTTAACAACGAAAATATTCGATTTATAAATAAAGACTTCTACTTCACGGAGATTTCATTTGTCGTGGCAGTATGGAAGAGATTGACCGCGGTAAACGAGGGGACTACTGTACTTGTCAAGAACCAACTTGACCTATTTCCGGATGTGACCTCATTTGTAAACTTAGCAACGTGACACCTGTGGTGTGGCACAGGGGAATAAATCATTACAATCAACTACCATGTCCTGGTAGTCTAAATTAGTCCACTCCTAATCTCAGCTCCCCCCCCCGCACCACACATACCCACACTTTAACGCGTGCAAACTTCTCACCACCAACGTGACACGGTCAGCCATACACCTTTCTTCCCGCCATAATAAGCTGCGAATGAACTGTCTTAGACTACTGGCTTAGACGACATGACTGACCAGATGACTTCCTGAATGACTTCTGGCTATGACGTCATTAGCTGGTGAATTAAAAAGTTTACTTTTCCTGAATGATACCAAACAGGCTCCACACTTTATTCGGAGGGTGGTTGGGGGATTATTTGACTGTATTTATCAGATTCATGAACGCTTCACAAACGTTGCCAAACGTACACGTTTTACACAGATGTTATACTAAGTTGAAGATTATATTGCTAACGAATGGCTTAACAAATAATCATCCGAATAACCGAATTATCGGTTTTAAAAGAGTGGGGATGTCAGGGCGTTTGGGGGGAGGGGGGGACTTTAGCATACATCCCTGTTCTACGAATCAAATAGAGGAATGAAATGTCTCACTAAGGTTGAGGAAACAAAAAAAAAGGAGGGGGGGGTGTGGGGTTCAAATAAGTAAATAATCGATTACGTCCAAGTTAAAACTTTATTGAACGCCGTCATGTCGTATATAATTGTGATTTTACCAAGAGAGATCTTGCCTCCTTGATGGGGTGTGGGGGGTGATAGGGTGGTGGGGCTGATAGGGTGGGTGGTGGGGGTGATAGGGTGGGTGGTGGGGGTGATAGGGGGGTGGGGGTGATAGGGTGGGTGGTGGGGGTGATAGGGTGATGGGGTGATAGGGTGGTGGGGGTGATAGGGTGATGGGTCGATAGGGTGGTGGGGGTGATAGGGTGGTGGGGGTGATAGGGTGGGTGGTGGGGGTGATAGGGTGATGGGGTGATAGGGTGGTGGGGGTGATAGGGTTGTGGGGGGTGATAGGGTGGTGGGGGTGATAGGGTGGTGGGGTGATAGGGTGGTGGGGGTGATAGGGTGGTGGGGTGATAGGGTTGTGGGGGTGATAGGGTGGTGGGGGTGATACAGGGCCGGATTAACCATTAGGCAAACAAGGCACGTGCCTTGGGCACCAAGCGTTTGGGGGCACCACAAGTCCTCAAGAAATATTTTTTTTTTGAACAAATTTAAGTCCAGAAACAATTGAAAATTGAACAAGTGCTATGAAAATGAAGATAATAAAAATTCACATTCAAGTTTGGTACAATCTTGAATGCTTCAAAATTAAGCGCATAAAAAATGTACCATTAATGGTTACTAACTGTTCAACTGAGCGCTCTTTTTCTCAGTTGAAACGTACAAAAAATCCAAATAGATCAACAATGAAACAAGAAAGGCTCGATTCCTTATCTCTGCTTATGATCGAGGAAGATATGTTGCGCAAAATTAACTTTGACGATATACTCAAAAACTTTGCTAGATGTAAATCTAGAAAAAAAAACTTTAAAATGTAAATGACAATATCTTTTTGATTTTTCATCTAATAGAAAATTAACTTAACTAAATTATTAACTATTAATTTTAATACAGAAATACTTTATTGTAGGTTTTATTTAAGTGATAGTAGTACAAACTACAGACATATTTGTTAACAACTGTTTTATTTGCATAATATTGAACATACCAGCGGTCACGGTCAGTGAAAGATCAGGGGCCCCGGGCAGAAGAGGGCACCCATGTGGGTTTGTGCCTTGGGCACTAAAATGGCTTAATCCGGCCCTGGGGTGATAGGTTGGTGGGGTGATAGGGTGGTGGGGGTGATAGGGTGGTGGGGGTGATAGGGTGGTGGGGTGATAGGGTGGTGGGGGTGATAGGGTGGTGGAGTATAGGGATTGAGTGAGCACCTGGTGAGCCAGGGATATACATATTAATATTTCCGGTAACAGTGACGTACTTTGACTTGTCCAATTTGAAACACATCTACCATAAATCCCAGATTTAATCACTTTACTTTACACTTTAAGTTTCACGGCTGGAAAAGTCATTTTTCGTTTTAAAGAAAAATTACTGACATTTTCTACCGACGTAATTGAAAATAAGGCAATGGCAACATTAAAATTCTGTTTCTGTTCAACAAAAGCACACCGCAGATAAACGTCGGCAAGAAGCACAAAATGCCTCTGAGCAATCTTAGAGTGCACTCACGGTGCACTGTCTGGCCGAGCCGCACTCAGGTCGCTAAAAGAGCCGCAGGCGGCTCGCGAGACACGATGTGCCGACCATTGCTTTAACAAAATCGATTATTTAGGCCTGCTCAAAAAATTTTAAGAACCCCTGAACTGGGCGATAAGAGAAATGATATTTGATCAAGGGCTGGAAGCCTGTATTGTTCTCATACAAGTATAAACCGCGTAGACATCTTTAGAAATCAACTCACTTTTAGGCATTGGCGTAGCTAGAGTGTTTGGCGCCCGGGGACAAGATTCGCGCCCGGGGACAAGATTCATTTTAAAGCGCCCTCTTTTACTTTTTTCAACTCTCAAATCCATTATTTGCATCAATAAAATAATACCAAAGCACATTTTGGCGCCCCCAACTAGCTGGCGCCCGGGTACATCTGTACCCCCGCCCCCCCCCCCCCACGCTACGCCTCTGCATTTCGATAGTCTATGTGTTTTTTTGTTTTTTAACGAACCGGTTGAGTATTTAATGATTACCATTGCCATCGGGAAACCCTGGTCTAAGATATCCATGTGTAAGACTGATAACCACTTTTAAACCATGCAGTTTCTTTGGTACAATAAATGTGTTGATCACTTCCTTGTTGAGATGTTGTCTAGACCAGCATATCTTTGGTGTGTTTTTTTTTTTTTTTTTTTTTTTTTTCGAAATTCAACTTCTTATCATGTTTGTTTCTTTGCTTATCAATATTGTTTTTATTGCTGTTGATATTTAGAGACGCCTTATTTATTTTATAACGTACTTTTCAATCCAATGTTGTTGTGTTTGTTGTTTTTTTTTAAATGCGTATCTTTAATTAGATTTAGTTTGTATATGTTTCTGTTCAGCCGAGCTCTAAAAATAAACGTGGGCTGCTACTAAATGGAGACATGAGCTTTTTTTTGTTTTATGGCTTGGTGGATAGGAAAGGAAATGAAGTATGTGGAGTCTTTTGGAGATAACATGATGAGAATCGGACCTGCTAAAAGTAGATACGGACTGCAATACATAATATATGACACAAAGTTACGTCATTTCCTCCTCTATGTCAATCAGAGCGGTTTGGGAAGGGGGGAGGATTATTATTGTATTACAACTCCGCACACGGAAAATGTTCTATTCCGCATCTGCCAGGCTCGGTTGGTTACCGAAAAGATTTTCCGCCTGTTTTTTTCGGCTACGTGTAATAAGTTGAAGAGGTTGTACCTGGCTAAGCACACGGATCTTGAGGTAAACATCGATAAAAGCGACACTTCTCTCACTTCCGGGTCGTGGATCGTAATCGGGCGGTCACCAGGTGCCTCGTTATTATTTCCGGAAAAATTACTTTCCAACCATTCAGGGCTTGGCCTTAGATTGTAGAGTACATATTTCTTAATATAAGACATGCCAACTTGTTTTTCACAATTCGCGGGCTTGGGGGCGCAGCTAGGGTTAGTTGCGCCCGGGGCGAGACCACATTGTTGCCGTAATCCTTCCACGAAAAAAGGCAACCAAAAAACGCGCCTCAATATAAAAAAACGCCTCCCCGGGGGTGGACCGTCATCCCCGCGCCCCTTCCTACGCCATCATTACGTGCATCTCTCCAGCTATCGTACACTGCCTAAACTTAAATCGATCCAAGCAAATACGACATTGTTTTGGATTATGAAACTATTTTCTTTCTTAACTAGTTTTTTTTTTCTTTTTGTGACGTCTTCTTCGTATGTTATCATAAACTTGCATTTTTTTTTGTGACGTCTTCTTCGTAAGTTATCATAAACTTGCATTTTTTTTTTGTGACGTCTTCTTCGTAAGTTATCATAAACTTGCATTTTTTTTTTGTGACGTCTTCTTCGTAAGTTATCATAAACTTGCATTTTTTTTTTGTGACGTCTTCTTCGTATGTTATCATAAACTCGCATATTTTGTGTCTCGAAACATTCCATGTTTGTTGGTTTTTTTTTTTCATAGCGTACGCTCTTAGAGGCGTAGCTAGGTGTCGTACCGCCCGGACGGGCTTAACCTTTTTCCACCCCTTCCACGAAAAATTCTCCGAGTAACGCTTGGATGGTATGAACACTTGAGATAAACAATCCATCATAAACTATCCATCGTAAACAATACACTGCTTCGTTATGTTAAAATCCACTCAATGATGGTCAATACAGCGTGTTGCAAATTGAAAAAAAAAGGGGGGGGGGAGTACATTACAATACATGTTATCGCTGCCTTGATTAAATAAAGCATTGTACGATATATAGAGTGCATGATGCAGAAGATGTGTCTTTGGCCTGAAATGAGACACAATAAAACAACGAATGTTTCCGTTAAAAGCCGAGAACATAGACAAGTACGGCAATTCTTTGCTTTCGAATTTGCAATCGTATTAGGATAAGAATTAGGATAAGGATTAGGATAATTCGGACGGAAAAAAACGACGTAATTTGATTGCAACCGAAATTCAGTAGGACGTCATCTCAGTAGGACGTCACCTCAGTAGGACGTCACCTCAGTAGGACGTCACCGTAAAACGCTGTGTTTTTTTTAAAAAATAGTTTTATTTATTTTTTTAAACCGAATTTGAGCAACTTCATCAATTTCATCAAATGTATGCCAGTCTAAAATAGCGGTGCAATACTGATCCAGTGTGAACGTACCTTTACAATTAAAAAATATTTTGTTTTAGTGAAGTTAAATGGAAAGAAGAAACTCAGTTTCGTAAAAAGGTCCCAGCCATTCGCTTTACTTATGAGAAGAGACTAACTGTTTTTGGTCGTGCTGTTTCTTTGCGTCTCATTTCAAGCATAAACACCAAACATTTATTTTCCTCTACATTTTCTTTCTTAAAACTTCGTCACATAAACGTCTCTGATACGTCGCTATTCACGTATTTTAAATATGCATATCTCCGTATGAGTTTTAGTGATGTCCACAAAAATGTTAAAGATGATTAGCTGCGTATGTATTTTTTGTGCAGACCGATAAATATTGAATTTTTTAAAACTCTTTCTAAAAATATATCTAAGACACAGAATTGACAGTCGCTGTTTTGTCGAGACAATCCCCCCCCCCCCCCCCGCCCTTCCTTGTGTTATTACCATTTGAGACGCTATTAATTTCTTGTTTGAAATCTCAAATAATTTTTCAACGCTTGCCTATGGAGATGTTTGATGACGTCATTACGCGGCAATAATCCATTAAGTCGTAATGGTACCAGTACATCCTGATACCTGATCCCTTCGTTTCAGCCAATGTCCTGTTGCGGTACACATCTACAGTATATCTCCTTTCATTTAATTAAGTCCCCATGTCATTGACCACAAGTTACGAGGAGGTCATTTGTTAACCCACTTCATTTTCAGCTGTATAAGACATGAATTTGTGTACCGGATGTTCGTTACATTAGTTCAAACAAACAGGGCTGATCATCCATAAAGGGTTAAGTGGGAAATGGGTCCCAGTGAACGTGATGTGCCCCCCGTGAACGCAAGGGGCCCCCTTGAACGCGCCCCCCATGTGAAAGCAGGGTCCCCCTGTGAACGCAATGAGCCCCCTTGAACGCAAGCCCCCCCCCCCATGTGAAAGCAAGCCCCCTCCCTGCGAATGCAATGGGTCGTGAACGCAATGGGCCCCCTTGAGCGCAAGGGCCCCCTGTGAACGCAAGGGCCCCCTGTGAACGCAAGGGCCCCCTGTAAACGCAAGGGGCCCCAGTGAGCTTAAGGAACTTCGAAAGTGGGCTTAAATAGGCGTCCTTACCGCATCATCTATTGCATCAACGGCAGTGCCGTTTTGTTGTTGTTTTTTTTCGTCTATGTGTCCTATCTTTGCTAGTGCCCAGGGTTCCCAAAGCACTGAACCGATCCTAAAAAACAATTTACTTCAGTGTAGAAATACAGGTATCAAAATGGCACCAATAACAAAAGAAATCATAAAAGGGCATTGACAGAGGGGAAAAAAGGTAAAAAAGGGTGTTTGTGAATGAGGAAGTCATAAATTTCGCTGGAATGTTATTAATGGCTGATAATAGGCTCACTGAATGCCATTTATTTTATGCATTTAGCTGTGTTGATAAAACTATGGCATTGCATCTTAACAATGTGTCCTGGCATTGCATCTTAACAATGTGTCCTGGCATTGCATCTTAACAATGTGTCCTGGCATTGCATCTTAACAATGTGTCCTGGCATTGCATCTTAACAATGTGTCCTGGCATTGCATCTTAACAATGTGTCCGGCATTGCATCTTAACAATGTGTCCTGACATTGCATCTTAACAATGTGTCCTGGCATTGCATATTAACAATGTGTCCGGCATTGAATCTTAACAATGTGTCCTGGCATTGCATCTTAACAATGTGTCCTGGCATTGCATCTTAACAATGTGTCCTGGCATTGAATCTTAACAATGTGTCCTGGCATTGCATCTTAACAATGTGTCCTGGCATTGCTCCAGGCATTGCATCTGAACAATAGGTCCGGGCATTGCACCTTGAAAATGTGTCCACGCATTGGGGGTTAACAATTAGTCCTGGCATTTCATCTTACATTTAGCCTATCGCTGTATGAGAATGATCATCACAGTGTACACCTTAAAACCCTTGTGATATACAGAGCCGAATTGCTCAAATAAACTTTTGTTTAAATAACATCCTCGCTTTAGCCTGACCGAACGGTTTGTAACACCATCTGCAGGGGAGTCAACTTATTGGTGTCATAATTTAGTGACACCTGAACCGGAAAAAACCTGAGAAGATGTTTTTTTAAAAACAACATATTTAGCGTCTAGCGTAGGAGTGAGGAGGGAGGAGTGGGGCATGGGAGGAGTAACGACGCGGTCATAAGGTAACGTAGCCCCACTACCCACCCCCTACCCTCAATACATGTTCATGTAAGACATAGAGACGAGGACGAGTTTCACATGTTAAAACTCGTGGTAAGCTTTCATTTATTTTTTTTTGCAATGTGCCTCCACCCCACACCCAATATTCTTTGATCCTCAATAGTGATGCCATATGATTATAGCGATTATAAGCAAATTCTGTTATAAGTCTCATTTAAAGCTGTTTTATCCAAGATCAGAGAAGTTGTAGTTTTGTTTTTTTAATTTAGAGCTGCATGCCCGGAGGGGGGGGGGGGCACATCCATGTATGACACAGTACGTGGGGGTGGGAGGGGCGGAATTTATTATCAGTCTGTCTAAATTCTGTGACAAATTTGTTACGATGGGAGGAGAGGGGTAAACAAATGTTCCAAAATAGCGTGACGTCATTATGGATGGCTCCCTTTACCTGCATTCCAAAATAATTTTTTTAGGCTGTTGTCTGCGTCACATAAACAGCCGCGGGGCTGTACCAACGTCTTCGTTTTCACCACGCCCAACTTTAAAGCGAGCGTTCTTAATAAATAATGGCTAACTTCTCGTCTGTGCGCCTACCTTTCATGTTGTTCTCTTCCGCGGTACGTCATCCCACCCACCAACACACACACCACCCCTTCCCAAACTATCCCCTCCTGGTGTCACTCGTCCAATCATAAATGCTCACACGTGTGAGAATATTTGAACGCGTTCCCCCTTTTTCAAAGATATGTTGATACTATATGTGAATGAAGTAAGCGATTTCGCTCATTTGTTTATTGCCCCCATACGTAAAGCACGCCGTGTTAAGATCATAACAAAACCCGGATATGCACCTGGAAAGTAGGAAGCGCGTCATTGTGCCGTCCATGGATTTGCATTGTTGTCATTGCTCCTATGTCTACCCTCCGTCAGTCTCACCGCCGTGTGCACTGGGCCAAACATGTACTTGTGCTGCTGGGAGCCCCGAGCCTTGGGTATTGTTCATAGTTTTCTCGTTGCAAAATATGAATCTTTAACACACACACACATTTTTTTATTACTTATTTTGTATTGAGGTAATATTCCGCAAATTAATTTGATCTTTATTAATCGTTAATTGTAAATGGAGTCAAGTCCGAATTCTCAACATTCGATTGTTAATTTCTTTTTTTTTAAATACACCGACAAACTATTGAAATTTGTGTCTCTTTGTTTCTTAGTTTTTTGTTGTTGTTATTTTTTACTGCGGCTGACTCTTGAACTTATTACAGGAAATTTGTTTGAAAGAAATGTCGTCGACGGAAAATTGATCGACGGAAGTTTAATCGAACGGAAATTTGATCGAACGGAAGTTTGGTCGAACGGAATATTGGTCGAATTTTGTTATTTTTTTTTCATTTCACGCGATCAAATTTTCTTAAAATTTCTTTTTGAACGCACTATATAATATAGTAAAACAAAATAATACTTATTGTATTTCCGTATTTAAATTTGAATTGTTGAGCTTCATGAACACAACATATGAACATGATTGCTTCATGAACACAACATATGAACATGATTGCTTCATGAACACAACACATGAACATGATTGCTTCATGAACACAACATATGAACATGATTGCTTCATGAACACAACATATGAACATGATTGCTTCATGAACACAACATATGAACATGATTGCTTCATGAACACAACATATGAACATGATTGCTTCATGAACACAACATATGAACATGATTGCTTCATGAACACAACATATGAACATGATTGCTTCATGAACACAACATATGAACATGATTGCTTCATGAACACAACACATGAACATGATTTATATGTTTATTATTAAGGCATCGGCATTTATTTTATGTGTTTTTAAATTTCAGGTCTTGAATATCAAGGTACTGTATTTACATCCCCTCAGATTGCGTCTGCCAACTCACATTCCAGTGAGTGTTGTTGATTATAGCCATTGTTTAATAATGTACACGTAATTTACGTATTACCTTAATTAATTAATTACAATACACGTGCCTCATAAATGTTAGTAATGTTCAACAAAAGGTTTCTTGTGTTGTGCTACAACATCAAAATTACAAATGGCTCTGCTAAATTTGACAATCCCCGATTGGGCCATCCACAAATGACGTCACGCATTTTCCCCCCTATTTTTACCCCTCCCCTCTCCCCCCAGCCCCCCCCCCCCACCTGGACGCGTGTCGTCATTTATGGATGGCCCCAATGCTGATTTGACTTCTGATAGTTATTGATCAGATCAACAATCACGACATCAACAATACCGTGTATTTTTGAGTAAAGAAGATCAATTAATTTGTTCATGTCCATTCTTTAAAATAAAAAGGATTTTTTTTGGTGTTTTTTTTTTTGTTGTTGTTTTTTTGTTTTTTAAATTGCACATACTTTTAACACTATATAATGCACTGCAGATGGTTTGCTTGGACTGTCACAGCCACGTGGAATCAGCCAACAGGCATTCATCTCCATACTTCCCCAACCTCAACTTGGCAGCAACGTCAGTGGCGCCAGCAGTGCAGAGACCCTGAACAACACTCAGATCCTGAATAAAAAAGAAGACGGCATGCCACAAGGTGTCCCAAGTAAGTTTATTTCAGTCTCTTTCATTTGACCGCAACGAAATAGAGATCAGATTCGAAGACTATAATATCAAATAAGGATTACTTTCTTTGTACAATGTTTGTAATGTTTCTAGTTTTATCTATTGGCTCAGTACAAGTGCCCATAATAAATAGCTACTCATAGACATTAAAGGCATCTAGGAATTTATATTAAGAATCTTATTAGACCAGTGGCTCTCAGCCTTCCTATTGCCGTGACCCTATAATACAGTTCCTCATGTTGTGGTGACCCCCAAAAATAAAATATTTTCATTGCTACTTCATAAATATGAGCTTTCCGATGGTCTTAGGCGACCCCTGTGTAAAGATCGTTCGACCCCTCCCCCCTCCAAGGGGTTGCAACCCAAAGGTTGAGAACCCCTGTATTAGACATTCATTTGAGGCTGAATACCAACAGAACATAAAGGTATCAAACTTTTTTATTTTTCCTAGCGAGCATGTTGAGTCCTGCACCATCAGAGAAGGGAGCATCTGATAGCGACTCATGCAATAACGGTAAATATGGTTCATTTATATACACTTGTTAACAAATAGCTACAGTAAAATAAAAAAAATGGTTCATTTATATACACTTGTTAACGAATAGCTACAGTAAAATAAAAAAAATGGTTCATTTATATACACTTGTTAACGAATAGCTACAGTAAAATAAAAAAAACATATTGTAAGTTATTTAAACTGTATATTATTCAAACTAGGCAATCTTAAGTTTACCAAAGAGTTTAGTTAAGCATTTCAAACATTCAAATTATGGATTATGCTTGCATTTGACATAAAGGTAAAAATTTACATTTGTGCAGATCACGGACAGTCTCCTCAAAACATTGATCTTAAAATGGATGATGACTCTATTTGTGACGTGGCCTTTGAACCATCTAACCCCAATGAAGATGGAGGTAAGAATCCACATAACTTTCTTCATGAACGATTTATTACTGTCAGAACTATTTTTTTCCTAAACAAAAATTGATCTGCCCAATAATTTTGTGTGAATATCATCTTTTAAAACCATTTTTATTTATTAATTCCATTATATATATTTATAACTAAATTATTTTTTTTTAAACTTAGTTTTATGTTCTATAAATAATTATTAAATAAAAAGATGAAAAAAGTATTTATTATTTTCAGAATTTCAATTTACAGTGTCCCAGAAATGTTTATCTAAATAAATAAAAACAAACCTTTTTACTGGTTGTTGCCAGCTGCCCAAAAATACTTATTAAATCATTATTAATTGAATTCCTACATGTCAGATCATTAATTGAATTCCTACATGTCAGATCATTAATTGAATTCCTACATGTCAGATCATGAATTGAATTCCTACATGTCAGATCATTAATTGAATTCCTACATGTCAGATCAATTGAATTCCTAATTGTCAGATCATTAATTGAATTCCTACATGTCAGATCATTAATTGAATTCCTAATTGTCAGATCATTAATTGAATTCCTAATTGTGAGATCATTAATTGAATTCCTAATTGTCAGATCATTAATTGAATTCCTAATTGTCAGATCATTAATTGAATTCCTAATTGTCAGATCATTAATTGAATTCCTACATGTCAGATCATTTTTCTCCTTGGATTTACTGTTTACTTATGCACTGCTATAAACTTTAAATTAACACCCAAAAAAAAAATGTTTTCCTGACCCAGTGTGCCGCCTGCTGTGGGAGTTCATTTACCAGCTTCTACAGGACAAAACGTACACCGACCTCGTTTGTTGGGAGACTGTGGATGAGCTCATGTTCAGAATCAACAACCCAACTAAGCTGGCAGAGTTCTGGGGCCAGCAGAAGAATCGCAGTAACATGACTTACGAGAAGCTCTCACGAGCACTCAGGTGAGAACTTTCACAACACCTTTCTGTGTAACTTTCTTGGGCCACACCAAAAGTTTAAAAGTCATTTCTTGCAGTGCTTTTATGATGGTTTTAAAAGGTTTTATTTTACACTGTATATAATTGAATCTTAAGATGGCTGTGCTGGTGTCCTGCCTTGCCACATCATTGACCATAAATTAAGTATTTTTCTTAAAATTTGAAAAAAAATTTTGTTTAATTCAACTATTAGTAATAATATATAGAATTACCTTTCTAAAACATTCTGCCTAATATGTGATCCTAATTGTTTAAAAGAGTAAAAATACTTAGACCTAAATCAAAGGAGAAAACGGTAGCCCATAATTAATTTTTAAAAACTATTTTGCAGATATTACTACAAAATGGAAATCATCAAAAAGGTCCCTGGCAAGCGTCTCACTTATCAGTAAGTTCATTTGTATCATTTCATCTTTCTCAAGTTTTAAAATGTTAAAAGAACTATAAAAGAGCTTAAATTTGAAAAGATCACTTCATTTTTGTAAATAAATTATTTTATAAATTACTTTTTTCAGATTTCTTCAGCACCCTACCAAAATTCGCAAGGGTCAGCGAGGAGCGAGACCTCACTCCAGCAGAGGTGTGATCTCTACAGAAGATGAAACTGCAGCCCGGCCATCAATTTCCAATGACTCTAGCACATTTGCTCCAACGTTGCGGCCGTCATCATCGCCATCAAGCACCAAATCACCTGCAATCTCTAATGACTTTAACAATGAATGCATAAGTCCCAAGCAGCTTCAGGTTTATGATGAGTGTGAGGACCTTCAAAAAACGTGTGATCAGCCTAATGCTGGCCCATCTCCAAATTCTAACAATTGTGAACTAAGGGACAGGGAAGCTTCAGACAGAACCTCGTCAAAGGAGACACCGGTATCCTGGTCCTCGCCCATTCACCCACAATCATCCCAGGTACAGATTATTTCAGAAAACAATTCAAATTTATGTCATTATCCTTGCTCTGAGGGTGAATCACCTTGCAGGGATCAGACACCAAAGCTGTTTACACCATCGCCAATTTGTCATCAACTCAGCTTGTCCGGTGCACACTTCCCCAACAGTTACTCCCCCTACTCTTGTAATGGCCAGCTTCATGACCACTCCTTCGATGCAGACGGGCCCCCATTTCTGAATCATTATGAGGCCATGGGACAGCACAGAATGTCTGTTGGGCATGAGTTTATCAAGCGCTCATCCTCTCTATCCCCACCCTCTATCCTCCAAAAGTCCGTGCCCCCACGAAGTTTAACACCACTGCTGTCTCAAAACGAAGCACACACAAGACGTCGTCTTTCTCGACCCTACCCATTGATGTCCCCACATCAGCTCAACAGACAAGCTGATTCACCAAACAGTTTTGTCAACCCATCACGTTATTATCATCATCAAAATTCTTATCATGACAGTTTTCCACATGACCACTGCAACATTCCAGTCTGCCAACTTCAGTTCAACAATCATGTTATGGAGCCCAAACAAGCTCATCTCCCCTCACACCCCATAAAACATGAATTATGTGAGGACGAACCTGAGGATTTGTCCATGAAGCCAGCTGATAAAGGAGAAAGCACCAAATATTGGCACAAGCAAGAATTCAGTAATGAAATTTTAAAATCAGCTATAAATAGTCCACAAGGGAGACCACTCAATGGTATCAGGGGAGGCTATGGGAAAGGTTCTCCTGCTGAAAATTTACATATTTCAAGTGGCTTAGATGCACCTGGTTGTTTTATGGAGCAAAGTTGTCGAACAAGTGCTTAAAATAGTGAGACTTTGATTTGAAATAAACTAATTTGAGCTGAAATAAATAAATAATAAATAAATAAAGTACTGCCATGAAAATAGGGACAATGCTCAATTTTGTTTAATTAAGCTCACAATGTAACAGTTAACTTATGCTGTTGTTGCTTGTTCAGTCAAACAGGCTTGAAGACAGACGTACTGGTGTAAATAAAAAATTAAAAAAAATTCTTACCAGAGAAAGATTTTATAAAGAAGTTGATGCACTGCATAGCTTTTGTAAAGCTGGGACAAGTTGACAGTTTGTGTGCTGTTTGAGGGTTCTGAAGGAAAGCCAGACAAGTGGGACAATATATTCTATCATTGAGGCTACCCAACAAGCCTACCCGGTGTCCAAATTCTTTAAAAAGTAATAAAAACAATAATAAATGTGGATCAGTGCCTCAAGCTGAACTCAAACACTGGCCAGCTGCAGATACAGGGCCAACAAGTGATAAGAATGTGCATACTTAAACACCAGGCTCTAGTGTACCAACAGTACATGATCACCCTTTTGAATGGTCAAATGCGTAAAACATGACCATCTCATGGTTCCTTGAATGTGGATAGGACGTTTGTCAGAACAGAATGTTCAATTATGTTAAAAATTTTTTATTTATTTGTCGTTTATTTTACTTGTTGATAAAGCATTGTGGTCATCATGATTAGTTGTAATATAATTTTCCCACCCCCTTTTAAAGAAATATTTATGTTATGCTTTAAGTGAAGATTCCAACTGTGTCTTTTCCAGTGCTTTAAATTAAATACAAGTTTGATTTTAAACAATTAATTTTTACTTGTTCTTTAGTATAACTGCTTGTCTTTTCATCAAAGCAAGGTTTTTGAGCATTTTGAAATTTTCCATATGTTACAAATAGTTATATGGAGTTTCACTGATGCATTGTTATTAACCATTTCATCTTGACCACACAAGTATAAAAAGAAACTCAATTTTTAAAGCTACAAATGGTAAAATATTTAACTAAGGTGAAGAGCTAACATTTTAATATATTCAGTTATTCAGCATTCAACCGACACATAATTTTGTTGTTCCTCCCCTGTCTTATTTGATGATGACCTTAAAATTATTATCTTAAACTTAAAAAATATAATTTTCATATAATATCAACTACAGAATAATTTAGAATAAATAATTTTTGTACCTCATCATCCACAATTAATGTTTCTTCCTGAACCTATCAAAAAAATATGTTAAAATGTTTTTAGAAACAAAATGAAAGAGTTGATGATGATGTTTCAGTTTGTACATAGAAATTCTCAACACTCCATCCTTGGCAGCTACAGGACATTTAGTATTTTCCTATTTAGCCTGTATTGTTTTTGATAATTGTAAACATGTGAAATCAGGTGCTTTACCTCAATGCCTCTTCTTTCTAGCCATGTCCTTTTCTCAGTTTTCTTTGTGTGCATAATAGAGCTCAAATGTCTGGTTAAGTCTATTCCAATGTTAAAAATAAATGTGCTGTTGTGGATAATGCAACTGATGTGTAACTTTTATAAATAGAGTAGTTGAAACTCTTTTCAACACTGAATCATTTAAAATCTCTCGTTTGCTTTTGATCCTAAATAAACCTAAATTTGCCACCAAATGATTGCAGCAGCAGACGACTAAAACCTTTAACTTTAATCACTGCGAATAGAAATGAGCTGGACAAATGTAACTAGCTCTCTCTAAAGAATTAGTCTTAGTAATTTTTTTAAATAAGTTAAAACAGTTTATTTATTTTGTTACCAGTACATATTAATATAATCTTTAAATGTAAAAAATTCATCTTTATCAGGAATTGATTTCATGCATTGATTTGATGTAGGCCACATTATATATTTTTAAAATAAAATTTATATTCATTTTACTTACTCAAAAAGAAATGAAAGTATCAGAAATTGAGGGTTCTCCAATCACTTTCATTTAATTTCCAGTGCTTAAAACTATAAGGGCCATGTTCTTATTTTAACTAATACCCAGTAATATAAATATCTGGTGATCTGGGAAATGATATGGTGTGTAGTGTATATAGATTTTCCCGTCTTGTTAAAAATATTGTGATTACCTGTACTCTATTTGAGTGTGTTCCCCAGAGCGCTGCCAGGATTTTATATTTTTTTAAAAATTGTGATACCGGTAATTTGAATGCTGAATGTATTGGCATATTGTTCATATTGGTTCTTGGTACTCTTGGGGCTGAACATCTCAACCTACTCATAGATTGTTCTGATGAATATACCATCTAAAATCCTGCAATAAGATCAGAACCAAAGAAAACTGCCCGGTAATAGAGGGACAAACATAGATACGCAATGCCTCAAGAGAGTAAGAGTGATCTTGTGAACTAGTTTTGTCTCATTTTGAGTCTAAGAGGACCAGAGTGAAAGGTAAACAAGAGTAAATGCCCCTGTTTCACTTTTTAAAAATATATTAATCAATGAATTTCTTTTAAACACACATTTCAATTTTTTTTAATGTAGGTTTCTCTTCCACTTCCATATAAAATGGTACATAGTTTCACTATCATTTTTCAGAGTGGTCCCACTTTAAGTGCTGGCCTTGTCTTGTTTGGGCCCCCAAAATGAAGAGAAGATAATAATATGAGAATGTTGCAGCTTCATCAAATATTGTTTTTAAAAAATGTTTGTGAAATGAGCTTGAGTCCCACTTAATTCTTAAATGTTTGTGAAATATCAAACATGTTATTTTTACATTGCATATGTATTTGACTGCCACATTTCTTTGGTTTAAATTTTCTTAAGTGTATACTCAAGAAATTATCTGCCAATGTTGCCTTTTTTAACTGCGACACATTTTTGTTGGAAAAGGTTTTTTTAAGACCAAGCATACCATTCACCTTCATTCCAGTGAAAGGTTTTTTAAGACCAAGCATACCATTCACCTTCATTCCAATAAAAGGTTTTTTAAGACCTAGCATACCATTCACCTTCATTCCAATAAAAGGTTTTTTAAGACCAAGCATACCATTCACCTTCATTCCAATAAAAGGTTTTTTAAGACCAAGCATACCATTCACCTTCATTCCAATAAAAGGTTTTTTAAGACCAAGCATACCATTCACCTTCATTCCAATAAAAGGTTTTTTAAGACCAAGCATACCATTCACCTTCATTCCAGTATAATTGTTTTTATTTTGTTTCAGCACTTACTTTTAGTGGTGATTTTTTTTTGTTTATAGAAATAAGAGAAGACATTAACACTGGGACTCTAAACTTCAAAGCTTCATTAACGCCATACGGAAACAGAGAAATCACTGACTGAAAATACTGTTAAATGCATTCTAACAATTTCATCCCATCTACTCAAGACTGTGTTGCAATGTTGTGTTCTAAACGGTTGCTGTGGGATATAGTTTTTTTGTTATCCTCATTTGTTAGGGTTGTACATGTCCAGCCCAAGACATAGTCTGAAAGCACCTCTCCTGCCCAGGTGATATCAGACGTGTACTCCCAACTCCAAGCAAGATCAGAGTGACCTAATGCTCTACATGAAACTGTTGTGAGAACGTTGAAACTGTTTCTGTGTGCCATGTTAAGCTGGTCTGTGACCAGATAATTACTGTTCAGCTCAGAAAGCAGCTTTTGTTGTGACCATGGTGTTAAAACCTTTCTGCCAAGCATAAATCTAATAATAGCCCATGGGTTATCTATCTCTATTGTTAGTTACTACACTATTTAAATGTTTGTTTTGCTATTTCTATATGTCGAATGAAATCAATTATCCAGATGCTCCATAAATAAAATAATGCTCAGTTGTAATTATCCTGGTCCCTTATAAATTTGCAAGGGTTTCCCATTTTCTTTTCTAGGCAAGTTTGACCAGATGTGATTTCAAGCTTTTAATGAGAATCAAAGCAATTTCCACACTCAATTCATTGATGAAAACAACCACAGTGACATCCCTTATACTTATAGTAGTTATGGTTTCCTTTACAATATTCATCTCTTTAAAATACATTCAACTAATTACCACTAAGCAAAAGCCAGACAGTAATGCTTGTTCCAAACAAGTTACATACATACAACTTGTGGAGAAATATACAAGTAGTCAAGCCTGTTGAGCTCACCTGATTTCAAATGAGCAGAAGCAACATAATCGAGCAAACAAAGAGCACTTATACAAGACATCTAGCAGTAATCCCTGCGTAATATTAATATCATTCCACTACATACATGAGATGAGTCTCTTGGGAGGTTCCAAGAGACGCTTACAGTATTATTGCACGGAATAATAAGAAGCTACATAGTTAGTTTTTTTTAAAAATCAAATAACCACACTGAACTGCTTCCATTAAATATTATAAGCACCATGGTAAAGGTGGTTGCATTGTTATGGTTTCAGATACTCTCCAGTGATCAATGAAAAAATGATTACCCTCTACCACCTGTTTACCCCAGGCATTTAACAATAGATAGACTAAGCAAATAAGAAAGATTAAAACAAACAAAAAAATGTTGCTCATTACAATTGTTTATTACAAACAGTAAAACCTGAACTGGTCAGTGAAATCAACAAAGCGATACCCGGTACATGAAGAGTTACAGGATAGGAAAACAAGTATTTGTTACCAGTCCCAACTCAAGGGTCATCAAACAGATATACATATTTACGTCTTTATGCTGAACTCGTCAAAACCATGTACAATTTTAAATCTTACGATTCTTGCCCATAAACAGATCTTTGCAGTAAGAATTTGGTTTTGTTACATTAAATTTTAACATGTACAAATGAAGTTAAGCGTAGCGTTTTACTCCCAGTACAATATGTTACAAAAGATTTGACGAGATTTTCACAATCAAAACCTCAACTAATGGACACATTAAAAAAAAATTTATGAGGGAGGTGGTGGGGGTGGTGGAGGCGCAGCAGGGGCTAGCATGCCAGTCATTGGTGGTGGGGGTGGAACTGGAGGAGGGGGAGGAGCCGTCATCCCAGGTGGTGCGGGAGGGCGGAGGACAGGTGGTGGTGGGGCAATGCCCGGTGGCATTGGAGGTGCCGGAATGCCAGGAGGAGGGGGCATTCCCATCGGAGGACCCGGGGGAGGGGGAAATCTCACACCAAATGGCATCATTCCTACACCCGGTGGCATTGGTGGTGGTGGCATACGTGGAGGAGGTGGTGGCCCGCCCATCATAGAAGGTACAGAAGAGGCTGGCTGTAAGGGTTTTGGACTGGAGGCCCTGGTACCTTTTGGGTCGACCTTAAAGGCAAACTGCAGAAAAAACTGGTGGAAAGAAGAAAATTCATCATCAATATGGTTTCTTGCAATATTAATTTTAAAACTGATGCTTTTACTTTCAGTTTTAATGAATTACATGTACTTTAAACATAAAAATAGATGAACCGAACTAGTTAAAATAATATAATTTTTTTTAAATACTTGAAACTCAATATTTTTCAATACAAAATAAACTATGATTTAACTCATAGCCGTGGTCTTTATAAAAATCTAAATTTAAAAAAAAAATAATTACATTTTAAAGTGACCATTTTAAGAATATAAGTACTCTATTATTTTCAATATTCTTACATTTTATGCTTTTTAATTTTACAAACAAATGTTCCTGTTCCACAATAACTAACATTAGACAAGTAAGCTACCTGAGTTTTCCTGTTCCACAATAACTAACATTAGACAAATCAACTACCTGCTTGGTTTCTTTATTCCAATGAGTCCAAAGCTTCCTTGGGTCTTTGTCCACTTCTCTGCTTGGTACCTAGAAGAAAGAAAATGAACCAATAATCAATTTCCTTCTTTAAAAATTATTATGACATGAGAACAAATAAATAATTTCAATCAAATTGTATCAAGTCATAATTGAACAATTTCAATACCAGACCTGGTTACCATTGAACTCCTAAAATTGTACAATATCATCTCAAAATAGTAAAATACAGTATCTTAATAGTAAATAAATAAACAAAGTATATATAATGTATACAATAACTACTCTCATTGAACGTCACTTGGGATTGAGTTAAGCTGATGTAAAAGTTAAGATGTGTATCTTCTAAAATTGGTTGACTGATGTCTGTATTGCAATCTGCTGTCAATTTTTTTTTTTTTGCAGGCGTGTATCCGCTATAGAAATCAGTTAATATTTGGGTGAATGTGCAGATCAGATTATAACAGTAGCTGGTAAAAATAAAGTAGTACTGGTGAAATTTGACATGGTTAAAACTCAAAGTAAGATCAGTATACAATAACAATTTATAGCCAACAGCCATATGAAATAATTATCACAAAATTATAGCATACAGCAACAAGGCAAAAAAAAAAAGAAAAGAAAAAAAGAGCAAGAATTGAATTAAATATGCTAATATTAGTGTTGCCGCATGAAAACACAAATCAACAATAATACCATCACTACGAATAGTGGCAGTGTTAATTTTATAGGCTTAAACATTTAGACACACACAAAATCTCCTAAATCAACACCACCCACTCTCCCTCTCAAGGAAAACGTAATATATTTATAGATCGTCCCCAACCAATTGTATTTCTCGAACCATTCACCGCTGGACATAGACAGGAGCTAAAACTAACAAATGAAAATGTACTTTTGTATTTTAAAGGGGAAAAACTACCCGAATGTTTATATTTTCAACCAGGTCTCTAAAAAAATCATAGCTATGACAGGTTTTGTCATACATTTGTAAAAGACATCAAAATCGTACATTGTACACAAAAATATCAAGAGTAAATAGGTACACAATGCCTTAACACTACTGCTTTGTAAACTATATTGGTTTTACACTGCAACAATGCTGTTACTAAGTTATTTCTTTCAAAAGCAGATGATGCTTGAAATATAAGCAATGAAGACAGCTACCTTGAAAGCTATTGTTTCATATGGTTCAGCAGCAAATAAAAGATATTGCCATTTCCTGTCAGGGGGCTCAATCCTCTGTTCATATGCTGCCATGAATCTGTAGCGGGGCTGAATGGACTCAACTATCTCTGGATAATCAATCTGGATAATCAAAGGTGCAAATAGAAAATGATTAACAAAAAAATCTCAACTAGTAAAAGATTATTTAGATTATCAAAAAGAGAAGTAGTACTAAACAGATTAACTACCAGATTGAAAAAAACGCCGTTGCCAAATTAAATCTAGGTCACATTTTCTCATTTTAGGTGTATGTACAAATTAAGCTGCAGTTTTCTTAATTATAAACATATTCTAATGATTAATAAACCATTTTGTAGGTAATAAAATCATCTATAAGATAAGCCTAAAATATTTTTAAGTTAAGTTTGTTAGGAATTTGTTAATTGTTAAATTAGTATTTACAACAGAAAAACAATAAAACTTATATAAATGTGCCAACTTATGTATAAATTTAAATTTTTCAAATCATTTAAAGCATTTTATTTGATGGTTTCCAAATAGTATATCCAATAATAAAAAAATGCACCAATAAACACAGATATTGAATAATATTTACACTTCCAATGACTTATATGCCTTTAGTAACCCTGTCACTTGTTGTCCTGGTAAACAAGTAATACAATTTTGTAACTAGCTTGGAAATTAAAACAAAATTAATTAACAGCTTGTTTTTGACAACATTCTGCCGATAGCATGCGGTTCGAATATAAACATCCTGTCTGTAAATTAAAATTTCGAAGCAAAACGGGAATGGAATAATACAAATATTTGGCTCAATTTAATATGATACACACATTGGCACTACCAGCGACTCGTGGCCATAACGGAAGAAACGCCGAGCTGCTCGCACCGGCTCATGGTAATTCACCATTTAATAATTTTAAAATCTAAATAAATCTAAATGATCAATAATTTTGCAGATAGTGTAAAGGAATGCAATTACCTGGAATAGTAGAGATTGTTGCATGGACTCCTGATCTCTCTGCTTTGTCACTGTAAGAGAAAGTCTAAATGTTATTAGTGCATAAAACAAAGTCATTTTGAAGAGAAAGTCTAAATGTTATTAGAGCAGAGAACAAAGTCATTTGTAAGAGAAAACCTGAAGGGTATGAGAAGTAAAAAAGAAAAAAAGTCAATGTAATAGAAGGTCTACTATATGTTATGAAAAGCATAAGACAAAAATGTGTACATATATTTTGTACCGATGTCAACAAATAATTTCAAAATAGTGATGATGGTCATGGCCTTTTAAGAGTTTCAAAACATTCATTAATAAAATTAAAACACCAAAGTAACAAATTTTATATTTTTTGAACAATGATTTTTAAAATACATTATGTTAAGTACTTTCTTCTCCAGTGCATCATGAATAGGTAGTTTATTGTCATGTAGTTCACAGTTCTGCACACACGGAGTATTGTGGCTTAAGTACAAATGGAAAGTCCGATCTAGCCTTGTTTTAAAATAACAATCCTACCCTTGTAACCAGGTCTGCCAATCTTGACAAAGCGCCTTATGTCAACTTTTGGCCTCTCTGGGGCAGGTTGTGCAGGCGCATCCTTAGCCTCTTTGGCTGCACGGCGGGCTCTAAGAGAAATTATACATATCTGATACATTTACAAATGGAAATTAGGAATTATTTGCAAAATATGGGTAAGAAAGTTAAATATTTTATAATTATAGCTTAATTTTAGTGACTTATTGAGACAAAAGAAGTGTCTGGTCACTAAAAGCATTGCAATTTATAAATTTAAATTTTTGACCTTTAAATAGGGATTAGCATTTTTATTTTCATACGCATTCATAGTAAATTATTTTTAAATACATACATTATAAAGAATTCTAGAAATTTTTAAACAACATTATTTTATTAAACAAAAATGGCAGATCATGAAAATAGAATGCAAATATTTTTTAATTAATATTTAAGGATCTGTAGTTAGAAATAGTTCTAGTGGCTCTTTAATTCCTTTAACTTACAAGTTACTCTGATGTTTTTTTCCTTGTGTGTGGGCCAAATAGCTGCCCTGAGAACAGATAAATAAACAAGATGATGAGTATGAAGGCTGAAATCTTGAAAAGAAACATTTGAATTTATCTCATCAGTCGTATTATTTTTCAATCTGCTTATGACATAAAATGTATCTCTGGGGTGATAATAAGTAAATAATTAAAACAGCTAAAATATGATACCTGGCAAATGACCTTTAATAGAAATATTATTTTGAAATTTTTGGAACTATCCAATTTGTATTATTAACTTCCACTGTAACAGCTTAATTCAAGGATGAGGGATTCAAATTATTATTACTAAAACGCAAGAAAAATTAAAATTAAAAACCTACCTCATTATTATGTAGAGTAAGACACAATTTGCATTCATAGGAACCAAGATGGTTTTTCATAAAATATGGATCCTGAAAGATAAATATTTGGTTAGTGTATCAGAAGAACAAGAGCTAACAAAGTGGAAAAGCTAATCTCAAAATAAGACTACAGGACAAAATAAGAACAAAAATATACAGAGGTGCATAGCATAATAAAAATTTCCTTGTGCATACCAATATTTCTTATGGTAAACTATTTCTGGCAACATTTTTTATTAATTCCCAAGCCAGATATTAAAAATGAACATGAGAGTTCATCAAAAATTAAATTGTTCAAATCAAAACACACATTTTTTGTACACTTGATTTTCTATAAAGTTTAATCTCTTTTAATCAGTATATTTTAAAAAATATAAAAAAATGGGTAGAGCTGACCAACCTTATTTAAATCAATTGTTTCCAAAGCCAACTGTCGAAGTCTCTCTCTCCTATCTCGATTGCTCTCAGATGCTGAGGCAACACCTCCTGTGCCAGTTTTACCTCCAGCTCGATGCTGAAAATCCATCTTTGATTTTCTTTTTTAATTAAAGCTTACTTGCTGGTACAACTGAAATATTAGGTTCATTGAAGTATGATCACCATTTGGGTAACACTGCTTTAGCCTACATTATCATGCCATCTGAATGCCAACTATTCCCAGGGCTCAAATGTATTGAAAGTGGGGGGGAGGGGTTTCCAAGAAAATTATGGTGAAATGTCCCTTAAAATAGCGGTATGATACAAATGAACTCTTTTTTCAGCAATCCAAAAGAAAGTGCTGTTAGCATGTTTCTTTTCACAGTATTCATCTTTGGTCAATCATCTTAAAATTCGTGCAGAGATACTGATCTCCCATCGAGCGCCTCCACAGGTGGCGGATAGGGGAAAGCCCACCAGATATGGAGGGTACCGGGGAAATAAAATACCTGGGGCGGACCAAAATCAGAACCTACTGCCTTGTAGGAAGAAGAGGGATCCACAAAGGCTAGGGAACCTTACCCAAAAACTAAGGCAGCTTAGATGGTTGTGCACAGGGTTAACAACCCGGACATGTACAAAAATTAACGCTACAAGAGCCAATCAAAAAAATAAAACGTGGACAGATACCAATGGAAATCGACCTATACTATGCCAGGATAAGGACATGATTTTTGGATTGCGACTTGGAATGTACTAAGCCTGTTTAGAGCAGGAGCGTTAGCCAACCTTGTTAATCAACTGGTTAAATATAAAATATCTATTGCTGCATTGCTAGAAATTCAATGGAGAACTTCCGACATCCTCAAAACAAAAGAATACACCACATTTTATAGTGGTAACACCAAAACGCTAGGAACAGGATTTGCCGAGAAAAAGAAGCAGCCAGTGCAGTCATAGGCTTCAAACCAGAAAATGAAAGATTGTGTTCTTTGCGTGTGCGGGGAAAAATGTTCAATATAACATTCATAAATGTACATGCTCCCACCGAATATATGGAAGATCAGGATAAAGAATCCTTTATGGGACACTGGAAAAGATCTACGAAGAGGCACTACAACATGTTATTAAAACAGTGATGGAGACTTTAATGCCAAAATAGGAAAAGAAAAGGTGTTCATGCCAACTTTTGGCAAGGAAAATCTGCATGAAGAATCCAATGACAAATGGGATCCGACTCATAGACTTTGCTGTAGGAAAAGGGATGTCAGTTAGCAGCACCAAGTTTCTACATAAATATATACATAAAGCTACTTGGAACTCACCAGATGGAATCACCCACAACCAAATTGACCATGTTCTAATTGATCGGAGGCATGGATCAAATATACTAGATGTAAGTTTGTAAGAAGCTATTGAGTAAGAAGACGCAGACTCTGACCATCTACTTGTAAGGTTAGATATAGGCAGAGAACAAGCATAATTCACAATGGTCGTAATCAAAGAGAGAAACGATTTGATTACCAAAAGCTTACCAACGACCCATTAACTGCAAAAGTTTACCATAATGAAGTAGAAGCACAGCTAGAATCATCACAGGAGGAAGTAAACAGGGAAAATAACATAAATGAACAGTTGGATAGGATTAAAATGCAATGAAAAGATCAGCAGAAAAAGTAGAAGGATTCCAGCAAACTAACAATAGAGTAGGCTGGTTTGAAAAATGAATGCAGAGAGACTGTCGAAGAAAGGAACAAAGCACGAATGATCATGTTACAAAGGCCAAGGGAAACGAGAAAGACAACACAAACATACAAGGAAGCCAGAAGGAAAGCCACAAAAATATGTAGGTAGAAAAAGGGGGAGTGCGAAATAGCTAAACTAAAAGAAATAGAAGACTTATCAAGAGAGGGAAACATCAGAGGAATGCAGATAAAAGATAAAAAGAATAGATACAAAGCCAGATCGCAAATGTGTGAGAGAATTCAATTAATCACGGAAAATAGTTAAGTACTGGAGACTCAATTTTACATGTAAGTTTACACTCGATAATATGAGATTCGATCAGAAATAATATACGCAACTGAACTGCAAGATTACCTAAACTTTATTTGTTCTCACCAATTTACGCTATTTTCTAGAACTATTAAATGATCGTTGAATAAACGATTGTTTAAAAATACACTTGGTCAGAGGACGCCATTTTGATACACATGCAGTTTCCGATTCCGATGTAAAGCTAATTACCAAAATGACTGATCACAGAATTTCCTAAATATTCATAACTTTAGAACATATTGAGCTAGAAAGTTGATCTTATGGTGTATTTGTAAACCATTCAATGTCAATTGTCATGAAGATGAAATAAACAGCTGTTTTACCGTCGTCTGTGTTAGTTTGTATTAAAATATTTGATTTTTGTATTAAATGAAGCTCACGTTTTTAAGTTGATTTAAATGTATAGTGATAACTTTAAATATGATAATTATATGGCTTACTTTAAGGAACAATTTTGTACTCTGCAACATAAAATTTGCACCAAATATTATTATCTGAAACATCTAGAATTTTAGATCAAAACGGTTATTTGCAGCCTACAAAGCAATTTACATGATCTTGCCATTTAACGTATCTCAAAACGTGCCACAAGCTGTGGTTTCTTGGTGCGACTTTGCGCGTAATGCAGTACAGCGCACAATATTGTGTGATTTTTTTTTCAAGTTTCATAAATGGTGACTTTAATTTAAGTAATCATTTTTTGTTTTAAGTTAATTGTCTGCCTCGCCAAAATGAACGCTTGGCAACAAACAACAAAAAAAAAAAATAAAATAAAACACTAATAAATGGAATTCAGAATACAAAACTAAAAGTATTTTAAAAAAAAAAAGAATAAGCAAAATTCTTTCTAATTTTAATTCCCCAACCGTTGCACATATCCCAGTACATGGATTCAGCAACATACCCTACCAGAACCAGAACAGTGAGAATAGTTTCGAATACGCCTTCTAGAAATCAAATAGCTGAATTTCTAAAAGCTGGAATTTGTTTCTTAAAAATAAAATTAGATAAATATTGAAATATCTTTGTACACTGCTACCTAAGTCAATTCGAAAAATCCCACGGCCACACCAACATTATTGGAAGCATTATGAAACAAGATAACAAGAAGACAAGATTCCTCATAGAAGTTGACAAAGAAAAATTCACTTTGAAAATGTTCAAATTAGGATTATTACATCAGTATGATAAAATATTAATTTAGTTTCATGATAAAAATTAATTTACTTTGAAATTTATAATCCTGATAAGAATTTTTTAACTATGTAGCCTGTCAATACAAATTTTTAGCTAACATAATATATTACTATAAATTATTATATTCCTAAAATATTTAGTTTTATATTGAACAATATAAATCACAAATGAGACTGTGACATAGCAGATGATAGCAGTCACGGCCAACAGAAATCTGAGGGCTTGGTTGAATAGTGGTGGGGGTGGCTGCCAACAACCCCACCCACACATCCCAATAATTTATTTCCCCTCCTTCCCTTAAGTCTAAGTGTTCCAATAAAATACAATAAATTCTTTTAACACGCAGAAATATTTCGGTCCCCTCAGTTTCATGTTAAACTTAAACGATTTTCACTGTATATATTAATTTTAACAGTAAATTCTATAGACTATAGATCATTAAATTATATCCATATTCAATCATATTGTCTTATACTTATATTTGTAAATGTAATTTTCAATTATATTTATTTTCTGGTTCACTAGGTAATATTTTGGCAAATAGCTCGATGTTTTTTGTTCTCTAAAAACAAATTTAAAATAAAATATTGTCTACTATGAAACCGCTTTAAGTAATTAGAAATTTAAGACGCTTTTTTAGATTTAAAGATATATTTTTTTTAAAGAGCTGAAACAATGAAGAGTCCACTCTACTTGAGAATCCCCTGGCTACCGGTGAAACAATATGGCGGCGTAAACATACACTGGAATTTCAAACCATTTCAATATCAATGCCATACAAAATTCTTTGACGTTGTCCTAAATACTTTTTATCCCCTAATATGGGATAGCTATTTTAAATATTATAAAAGAATATTTTAAATCTCCCATCGATGTGAAAATTTAATTATTCATGACTCATATGAATTAAAATCATCGTCTGCTGAGGCTGAGCCTGATGAGTGGACTGAGTCTGATGAGTGATTATAATTTCTCAAAATTTCTGCAGTGCTTGATTTGAATTCATTTTCCGTCTGTGCATATATTTATAAATGGTTGCCTAATATACATCATTTAATCATACTGAGAATTAGTAAGTGTTACTTTTGGTATAAGTATTCCATTACATTTGAAGCGCCTTGCTTTATGTCTAGGGCATACGTCTAGGACAACCTACGTATTTAATTTTCAAAAATAAAGAAATAAAAATAGGGTTATGCCCCAAAAAAGGTCAAATTATTTTTTTTTTAAATTGGACTCCAAAACCTAAGACTAAGGGCTCATTCATAAATGCGGTTCAGTATGTATACATTACATTCATGCTATTTTAGCATTTTTTAAAATTACAATATAAACAAGATGTCTTTAACTTAATTAATTGACAAAAAATGTTTTATCAATACTAAGGGCAAGTGGATTTTATTTTCTATTTCATTTTCAGCTTTCCCTTTTTTCCCACTTATTATTATTATTATTATTATGACCTCTTGTTAAACTTTTATCTTTCATCTTTTTCTGTTAAATTATCATCATATTTGTTTTAGCGTCTCATTCTATCTGTTAATAAAATGCAACATTTATAAATTAATCCCTTCCGTTTTCATCAGGAAATAAGAAACGCCCATGACCTGACAAAATGGACTCTGTAGTACCAGGCAGTAAGTTGGAGGATGACCATAACTTACCTCCCACCCAAGAAGAGATAAGAAAGAAGCGTTTAGAATACTTTAGATTGACACAAGGAGGTGTGAATACAAATAAATCCTTTCAGAGCGAAAAGCCAACAGGCAATGTCTTAGTTTCAGCCATCCTTCCTATAGATGATAATGATAATCACAGGGATTCCAAAAAAATTTTGCTAGATAGCTCTTCATTTATTTTTAAAAACTCTTTAAGGAACACACACCCCTATGCAGAACAAATAACTCTGTCTGGAAGATTGCTGATAGCACCTGATACTAAAGAAATATCAACTCCTACAAAGTATCAAGATTTAGTATTGCAGACTAGACCCCTCTTTGAGAAGTTGAATAAAAAAACTTCAGGCTCGGAATCTTTCAATGTTATGAATAGCATCAGTGATATGGATGAATTAGGTTTAAAAACACACAGACCAGGCTTCCACAACAAAGCTAATTTTGTACAAAAAGAGACAGAGATACCTTCCATTGAAACTCAAAGCAAGACATCTAAGGAACTATTCAGCCCAGAAATACAAGAACAGATGAAAAATGCACTTGGAGATAAAGGATTGCAAGAGCTGATGTTAAAAGTTGAAAAGGACATAGAGCAGTTGCATAGAGGGAGATCGTTCAATAAACATTTTAACAGTGAGGGTATTATTAAAGATCAGCATCCAACTCTATCGGTTATTAAGAGCACAGATCATATACATGAGGAATCAAATCCTGGTAGTCAGATCTCAGGTAAAACACATTTGATAACCAAGAATTTAGAACAACTGAGGGAGGGAGAAAAAGATGCATTCAAGCAGCTAAGAAATTATGATCAAAAGATTGTACCAAGAAATACAAAAAATGCGTTTTCAGCTGATGAAATTTACAGGCAAGCTTATGGGGATAAAGCCGAAGGTACTCTGTTTGAAAAGCCACTGAGCAGGAACAATGACCCCATGCTCACCTCAACAAACCAGAACCCAAGACAGTGGCTAAATCATGCAATGGGACATTCTGAGTACGCTCACCCAAACGATTCATACTTTTCTCCAGTTAGCAAACTATCACATAATGGTTCTGTACAAACAGGAAATATCCCACCCTTTGTAAGCACTCACAACCAATTTGAATATCCACCACCTCAGTACTACTCCAGAAGTTTTGACTATCATGGTCCGGTAAGTCCCCACTCATCAGCTTTACATGGGTCAGTGCATGAAGGTCAGCACCAGTTTTATCTCAGCTCTCACAATCAACAACACAAAGTAGCACACCAAGATAACAGCTACTCTATTGCTCCTAATTTTACATCAAATATGCCAACAGATATATTGTCTATCCCATCCTCTCCTTGTACATATAATTATCCACCCCCTCCTTTCCACAACTATTTTGGGGTCCCAAAATTTCAAGACGGTGTTCCACTGCATCTGCCACCACCTCCACTTCCATCAAATTCCAAGTCACAAGAGTATGGGAGCTCACTGCAGTTTTTTCCTCCTCATCCTCCACCTACAAGTGCCAGGCGACACAGCAACCCTCTTGTTGGACCTTCAGGACACCAGGTGAGATTTTAGGTTTTTGATGGGTACTTGTCTTTGAGCTTCTATGTTACCAATTAGATCAGTGTTTCCACAAAGGAAGGAAGGGCATTTGGAAGATTATGGGGAATATTTAGTCTATAATATAGGAAATGTATTTTGATTTAAAAAAAGATTAACCACTGCTATTATTTTCTTTTATTGCAATACAAATATTTTTCACTTACTGTACTGTTTATCTTAAAATGTTGATTTATGAGCAGGCTGCAAAATTCAAATTTAACTTCTTTGACTTGAAGACCTCTTTATTTAACTTTTCCTTGAAGGTTGGTAATAGGGTGAAACCTTTATATGTTCCATTATGGGGCAAAAAAAAAAAGTTCGGGAATCATTGATGTAGATAAAATAAATAAAAGCTGGTGGCATAATAAACGAAAAAGAACGCAGATTACCATTACTTTGAAATACATTTTAGGATGAGATTAAAAAAGAGAAATCCTATGATCATTTATTGGTTTCAAAGCCACTGTCTGTCATCATCAGCCAGATGGTCATCATTTTTTATTTTACCTTCCAGCACCTTGATTTTTCTGCTGTTAGCTCAACCCTACTCAAGAATCCACACCCACCTCCTGTTCCACCTGCTCTGTATCGCAAAGAGACAGTTTTTTCTAATCCAGAACACAGGTGAAAGTTTTTTCTAATCCAGAACACAGGTGAAAGTTTAAGCATGTTAGATTGTCACCAATGAACTTTTATTTGACAATGATCATCTTTAGAAAATTTTGTAACAAAATATGTCAGACATTGTAAGCAGCATCTGTGCACATTTTTTGCTTTTAATAAGACTACCTATTAGATTTGATGGATTTATGGACATGTCTCATCCATTTTAGGTAATAGGACAATTAAAAATGTTGCTCTTTGATTTCTATCTCTATATTACAATATATATTGATATGCCGCAACACCCTGTCATCCTTAAATATATCTCTGTCATGGGTTGACACATTATTGAATAACACTGTTACATCATTGAATAACACTGTTACATCATTGAATAACACTGTTACATCATTGAATAACACTGGTACATCATTGAATAACACTGGTATATCATTGAATAACACTGGTATATTATTGAATAACACTGTTACATCATTGAATAACACTGTTACATCATTGAATAACACTGTTACATCATTGAATAACACTGTTACATCATTGAATAACACTGGTATATCATTGAATAACACTGTTACATCATTGAATAACACTGGTATATTATTGAATAACACTGTTACATCATTGAATAACACTGTTACATCATTGAATAACACTGTTACATCATTGAATAACACTGGTATATCATTGAATAACACTGTTACATCATTGAATAACACTGGTATATTATTGAATAACACTGTTACATCATTGAATAACACTGTTACATCATTGAAAAACACTGGTATATCATTGAATAACACTGTTATATTATTGAATAACACTGTTACATCATTGAATAACACTGTTACATCATTGAATAACACTGTTACATTATTGAATAACACTGTTACATCATTGAATAACACTGTTACATCATTGAATAACACTGTTACATCATTGAATAACACTGTTACATTATTGAATAACACTGTTACATTATTGAATAACACTGTGACATTATTGAATAACACTGTTACATCATTGAATAACACTGGTATATCATTGAATAACACTGTTACATCATTGAATAACACTGATAGATCATTGAACAACACTGTGTTGCATTATTGAATAACACTGTTACATTATTGAAAAATACCTTGCCAATGATCAGAAAAGTATTTGAAACTAAAATATAAATAATAGATGCCTTATGATATGGCTTCACAATCTAAGCCGGCGCAATAAAATATAATTATTTTGAAAAATAAAAATTACTTCCGCATATTCATGCTTGGCATGCCACTAAATAAATTAATGGTTTTATTTCAAAGATTGCCTTTGCATGAAAGTTGTCACTAGCATTTAACAGGAAATATACATTTAAGTAAATGAAGGTCTTTCACCTGCATGTATATCTAGATTTAACCCTAATTGTCACAATAAGAGAACACCATCTCAAAGTTTGACTAATTCATACTTATCAGGATAGAACTAATTACATTTACTAGTTATAACATTACATTCACTTTCTTATACAAAAATTGTTAAACAACTAATCACGGTGGACACACAATATTCATCCATGTCAATATTCATCTCTTTTGTATACGTCCTTTTTTTTTTTTTTTTGGTCAAAATTTTTGTTTAATATTGGCATGAAAATTCAATATTTGTCCCACCTGCCCCGTGACTCAATCAGTCTCAGGTGGTGATTCAAAGTACTACTTCATTTCTTTTTAATACTTACACATTTTTGCAGCTATTTTTTGAAGAAACACATGACCACGGTGTTAATGTAACAGTGGTGTTCATTGGAAAGCAGTGTTCATGTGACCATCAGTTGTTGTTTGCTTGTATTTTGTGTTTGACATTTTAAAAAAAAAAAGGATTTTAGAGCTGAGTCCCTTGTTTATTGTTGTAAATGTTATACAGCGAGGCAGACGCCCAGTGACTCCCATACCAAACAATAGTCTAACGTCTATAAAAAAAAACAAAACAACTCTTTACAACAATCATTGTTTTTTTTCCTCCCCCTACCTCTTGTATATCCATAAACCTTGGGTGCATGAGGGAACACACGTTTATCACTTATTTCCATATTTGCTTCAAAGGTTTGGGAGGCGGGGAGGGAAGAAGTGGTTTCTCAAATGAAGGTGAATTTCTGGTTAAAATTTTATTCATGTAGTAGACCTACAGTATAGTTAAGGCATCACGATCAGTAAATCTCTACCACGATGATAAATCATGAATAACTAGTGGTTGATACATCATTCAAATGTATTTGCCGTGATTTCGGGGGTTGATTTGCGAGTGAAATTTTTTTTTTTATAAAGAACAGATAGGCAAAATTTGAGGCTGGGAATGGATTAAAACATTTTTAGTTAATTCCTATGTACAAAAATTTGTCTGATATTTGTCCTTTCCCCCCAGAATGGATTAATGATGAATATTGAGGGTCCACTCTATGTATAATTACAATCATTTTATGCAAACATTGTTAATGTCCCAACTAATTTCAGAATGTTGAGTGTATTAATTTTTTTTTTCAAATTTACTTTATGTTTTTTTTTTAGTTTAGGAAACAAATAATGTATGTTCCTTAACTAAATGTCATGTCGAATACTTCTGTGTTTTCCCATCATCTCTAAGACTCATGCAATAAACTTGTTTGACCCAGATACCCCTCAGTGGTTGGCATGCAAACCCCTAAACAAAAACAAGCACCTGAAGCCTACAACATCCACAGTCAGTCTGGCGATACAACCGACTTCAAGCTGCATAAATATTTTGCATCACTTGAACCTCAGGATAACAACACAACGGCACCAGAGCTGGTCCCGAGTTCAAGTCACATCTCAGAGAACATCCATCGCAATGAGGACGCCGTGTCCATGTTTACTGAAGTGACATCTGCATACACGGCTGAGGGTGTGACGGGGCGTCTGCAAGGTCTCGGGATCGATTTGGATCATTTGAAGCACCTGAGGGTCGTAGAGGATAAGGGGAACAAAGCGACCCCTGGAACTGATTTTGAAACCTTGTCAAAAGGGATCAAGTGCTGCCCTGAGTGTGGCTCATCCAACAAGGGGTACATGGACTGGTGTGGCGCCTGTGGAGAGGTCCTCATCGGTGTTGAGACGACCATGCCTGTAAGAAAAAGCAAAATTCCCAGTGGTAGAGAGAAGAGGGCCAGAGGTAGCACCAAAATGAGTCAAGGTGTGCGTGTTTCACAGCTGGATCTGGGAGATAACCTTCAAGACTTTTCAGAAGATGGCAGCACACACAGAAATGTCTACCCTCATAAAGATTCACCAGAGTCTGGTCGGGGGCAGTCACTGTCCAACTCCCCAGATCGGAACGATAGAGTCAATGAGACTGACCATCCCATGGACAGTGGTCGGGCTTCAAGTGGAGACGTCAGAGAAGTAACAGGAGTTTGGGGAGAGGAGAAATTGTCAGGCTGTGAACAAGACCATGATGCCCTTGATGAAGAACCAGGATGTGAAATCTCCCAATCCCAGTTGTTTGATCAGATCAAAGACCCCGTGCTGAGACAGATTGTCCTGGCCTATAATAAAAAACAAATTGCGGTCAGAACTCCAGACACGATTGAGAGAGAAGCTGGTATAGTAAAAGGTACTCTGATGGAGAAGGATGCAGAATCATCACAAACAGGCAGAATAGTTGATGATAAACTACCTCATTCTGTGACTTTGGATAAAATCAGAAATCCTCAAAGCCACGAAACAAAGCTTGCTCCAGAAATGATCAGCTGGCTGCAGGAGCATCAAGTGTCCCAAGTGAAAGGTCATAATGGCACCTACAGCGAACCTAACTTTATTGAAGCGGATCAAGGAAAAGCAGCTGAGCCCAAGAAAGTCAAGAAGAGAAGGAAAAAGAAGAAGCAAAAAGATGAGGCCATTGATATTGAAATTTTCGGATATGAAGAATCTCGTCAAAGTCGCAACTCAAGTCGTATTTCTAATAACCTAATAGTCCCGACGCTAAACCTTGCCTGCACTAGTGATGAGGAAGAAACTGACACTGATAACAGTGATGCTGATGATGATTTCAAAATTACAGGAGATCCATCACATCATTTTGTGAATCAGCCAAATGCAGACAGTGAGGCTGATCTGGTGCCATCACAAGGTACTGACCTTCATTTCCGTATAAACAAGAATAGAAGCAGTGTGAGGCTTCAACAAACCACCAGTGTGTCCCCACCTCCCTTTTCTTTAAGTCAGTCAAAAGCTTCTAACAATAATAGAGTTGGGTGCAGTAGTAGTGGACCAACTAGGTACCAGCGGCATTGGGCAAGATCAAGTATTGCCTGGGGCTCATTCCATCCTCGTGAGCTTAGTACTAGGTGAGTGACATGCTAAGTAACACTGTACCATACTAGCTCAGTACTGGGTAAATGACCGACTAAAATACACTGTACCATACCAGCTTATTACTAGATAAGTGAAAGGCTAATGAACACTGTACCATACTAGCTTAGTACTAGGTAAGTGACAGGCTAATGAGAACTCTACCATACCAGCTTACTACTAGATAAGTGAAATGCTAATGAACACTGTACCATACCAGCTTAGTACTAGGTAAATGACATGCTAATGAACACTGTACCATACCAGCTTAGTACTAGGTAAATGACATGCTAATGAACACTGTACCATACCACCTTTCTACAAGGTAAGTGACAGACTCATGAACACTGTGCCATACCAGCTTACTGCTAGGTAAGTGACCAGATAAAAGACATGTAAACAAATGCTGTATGGTACCAATAAAACTAATCAACGACAACAAACAGAAGAACTTTGAGTAATCAAATATATCAAAGTTCCATTCCCTGATTGAGCATGAAGAGCTATTTCCCATGGAATGCTTCCAACTACTAGATTGTTGACTGCCAATAATAACATTGCATTACTATTTTAAATGTTGTACATTTATGTTGTTTTCTTTTACTTGGTGTGTTACAAAATGTTTGTTTCATCCCTCTATTACTGACAAGATTTGAATTTTTTGCTTATTCGTTATTTCCATTAGGAAACTGAAAAACTTGTCTGAGCTAATTTGAACAAGTATGTTTGTAACTGATAAAATTTTATTTGAGAGATAAATTTGTTTTGTTGCAAGATGATGAGTTTAGTATGCAAACATTTTGTTATGATTTATTGTTGTATCCATCACTGTACAGCAATGAGTTGATCGATTTAGAGTTATCAATATTGGTCAGGGGGAATCTCAGATCAATGACGCTATCATTTCCAAATCATCAAGGTCCAGCATAAACAACACTCCTCATCAGAATCTTAGTGGACATCCAGCAACTGCCAAAATGAGCCGCAGCGCCACAGCTTTTGATGAAGTAGTAACTGACCGCGGAATGGGCCCCGGCAATCCTGGAGGGTCCATCGGGTCACACCCCATGAGACAACGTCCAGCAAGTGCTGAATATGGAGCAAGGTAGGTTGTACAAAGGGATCATGTTATTCACAGCAGCCAATACTCACCGGTGTTGAAATGTCACTTTCATGGTGCTGTTCATTTTTATACTAAGTCAAAATTTAAACTGATTGAATAGACCTTATGTTATATTTAATGTATTGCTTCATAGGGTAATCTTTTGTGAACATTTAATTTTAAATATCATGAAAACAATTAATATTTAAATCATGATTTTTTTTATACGCTGAAGAATTTTGCATTTGTATTAAATCTGTGTTATAGATGTCAGAAGATCTTATTTTTAGTCAGTAAGTTTAAGTTACTCTTAAATACCAGACTGAAAAATGTGTAACCATTAATGCCATTCTCACTTTCTTGGAACAAAATACTCAAATTTATAGGAGACAATGTTGAATGGCTCATAAAATTTAATTAATTTTTATTGATTTAGGCGGTCTGAAGATTTTAATCGTCGTCCAAGACCTTCAAGCGCAAAGTTCAGAGCTGGGTATTTGGGACAGCAGAGCAGTAGGCAGATCCCAGAACCTCCTAGAGCGGTCAAGACTATGTCACCAACCAGTGGTCAGAGAGTGTCAACAACCCCACTTAAACCTGGGTAAATAACAAAGTTAGCATGACCCAGGGTCAGAATATGACATTTTTAAATTAAAATCTGAAAAGTAGAGAGTGTTCATGAAATGGTCGTTACCCAGATAACCATCTTACTGCTTTTTAAAGACAAACATCAGGGTCACGAACAGGAGAAGAAATGCAGGCAGAAGTATTCTTTCCTGGGCCAGTGGTTAAAAGGGAAAAGGGAATAGATATTTTAGTGGGGGCAGAGGGGCAAAATCTTTCTTCAGGCTTATAAAATTCTGTCTGCTTCTTTTTAATCAGTATTGTTATAGACTAAGTTTTGACCTAGTTTTTGCTTCAATCACTTATCTACCTTTTCTTTTTTGTTTGTCTTGATATTGACGTCACCAATTAAATGTATAGCATGGCACCACGCCCTCCACTCCCTTGATTGGGAAAAGTTATGTTCTAATTTGCCCTTAAGAATTATATCAGGTGAAGTAATCTCTGTAATATTTCTGTAGGGTTCTAACACCCTCCCTATAACTATGCCAGTAATTTTCCCATCTAAGAGAGATTTTTGATAATTTTCATAGACATTTACGCGACGTAATATGCTTGTAGGAGCCCTACAAGATTATAGTCTTTGTGTGTGTGTGTATATTAATATTTGTATCTTTCATGGATTATACCTTTTCTTTTGCTGTGCTGTAAGTTAATATAGTTTTTATTTCTGTATACCCGGTATATGAATTTGTATTTTTATATAATCTTAATAGTATAATTCAATTGAATTTGGTTAATTTCTTAGAGGGAAATTGAAAATTATAAAAATATCATTTAAGAAACATTTAAAGACTTTTTTCTTTAAATAGACTTAAGAACATCAGAGCGCTGTGTGCATGCTAAAATAACATGGATACAATCGCTATATAAGTATTCAATCAATCAATCAATATCACCAGCTTTGGTATCGGTCTTTGTACACTGGTTTTCAGTCCTTTGTTACGTATTGCTCAACAAACTAGCCAAATCTTAAATCAGATTTAATTTGCAAAAACCATATAACAGTATGTAACAATTACAAAAAATTTTGACTGGTACAATTTTTTATCAAGTCTTTTTGGAAAATTTTATGTGAAAATGTAATTCAATTTAGTTTCATTGCTGATCATAGTGATTTAAAACCAAAAACTTCATTAAGACTATTATTTTAGTTTTTGATAATAAATAAATGTTGATATTCATGGTTTAGAACTATTTCAATATATAAAGATAATTGTTCATAATGCATTCTTTTCATAATTTTCTTCGCTAGGTTCCTTATTTATTGGAAACAGAATTTTGCTGTTTATAACTTTACTGGCATTATATGACTTCAGGCAAATGTGTATAACATCTAAATCGATATTCCTCAGCTTTTTAATAGCCAAATGAAAATTTGAAATGGGACTGCTTATCTTACGGCTTTAAGATTTTTTAAAATATACCATTCATGTCTTGTGCATTATTCTTGGTGATGAGATAAGTATGAGTTTTGACAAGCATTTTAAATTCCAGAGTTCTGAGTGCAAAGTTAAAACTGGTGAGTGAGTCTGACTGTGCTTTTTCAGCTCTCCACCACTGAGGCCAGCTTCAGCTGCTGGCAGCCTGCTCAGTGACATATTGTCAACCAACTCACCCTTGCCTCAGACAGACAGGGTGGATGCTGGCGGCAGCAGGCAGACTTGCCAGACGGCTGATGACTCGCCAAGACTTTTGTGTGCAGAGTTTCACAGGCTTCCCCATGAAGTTGTCGAGGAGCTTCACCCAGCAGGCAAGACCATTAAAATTTTTTATGTTGCTTTACATACCTGCAAATAGTTGACATCTCCAGAGATGCCCTTTGATGTCTTAAACACTGCTGTATCTTTGATTACATTTTCTGACCTGTCATCATGGAGTCTGTATCTTGAGAGTGTTCTTTGAACTGATATTGTTTGCTCTCATTTTCTTGATTCTTTTAGCTGTATATCTACTGATGAGGATATGCCCCAAATATGTCCAGGGTTTTTTTATTTTTTTTATTTTTTCATCATACAAAACACTTCATCATACCTCAAGCATTACTCAACCTGTATTTTGTGTTTTATTTCAGTCTGCTTGTGTATTGGAAACTGTGAAACTATTTTTCATTGCGATTTAAATGCATATCTCTGTATGAATTTAGGATTAAACCATGGATCATTTTTATTTTTTTTAAACAATTTGTTTTTAATTTTTCTGCCTACCCTTCCATAAAAGAGATAAATAACAACCTATTAATAACAAATTTAGTGCTTAAAATTTAGGAATCTAAAATCAAACGTAAGCAGGTCATAGCGCTTCAAGTTTGTTATCTCAAAATATTGTGAGACGTTTAAATTACAGGCTGCATGTCATACATGTGTAATAGTTTTCATATTTTTTTATACAGATAAGCTTCATGCTGTTGCAAAAAACACTTATGATAAGCTGCAAGAAATGGTAAGTGTTTGTGTTTGAAGAGGCTGTCTCTTGTGAATAATGTACAGGAGACCAAGTTCAAGCCTTGTGAAGTAAATAAATAGTGGAACAAGATATGTTTAGGCTCTGTGTTAAATTTTGACTTCTGCCTAATGAGCTGCATTGTGATCTGGGAACAGTTGAAGTTTTTAATTTGAAATAAGTCGTTATTGATTATTTTGTATTGTCTGCAGAAGAAGGCATTTAGCCAAAACTTCATTTTAATTGTTGTCTTTTTTTGAAGCCTAAACGTATCTTCTTCCACTATTTATAATAGTCTAATGAAGACACTTAAATGTAACGGATCTGTTTTCTTGTCCTGAAGCTTTGCATTCAATATGTCAAATTTTCTCTTGTTATTTAAGGCACTTTATCATGTGTTATCTTATCAGAAGGAACTTTTTCAATTCCATTGCCAAATGATTGAAAAGCAAGGACGTTTTACATATTTCTGAATATTTTTTTTAATGAATATTTTGATGACTCCAGAATTAACTTATTTCTGCTTGTATGTTTAAAAGATGCCATCATTACATCCATCCTGTTGTGTTTAAAAGATGATATCATTACATACATCCTGTTGTGTTTAAAAGATGACATCATTACATCCATCCTGTTGTGTTTAAAAGATGACATCATTACATCCATCCTGTTGTGTTTAAAATATGACATCATTACATCCATCCTGTTGTGTTTAAAAATGACATCATTACATCCACCCTGTGGTCTTTAAAAGATGGCATCATTACATCCATCCTGTTGTGTTTAAAAGATGACATCATTACATCCATCCTGTTGTGTTTAAAAATAACATCATTACATCCACCCTGTTGTGTTTAAAAGATGACATCATTACATCCACCATGTTGTGTTTAAAAGATGACATCACTACATCCATCCTGTTGTGTTTAAAAGATGACATCATTACATCCACCATGTTGTGTTTAAAATATGACATCATTACAGCCATCCTGTTTTGTTTAGAAATGTGAACATTGTGATGACTTCAGAAATAACTGATTTTGGCTTGTTACGGTGTGTTTAAAAGGAGGTTTACATATTTGCCCTTGTCACTTGCCCTACTTGATATTGTGAATGACAAAATGAATATTTTTTTTAAAAAAATGAAAATTGAATTTGAAAGAGTATTAAACTTGTTTGATCCATCCACACACCTCTGTGGTGCCAGAGCCTTGGCCTGCCTCACCATTCTCGTCCACTCAGACAACTGATGCTTTTCTTGTTTTTGATGCTTGGATTCCAAGCTGCTGTAGATCGTTTTTTCCCACATCGGTTTACCCATCTAAGCCTAGGTCTGCCTTTGATCTGTTTTCCTCTTCACTCCTCTGCTATTTTTCATTCTTTCTAAGTGCCCAGCACAGACTGCCCCCCCCCCCCCTTTATTATTTATGCTACTAGCATGGGATCCTGGTATAGACTACAATTCCTGGTTGATTCATATTCTCCATCCATATCTCATCCTTTGTTGGTCTAAATTATTATCTGGAGAACTTTCCTCTCCCGTGTGTTAAATAGGTTAACTGCTGTTTTTGTTAGGGTCCAAGTTTCACTGGTGTTTGTCACTACTGGTCTGAATACAGTTTTTATGCATAGTTTTCTTTGTTTTTCTTCTAATGTTTTTTACATTTGAATACGTTTTTTTTCCCGTCTGTTTTGTTTCACAGACACCTCGAATAACTGAGGGAGAAGTTTCCAGGTGGCAGTGTTTGCCTGATGAGATCTGGCTCTACGTCTTCAACTTCCTTTCTCAAGGGGATCTCAAACATCTGATGCTGGCCTGTCATTATTTCTACAGATTGGCCAATGATGAAACATTATGTATGCAGTGAGGTCGACCAGTTGTGTTAGAAAAATGAAATATGTACTCTCAAACAACAATCTAAAGATGAGGTTTATTGTAAAAAAAAGTTGCATGGCTGCTTAAAACTATTTACATGCGACAGATTAAAAATTACGTAACGTAATTTTTAATAGTCTTAAAAATCCTTTAAAAAATGTTGTATTATTATTTTAATGCTAAGAATTTTACCCTACCAATATTACCAATTAATGAGAATTGTTAAGTGTATACATTAATCATTTCTATTTCTCTAGGGAGATACATCACATAAGTGCATACATTAATCACTACTGTTCTACTTCATACACTTTTGTGATGTACGAGTGCTTACACTAATCACTCCTGCTCTGTTTCTCTAGGGAGATACATCACAGTCAAGTCAAGATGTGCCATGACAGACGCATCACTGGCCACCATAGCACATCACCGACCGCTGTCTGTGGCTATGGTCAAGTGTCAGGGGACTGATGTCACCCTCGATGGTCTCCATCATTTCTTTAAAGAAACTCAAGGAAGGCTCAGGGTAATCCCTATTGATATTTTTGCCTGTTTCATATTTCATTCAGGCCTTTCGAGACTGTGCGGAGAGATTTTTCAATATTGGAATATGCCCACAAAAAACTGAAAACGTCTATCTGATGGTTTATATCAACGGTTATCAACCTGTGGGTCACGACCCCTTTGGGGGTCGCCTAAGACCACCTGTAAACATATATGCTCCATAGTTATGAAGTATAACCGAAAATAATTTTGTGGCTGGGGGTGTCGCCACAACACGATGAACTGTATTAGAGGGTCGCGTCCATAGAACGGTTGAGAACCACTGGTTTATATTGTCAAGTTTTGTTCATAAACACTGATGAATGGAACTCAAATATTTCCTTTTTAATTTTATTAGCAGCTAAAATTGGTAACTTTGAATCAAGTTTTCTTAGATTCTTTTCATTAGTAATTATATTATAGATATTTTTTAACACATTCAACCCCGTAACAATCCAAAGTGGCCAGTGGGGATTCAGCTCCATAATGGCTAAATCCGGGCACTCTGCAACGCAGAAATCTCACCTTTTAAATGAATGTCTGGCAAGATACAAGAGACCAAGGGCGATTGCGCCCAAATTTTGTGTTATTTTAAATGATCACCCAAAGAGTATTCATTATTCTAATAGATTTATTTTGTGTTGTTTTTATCATGAGTAGTCGAGTACTCCATCCATACATCCCAAACTGTGGGATAAAAAAAAAACTATGCCAACAAAAATTCCAAAAAAAACTGTACAAAAAAAGTCCCCAAAAACTGTACACAGTCATTAAAAGAAAACAACCTAACACAAGAAAATAAATACTAAAAGTCCAAAAAAAGTAAAATTTATCAAGTTTTCATCAAATTTATTAATGTTTTGAAGGTTTGAATTAAAAATGAAGGGTTCAAGGGAAAAAACCCAGTGATGTCAATTTTTCGAAATTTGCAAGTTATCTCCCGTGTGGCTGCATTCCATTCAATAGAATAATATGACACATAGGTCCAACTGAAAAAGCAGCGTAGTTAATGAATAAATATTTAGAAATTTTATTATGTTGATACTTTTATGAGGAATTTCCAAGCTTTATTATCATTTTTCTCAAAATCTGACATCACTGGTTTTTCCTCTGAGCCCTTCAAATAGTCTCCCCCTTTACTGTGCACATTTTAAGTATGTTTACATCAATCATACATTGCATCTTTTTTTAAAATGGATGTTCTTTCAAATTTTGAGTTATTTACACTGGTCTATAGCAATTTTATATAAAAATGGACATATGATGAATTTGATAGCCATTTAGATGAATTAGACATAATTATTATGATAGTTTTGCTTTTTTTTTAAGTAATACAGATTCCTGCAGTTAAGTTGAAGAAGTAAAATAAAGTAAGTCCATCTTGACAAAGCATTGAGTTCACCTTCAGTTTAAAACCTTACTTTCCACCGTACCAGAGGTATTGAGCCATGCTGTTGTAATAAATAAGAATAATGACTAATACTAGTCATTGATTGATAGTAATATTAAATATATTTGATTATTTTATATAAATTAAAAGAGTACTTATACTAACATTGCAGTGTTTGTTTAGGATTGCACACAGGGATTTGTATCCTCTGTCTTAGTATTACTATCTTCTTCTTTTGAATATTTGCTACTACCACCAAGATCTGCACCCAATGAAACCACACTGTTTCTAAATTTAGATATCCTACCGATCCACAACTTGGTCATTTTCATCGGAGACAAAGGAGTTTAAGCTTCTTGTTGTCACATGTTGAATTTATTGCACCGCCAGTTTTTCAGCATATGCCTTGTGCAAAACTATTTCTTGTCTGAATCCACTGATAAACTGTAGAAAAGCCTGTACGGCCATACACCTCGGCAAATATAATGAAAACTGTACAAAGTGATGGTAAATCATACAGGTTGGCATTTATGATTTCATCATAGATTTGCATTGAAGTATCTACTCAAGTCATTTAGAAATAATGTAATACAAAAGATACAGCAAACAATTATGAAAGGGAATCAATTTATTTCATTAAAAAATATTTCAGGACAGATTCGTTTTAATATTTTTTTTCCTCAACCTATCAACAGTAAAAGTGGAGTTGCTCCCCTTCAGCTGGGGTCTCAGTTGATAAAATTTCTGTATGGCTTGAATTGAATGGGTTAACATAAATTTTTTTTAAAGGGATTTCTCCTTGGAAAGACCTATGAAACTTATCTACTTGTTTACAGTAATGCAGGTGTGATCACTGATCACGTCATATGAGAGATGTAATAAGTGTTCTCCATTTCAGGAGTTGAATATTTGTGGGTGCAGCCAGGGGTCACTGGTGGGCTCAGTCATCCTGCAGGTGGCAGCACAGTACTGCCAGCAGCTGACTCACCTGGATGCCAGCTACTGTAATGTCAGTGATGAGGCTTTCATTGCCATATCTGAGTGTGCTGACAGGTGAATATTCTCACAGGAACCCCAGTTTACTGCTTTTTTAAAATCCTGTGTGTTGACCCTCGACTTAGACTCGTTGCAGATGACCAAACATTATTTCACATTTTTAGAGCCCCACCCACAACCCCCTAAAATCAGTTGTTCCTGTTTCTCCTGTCCTTTTTATTTGTGGTGTATTTGGGTATCGGATCTCACGATGAATGCAAACAGAAATGCATATTAAAGGATCTGTATGAAAAATTTTGTCTTTTGGGGTTGTTTAGTTAATTATTCTTCTTGTTATACCCAGGCCTGTTAACTACCTGTTAAACCCAGGCCTGTTAACTACCTGTTATACCCAGGCCTGTTAACTACCTGTTATACCCAGGCCTGTTAACTACCTGTTATACCCAGGCTTGTTACCTGCCTGTTATACCCAGGCCTGCTAACTGCCTGTTATACCCAGGCCTGTTAACTACCTGTTATATCCAGGCCTGGTAACTGCCTGTTATACCCAGGCCTGTTAACTGCCTGTTATACCCAGGCCTGTTAACTACCTGTTATACCCAGGCCTGTTAACTGCCTGTTACACCCAGGCCTTTTAACTGCCTGTTACACCCAGACCTGTTAACTACCTGTTACATCCAGGCCTGTTAACTGCCTGTTAACTCCCTGTTATACCCAGGCCTGTTAACTGCCTGTTATACCCAGGCCTGTTAACTGCCTGTTATACCCAGGCCTGTTAACTACCTGTTATACCCAGGCCTGTTAACTACTGTTATACCCAGGCCTGTTAACTCCCTGTTATACCCGGGCCTGTTAACTCCCTGTTATACCCAGGCCTGTTAACTACCTGTTATACCCAGGCCTGGTAAATCCCTGTTATACCCAGGCCTGGTAACTACCTGTTATACCCAGGCCTGTTAACTACCTGTTATACCCAGGCCTGTTAACTCCCTGTTATACCCAGGCCTGTTAACTGCCTGTGAGCCTACATAGAAGAAGCTCAACATCGATTTTTTTCTTTTTTGTATGCGAGATTGGCTATTTTAACCTTTTCGCTACCGATGACGTCGACACAACATCACGATCACCCAGTTTCAATTACCAAGGACGTCAAAAAAGTCAAAGAACTTTTCTGAAATACCAAGTCCGTCAAGTCGACGTCATATTTCAATGCTAAATATATTTCTTTATTCGTTTATCTATAGAGGAGTTAAAAAGCGAATTGGATAGAGAATGAAATTACCGGGAATTTGTTGGTTTTTTTTAAAATATTTATTATTTTTATTGCTGAGTCGGCAAAAATCGATGTCCGGAGAGAGGAAAAAAAAATTGGTAATGAGTTGATAAACTATGATAGCTCAAATGTATGAAATGTTTCAATACAAGTACAAGTTGTTCTACAATTAATTTGACTTATAAACCATTTCAATCCTTTACGACATGCCCTCTGGGGGGAAAAAACAGTTGAGACCAACTAAAGTAAACAGCCCTTTGATGATCTTTGTAGAAGAATTTTTATTTTTGGTGTCTTTTTTTACTTTAGGCTGGAAAGTGTTTGTGTGAACGGTTTTCAGTCAATGAGTGACTCTTCACTTCTGGCATTGTTAAAAAAACACGGAACCAGGTAATTTTGTATGTTTGTTGAGCAGTGTACTGGAACCTGGCAATTGTGTACGTTTGATGTGCAGTGTACTGGAACCAGGCAATTGTGTCTGTTTGTTGTGCATTGTACTGGATCCAGGTAATTGTGTATGTGTGTTGTGCAGTGTATTGAACCTTTAAAAAAGTCAGTGGTGACAATAAATTTCTGTTATGAGAAGTTTATCAAAAAAACTGGAAACCCAAGTGTTGCTCACTCTTTCTTCTGTCTAGTTAACTGTTTACTTTTCTATTAAGTTTGCCAGTTGTTTGAAATATATACATATGTCATGGAGTCGCCTTTGGGCGGTGTCTGATCATTTCTAGGGCCTACTTTATTACACAAGATGAAATATATTTTAGAATATATCTGATCATTTATAGGATCTACTTTTTTGACACAAGATCAAATTTTTAGACTGTATCTTATCAACTTTTTGACCTATTTTGTGGTGTTTTGATTTTTTGACAGTATAAAAATTAAAATTTCCAACTCTTTATCTTATTTCCAAGACTTCCTCTTGCCGGGTCAAATAAATAATTTTAATTGTTGTTCAATGTAATCTGCAGTTTGCGCACCCTTGAGCTGTATGCCTGCTTTTCTCTGAATGCATCTGTGTTACGTGGTCTGGGAGAGCATTGTCTTAACTTGAGACGATTGTGTCTGGGCAGCTGTAATAAGGTCAGTTCTATTGAACAATTACCTGGTACTCATATTTAAATAGGTATAAAATTACATTTTGAAATTTAAAAATTAATTATTTTTTTCTTGCTATGCGTCACTCTTTACTAGAAACACATGTATTTTAATTAGCCTAAAAACAGATGTGAAAGCCACCAAATTTGCAAAGACCATGTGTTCAAAATTTGTATCCTACAAGGATGAGGGTTACTTAAAACTGTAATTGTCTTAAGTTGTCTCCATCTTTAAAAGCATGTCCACTTAGTTAACCAAACTAAAACGAAAATAAATGAACACTTTTTTAAAGGCACTGATGGGTGGAGTGGATATTTTTAGAATGGGAATTTCCAGTAAAAGTTATGTTGTGGCTTGTTTTAATTTCTTTTAATTATATGATATTTTTGTTTGATGTATTGATATTTTGATTATGTGCTTCTATATTTATTACCAGTTATTCAAAGTTTAATACTGATTGATTTTGCATATATTTGTCTGATTAATAAATATGTATACCTCTACATTGCTAAAAAAAAAATTTAAATGATTCTCCAGAGGAAATTTTAGATGTTATGCATTTCTCATTTCCACATTTTTTAATCTTTCTGTGATCAAGTTGACAGATTCAGCAATGATTTCATTGTCCATACATTTGGCCAGGGTGGAAGAGTTGGATCTGAGGGGCTGTAAGAATGTGAGTACTGATGCCCTAGTGATAAGCCAGGGTGGAAGAGTTGGATCTGAGGGGCTGCAAGAATGTGAGTACTGATGCCCTAGTGATAAGCCAGGGTGGAAGAGTTGGATCTGAGGGGCTGTAAGAATGTGAGTACTGATGCCCTAGTGATATGCCAGGGTGGAAGAGTTGGATCTGAGGGGCTGTAAGAATGTGAGTACTCATGCCCTAGTGATAAGCCAAGTATAATTGATATGCAGGTAGTTTCCTAAAATAGATTGCCCTCAATCTAGCTGGGAAATGATTGTGTTCAATAAAGTTTCATTATGAGTTTACACTTAAATATATTTCATTGAGGTAGGAGAGAGTCGGTATGAGGGGGGGAGGGTGTGAGATCAGGAAAGTTGAAGAGTGGAGACTTAAGAGGGCATAATAGTTTATTTATAATTTCCATCTCTGCTCCAAGTTATCATGTGCCACCCACTAATGCTAATTATTTCCATTAGTCTCTGTTCTGAGTTATTCTTTCTAGCTCATTTCTGTCACTCTCTCTATCAAGGTCAAGGTCCCTTCTCAGTTTATTCTGAGCTCTCCCTCTTTTTATATAGCCTTGTGGAGAGAGTGTCGAGTTAAATTTTACTTTGGTTTTCTCAGTTTGTGGCCAATCCATCTTCTATTCCTTCACTGAGTTTCCTGCTCCTCAGACTCATTTTCAGATCTTTCCCATATTTTCTCATATTGGATTTTTTTCAAACATTTTTTTTTTAGGATCTTGTTTGAACGTCTATCACCAAAAGCAAACTACTTTTAAAAAAAATTCTAAAAATCCCAAATTTTGATTTCAAATTTATATTTTCAAAATAGAATGCATTCATTTCCATGACAGCTGAGGAATGACTGCATCAGGAAGATTGTACATAACTGTTCCCGTATTCATACACTGGTGTTAGCCAACTGTCAACAAATCTCAGATCTGGCACTCACAGAAATAGCGACCTACTTAAAAGCAACTCTCAGGTAAAACAGAGTTATTTATGCCGTGTTTTGTTCAAGCATTGTATGGTGTCAAATTGTATGGTACCGAATTGTGTGGTGCCAAATTGAACGATACCCAAATTGTATGGTACCAAATTGTACGGTGCCAAATCCCAAAAGCCATTTAGCATAGCAGCAGGCTACAACTGGTGAAAAAATAAAAGGTATCAATTATTTCTTTTGTTACTTATGTCCTATCCTGCATCCCCTCACATTTTCTGTCCAGGGTCTTGGATGTTTGCGGATGTAACAGGGTCAGTGATCAAGGAGTGATCAGTTTGGCCAAGAACTGTGACCGCTTGACCAGTGTGGATATCAGCTCAACCAAGTGCACCAGTGTCAGGTAATGCTTTACAACTGTTGAGTTTAAATTTTACTGGGATAAATAAATACTCATTGCTTTGAACAGTTTGACAATTTACATTTCCAGTCAGCAAGAAAACTTTGACTCCTAAAATTAGCTTTAAAAGGAAGTTCAAGCTGCAACTGACTCGGCAAGCCAGCAGTGAATGAAAATTGTTCAAGCTACTACATAAAAGCCCATATTTTTCAGCCTAAGCTGAGGTGTCTTCAATGGCCCTTTTTTTATGTCATGGCTTTTTCTAGGAGATCATATAACAAAGTCATGACATGTTCATGTATTTTTATTATAAATTTCACCATTGTTAAAAACTATTTTTGTTTAAATTATTGTTTTCAGTGTTAACCATTTGGCCTCCAACAGTCGCTGGCTGGAAACTGTCAAATTGAGTTTCTTGTCTGGACTGTCAGAAAGCTGCATTTCAAACCTTATTAAACAATGTCAAAGGTAAGTACCGTATTTTACGGACTATAAGACGCTACGGACTATAAGATGCACCTTAATTTTTTAGCAAAGTTTTTAAAAAATAACATTTTTACCATTTTTATTATTAGATTGCAATGCCAGACTAAAAAAAAATTCTTAGTTTATAAAACCAAACTGACCTTCTAAATGCCAGTTGAATCCAATATTGCCAGATATATGTCAAATAAATTGCCATTTTTAAGACTGGCAGGAATTTTAAATCAAACACTAGACATTTTTATATTAATTTCGAGTTTAAGACGCACCTGAATTTCTAAGGCAATTTTTCAAAGAAAAATGTGTGTCTTATAGTCCGTAAAATACGTTATATATTTAAACAATGTCAAAGGTCAGTATATTTCAAAAATTCAAGCGATCAAACATGGTTAAAAGCAGGGCTATGGTCTTATGGCAGCTCTGAGATATTTTAACACCTGCTGGGGCTGTCAATGAATGCTTTGCTGTGCAAATTTATTTTATTTGAACATCCCTGACAAAGCTGCCCACCCCAGCTTTCGAGCTTAACCTAACCAGGGACTTCATAAATGGGCCACAAAACCCGGCCTTCCCCACTGCGCATCACTTGTGCTGTAATATACTTGTTCAGAACACTTGCACCTACCTCCCACACAACACAACTGCTCCTGTAAACTCCTGCTTTTGACCAAACATTATTTTCCTTTGTGAGGAAATCCTTAAGTTTTGATCTTCTTTTGTTCTAAATCACGAAACTTAGAAGTTCATCTTTGGCTTGCCAGGTTCTTGGGAAGTTCATTAGGTGGCTTACATTATGACACTATCAAAAAGACTGATGCAGAATCAGTTAAAAGGACGCATAAATTGCTATTAATAGATGACTGAGCAAGACTTAAGTATTTGATGCCAGCAACTTGTAGTGGTGATTAGGATGATTTGCAGCGAATTTTGAAAATGTGCTGATGCTTAACTTTGCCTGCAGACATTATAATTTAAAGATTATTCTACGGTATAATGAACATATTTTTTAATCAATCATTTTTAAACTTAATAAAAATATAAAACCACCATAATTTTTCATTTTGTTAAAATCTTATTTCTTCTCTTTTTTTAAAAAAACATAAAATACACCATAAAAAGAAGTATAATACATTACAGAAAGAATTATATTTATCAACACTCACCTTAATTTTGACTGCTCTTCTCATTAACTTCATACCTCTTTTTCAGATTAAAATTACTTCATGTGTTTGGTTGCTCATCATTAAGAAACCTGACAAGATTGCATGAATTGAATCCAAAGCTCTGTATTGAGGGGGATGCCGAAGCACCAAGACATACTTACTATTGATTAAAAAGGTTTCTTGTGAGAATTAAAACACCTTCCTGTTAATAGTAAAACAATTTCTTTCTAAGAAGTGTTAATATCAGTCATAATTGCTAAACTGAAATGTTTTATGAAATTTTACAGAAGACAAAATCATGCTAAAGATAAACGATGTTTTATAAATGACAACAAAATATAATTATTTACATTTACATTAACTTTGAAATAAATTTACAAAGCCTGTGATAAAGTGGAATGATTTTTTTTTTTTCGTTATTGTCATTATAAGATATTGTTAGATGGCAAAACATGCTCCGATATATGTGTGATGTACTGCAGAAAGTTAATCTTTTTTTGTATTTATTATCAAGAACATACATTAAATAATGTTTATCAACTGTGATTACAAATTAATGTTTTTCATCATGGGATCAGCGATCATCTTGAATTGGCCATCCATTCATGAAAGTTCTAAATTAAAGCATCAATTAGGATATGTGAAATAATTTAATAACTATACAGTGAAAAATGACAATTTTTCTCTTCTGTTTTAATATTTTGATTGTTTGTAAAAGAAAACATGCTCTCGATTTTTCATTTAAATTACTTTTTAAAAATTACCATTATCTGGTTCTATTTCCTATTATTAAATCAGTATGGTTATTTCAAATCCTAATAAGATTTATTTCATCTGGATTTTATTACGGTTGTTTAACATTAATTTTTTTTTTTTTATGATACTTATTTTGATAAACAAATAATTTAAAATAATAAATTTTACAATTTAATTTTAGTAGTTAATTATTTGATAAATATTTAGAATGTATTAAACATGAATGTCCTTTAAAAAATTATTCGCTTATCTATTTCATTTTAAAAAGTAAACCTGGTAAACTTGCAGATTCTTGGATTAAAAGATATCAATAGTCAATATTCATTTTTTTAAGATAATTTAGTTTTAATGTTTGTTCAGAAGAAAACATGTGTCATATTTTATAATCGCAAAATATATTCATTTTTTAATTATGAGATTTTTTAAAAAAATTTAAAGTTAAGGTTATTTGATTTTCTTCATGGCAACAATTCTTCTTCAACATCATGTCATTGTTTGCATATGTGATAATTTTTAATACATTTTTTACAATTAATTTTATCAGTATTAACAGACATGAGGAATTGTAATTTAAATTAAAGGAACCTTTATATGTCATTACTAACACACATATTCTGGTGAAGGTCTGAGATTACTCTCTTATGACCCCGGCTAGAACATTGGTTACCAGCTCCATCTGCTGAGCCATACAACATTTTCCTCACGTAAGGCTCTCCAACCGCCCTGGCTCCCCGGAACATCTAGTGACGGACATTCGTTCAACAGTTACGCTAGTGTTTCCAGGACCAGGCTGCAATGCAGACAGGTAGGGTCCCTGTTGCGATCTAGCATCCAGAAGTATGTGCGAATGGGGCAGTGCTCTGTGCGAATCTGCATCACTAGACTCTGCTGTCTACGGCCTAACCCCGTAGCCATGGGTCTTGTCGGCTAAGAGTGGGCAAATTTGAAAAAGACGATACTGGCGGTCGTGTTGTCTGCGCATTGCCTGTATCGTACCATTTTGTACTGAAATGGTCTGCCAGCCAGTTCTTTATTCCCAAATAAGTTATTGGTACACCTGGCTGAGGCTGGGCAGCCCCGATTTTTGCCAGAGTGTCCGCTTTCTCATTACCACTGACGTTTTCTTGCCCAGGGATCCATTGCACTGTCACCTTGCTTCCTAGTTCACCGATCTTGCACACATCATCAATGATGGTGTCAACTAGGTGATCTCTTTCCCAAGATCTCAAAAGCAGATCTTGAGTCTGAGTAAACGATCACATCGAGCCCGCAAGCTCTGTCCTTTTCAACGTGTGATACACACTCTCTAGAGCCCTGTGAATAGCCTCAAGCTCTACATCAAAATTTTGATGCTGCAGCCCCACAGGGCCCCGAGAGTTCTTCATTTGGTGGTCCCCCTGCTGGGCGCATACTATGCTAATAAGCGCCATAGCCATGGTTTCAAGGGCAGCCACTTTCTGGACATGTTCAGGGCTACGCTTTGTCACTGCTGCATACGTCATTGCTAAAACAACTGAAATGATCACATTATTTAACAGATATAGAAATATTTTAAAGTATTATTTTCTGCTCTAGAAAATGTGTAGATGTAAATTAAAAAATCTAGTGAAGGTGTAAACTTTGACGGTATTTACTCTCATTTGATTTGATAGTAGTGTTTATGTTTTATATATAGTGTGGCGAATTTTACTTTTCATTCGCAACAACTGTGGCTATTTTGTAAAAAGGTTGCCCACCCTGGTCTAGGAATGATTATTCAATAATGCTATGTTTCACAACGTTCAGACGTCAAGTAGGCTAAATCAACACTCAACACAATGTTCTCATGTAATGAGCAAAGCTATCTTACCCACTGTGCACAGGAGAGATGTTCATATTTATATGCCAATGAAAACTTACATTAAATATTCATGACGACACAGCTGCAGTGCATAATTATTATTGTTTTTTTTATTTGTTTCACTCACTTAAGGAAAAACATAAATCCGAATCCAGGCATTTCCCATGGCCGGAAATGCGTTTCCTCCACCCTACACAATCTCAGGAACACATCTATAAAAAAAACAAAAAACATTTCACAATTCCTTCATGTCATATGTACAGACATCTCACCACTTATGACACACAATACACAATTACCACAGCAAGTATTGAAAGTGCCATTAAAAATAATGAAACATTCTCTATTCAAAGGTTTAAAACCAAAGCTAGGGATAATAACAATGGTAGTTTTAAATTGACATTGATTAAAAATAAAACATACAGCAGGGTTAGGCAACTACTTGTTCCAGTAAAGAGCTATTCCATCATTTGTATTTTAATCTGCTAAGAAAATCGTCAGGGAGCCACAGCACAGGTTGGGGAAAAAATAGGGGGGGGGGGTACCATTGCGCTTGGAACACTTGGAAAGAGATTTTGCTTCCTGATACTTTAGTTTTAGAAAATACATTTTAAAATACATTATTTTTTTCAATTTTACAAGAAATATTTCATATTTTAAAGAGCAGAATTTATTCATTCAAAAAGATACAGGTTGCCACCAGCAGCCTACAGAAATGGTCCATCTAATATATAATTTACAATACATGGAATATACTTTCAGTTTCAATTTACTCGGCTCTCTCTACTGTCAATGAGTTTACCTTGCAGAAAATGTGTGATCTTTTTTACACACCAAGCTCAATGTATCCTGTGTAATAGAGTTATCTTAAAACTATTGGAGAAATTTTGAGTTGTTCTGGTCATTTTAATGAAGTCAAGATGTTATCTCCGTTGTAAAATTATAATCTCTACCAATAAAAATTCAATTACCGGTAGGCCCACTTCCTGGCTCAATTTGAACACTTTGTTTCGTTTCTTACCTCTGACCAGCTTTTGATGACAGGCCTAAATGACCAAACAAATATTTGCTCTAGTCTCCCCCCCAGCCCCCACCCCAGTGACGTAGGAAGGGTGGGTGCTGAGGGAGGGGGGAGCTTTCTTTCCTTACATTGAGGGGTGGCATTTTTTGACAACTGCATTTTTTGTGGACGGTGGGTGGGGGGCAGAAAGCTTGGGTGGCACTAACCCTAGCTATGCCACCGCTCCTCTATACCCTTTACCGCCACTCAGTGGCGTCACTCGTGTGATGGTAGTAGGCCTACCACTGTGCACAGGACAACTGGACTGTTCTCAGAAGTTACACTCCACAGTCCACAGCACTAAAGAAAAACACATAATGGCCGGACAGCACAGAGACGTCATTTGGGTGGGGCATTTGCCCCCTCCCTGAATTTGAAGGTTTTATTTTACATGCTAATTGCTATCTCCCCCCTCCCCCCCCCACCAACTGAAAAAAAAACAAATGACGCCCCTGGTACAGCACTCTTCATATTTGTTCTGAGAGATGGCCCCCTCCCGTCCCCGACATTGTGAAATATCCCCCCACCCCAAATTGAAATTGTCTAAGGAAAAGAAACACTAGAATCATCCACATGGGCCAACAAAAGTTTTACTAAAACACTCGCGACCCTGCCTAAAATAGGTTAGAGAGTAATATAGGGATGCCCTGTGCATTACTTTGCCCGGGGCGCCTTTCATGTTAAGACGGCCCTGGTCTTGAGTTGCATGTATTTTAATTTTGTAGCATAGCATACCCGCCTACCCTCCCTTCTTTCACTGTCACCATTTCCTTTGTCATAGGGAGTGTCAGGGCTGCCATTCACTTTTTTAAAATTCCCCAAGATTTTGTCAAAACATTTCCCAAGATTTCCCAAGATCATATAAATATATATGAGTATTCTTTAAAAGGGGTTTTTTTATGTAGTAATTAATGCAGTAATAGCTTGAATTAATGCCCTTGTCACAAAAAAAAAAAGAAATTTGATTTTGAAAAAAAAACAATATATTAATTTATAATCCAAATTATCAATACCCACTGGCTACTAAATTAAATATTACCTCCAAATTTTCTGGTAAAAATATCATCTACGTGTGTAATAGAAGTCACTTTGGAACAAAGCTCACAGGGCTAATCAACACAGAAGTCTCTTTACAACTATTACAAGGGCAAAAGGTTCATCATCAAAACATGTTTTTTTTCTTATTGTAAGTCTGTAGATTAGTAATGAGTTTGCAAAGCAATAAAGCAGAATTTAATAATAATAATTGTAGTTAAAATGGATTGATATTATATGAAGACAATAAGTATTTTTTAAATTGTAAATTTGCGTTATAATTATTATTTTTTTCAAACAAAATACTGTTTAAATGAACTTTTCAGTTATAATCCTACAATGTACCGGTATAATTTTAATATCTTAATTACCTGTGTGTAAATGCACAACTATTAGGCTGGATATTTTAACAGATGCATCGTATCATAGTTAGAACACATTGTAGAAGTAACTGAAATTCATCAAATTTTACTATCGATTCTTGATTAAACATTATAGTTCCCTCTTTGGCTTGTACTGTTTTTCGTATGGTTACTAATGTCTAATAGCCTAATGATAAAGTTTCTAAGCCTACTGCCCCCCCCCCCCTTACAAATTCTATAATAGTCTATATTGATTTCCTTTGAGATTTCAAAATTTATTATCAGTTTATTTATTGTTGAGACTGTTCTATGCATATGGTGTACAAGGACAATTTGATAAACTTTCAACACCTGGATGTAATTTTTAATATTCAATGTTAAAAAAAGAAGAGAAAATTGAATTTCTTTAATTATTAACTTTTTAATACTTTACAATATTAACTTTAATTTCAGAAGATTTCTTATTTATTTATGAATGGTTTAAAAAATTAAAACCAGAAAAGAGTTAAAACAATACATTTTTCCTTGTTAATTTAAAAACTATTTTGTTTTATTTTCACTTTAATTTTTATCACAAATGTTGTTTGCGTTTTTTCAAAATATGTAAAAAATCTTCCCCTGTTAATATTTCCCAAGGTTTTGCCTGATTTCAAAATTATTCCCCAAATCCCATTGGGTTCGTGAATTCCCAAGATCTTGGTAAATATTACCGGAATCCCCGATTATGACTTACTAAGTTACTACAACCAATGCACCGTTGTTTAGTAATGTCAATGTTTATTGTTTTGGCTAGTTGACTGAATATTTTTATTAAACCAGTAAAGAAATGAGGTAAATATTAATATCGTTGTCCAATCCAGCTGCCATTTAAAGTAAATGTATAATTATGAATATGTTAGATATAATTTTATAAATACTCTTTACTCTATCTATACCGATTAAAATTATTTTTTTTGGCTATCCTGGTCCTCAGGTCGCAATGGGCCCCGCACTTTCATAGGGCCCGCCCCCAGTTAATTTTCTAATACAAAATCTTAATGTTCACTTATTATCCTTATTCCTACCCAGAAAGGGCCCCGCGCAATCCGTTTCGCATAGGCCCCGCAATTGTTAGGGTCGGCCCTGCTGGTCCTGATACTTAACTTTTTTGTTCATCACTGGATTAGGCTAAACTAAATGGACTCCATTGCGGCATGCGTGAAATGAGAAAATTGATTGCTAAGATCTCCAATAAGTCCAATTGAAATACTTTTCACTGAATAGGCATAGCCTACTACTAAGTCTGCACTGCTGATGTTCTGTTTCTTTCCATTTATTACACTAACTACAGGGACTACCATAAATTCTTTCCATTTATTACACTACAGGAACTACCATATATTCTTTCCATTTATTACACTACTGGAACTACCATATATTCTGTGAATACAAAAAATAAATGCAATAATACTATACTGACTATCATTTAAAAGTGTTGAGCCATTTGACAAATTACACTAATCCTGTGTAATCATTGTGTCTTTTCAGTGTCAGCACCCCAGAAACCTAATATAAATAATATTATTAATATGGCAAGTGGTTTTGGCGAGTCAGAACCTTTCTGTAGAGTTGAATTCAGCTACCAGAAAACACGCCATGGAACAGTTTCAATACATCTGGTATGTTGTTAGGCTGAATATACTTGGGCTTTAACTTGAGAATGTTTTAATTGTATTACACAAATTAAAATAGTTAGATGAAGGCTGCTTTCCATCTGAGAACTAAAGGCCAACATTCAACATGTGTTTTAATATATTTTTCTGAATATCTTAATAATAAATATCAAATTTATATAAAATATCAGTTATCTATTTGCTTATAATGAAAAAATATAACTCATAAATCTCTGCCAATCAGTTCAATCACTCTTAATGGCCTGTTCAAAATTATTCCCTACCTGCCTCAAAATCTGGCCCAACTCATTATTAAAAGTATCACTTTTTTTGTAATAAAACGTGATGCTCCATTCTTTCTCAACTAATAAACTAACAAAAATTTAGCTTCTGCAAAGCTTTAAGAAAAAAAATGTTGTTTTTCTATTCCTTTATTATTTATGTATTAGTTTTAGTATCTCTAACTCTAAAATAATAATTGAAGATATATTTTAACAAACCAAAGAATGGTTATTCTGAAAATTGTTGTTGAACGTGAGTTTATGTGAAAAATATTGTTAAAGAAGTATTTTTTTAATGATTTCATAGGCTGACTGTGGAACAGAAATTTCCATACTGAATTTGAAACAAGATCTTTCTCATTTGGTAAGTATAGAGCAAAAGTGATCTTAAATCAATTCAATCTTCAATAAATAATGCGCTGCATAAGTTGTCCTCATCGTGTAAAGCTTATATAAATAACTTTTATAAAGCAAATTAGATTTGGTTTGAGATTTTGCAGTTGTTAAAGAAAAGTCATAAGTTATCTAGTTTATAGCTGACTTGTTACAAAAATGCATTAGGGCAGCATATGTTTATGTTTAAATTTGAACAATTTTTTCAAAAGATATAAAAATAAGAAAAATATTTCAGATGACAGCTAATTAATTAATGTTCAGCGCTGCTCTCCCCATGTAAATTTTCACTATTATTTTCACTAAAGAAGTTCAATAATGGCTGATTTCTAAGCTAGAGAAGTACTTTATGTGTCTTGGTTTCAACTGTTCTAATTGTAAAATATGGCCTTTGTTAAAATATGTATTTATTTTACCGTGCTGAAAATGAATATGTACAATGTTATAAAAAAAATATTTCTACTTATTACAATAAATAAAAGAATCTTTATCTTATCTTATTACTTGAGGTACTTACTACAATACCTATTGCCATTGTTAACAAAAATATTTGGAGAGTCCACAATAACTTCATTTTAAAAAAAATAAATAAACATGAACTATAATTTGTATGCATAACACTCTTAATCTTAACTTCAAGTTTAGTTCTGATAAGAATTAAAACATTTGCCTATATGACTTATGAATGTTTATTTCAGTTTTCTTTGGATGAGACTCATCAGGAATGGTATTTGAGGGACATGAAATTGGAAAATAATAAAACGTTGTCCTTCTACAGAGGAAAAGAAGGAGGCAATGCTAGAATATTAAAAATATTTGTTAAAGGCGTCTGAATAATAATCTGGAAATGGCATTAATTAACCTGTGTCACACATTCGACCATTACTTCTGGGTGAAGTTTGTGTATTGTCCAACTGAATGCATGCGGGATCACGGATATATGCATGGAATCAAGCTAATACAGAATTATTACTGCTTTTAAATGGGGAAAAGAATTTTTTTAATTTAAATTGAAAAGTCTTAAAATTATATCTTTGATTTGTGTTAGATATGTTGCTAGATATAAGTATAAGGTACACTAATTTACTTTTATGTTTCTGAGAACATGGAGCTTAAAGTTAAATAGGCTATCTGTTTATCTCTTAATATTCTTAGCTATCAAGCTTAGGATGTAATAATATATATTTTTGATCAAGTTAAATATTATATTGTAACATTCTCTGCTAAATTTGGTGCTGATAAAATGGTTTTACTGTTACAAATTCAAGTCATATTTTTGTATGCGTTTGGGCTATAAACTGTTTCAGTTTACTGTTGCTTTTAAGAATTAGGCCATTTATTATTGTGCTACTCCATGTGTTTGTGGTTACTATTGTAAGTGGCAAGAAATAACGATTTTATGATAATTATAATGCTATGCCTCAGTGATTTTTGTACTAATGTGACAAATAATTTTTAATTCAGTTTAAGAGTTTAAAAAAAAATGTTTTTCTTGAATAAAAATCGAATTTAATATTTAATTAAAGTTTATTCTAAAGTAAATTGTTTGCAAATGTGGGTCTATAATAAATGATAAAAATGAGAGGATGAAGACTAGATATAAGTAGGCTATAAGCTTTGGGCTGCAATTCAATTGGTAGCCTGCATCACCACTCCTCCCATCCTCAAAATATTTTTGTCTAAATCCTTTAAAGTTTGTAACGATTTTAGGGGGCGAGTGGATCCAACACAGAACCAAATCGAATGACGTCATTTATGAATTGTCCTTAACCACGGTAAACTTAGGTTTAATAAAGACACAATGAAATGTGCTATGAACAGTGATGGTCTGGAATTGCCATTATTTTATGTATAATTAGAATTAGAGATCTAATACGCACGTTTAACTGGTGTAATGTAGAAGAGGCATTAATATGACTGGCTCCTCAAAGCCAACCTGGATATTTGCCTGTGTCCTAGCAACCCAGTCCACCCTTGTTTCCAAATACCAAAAAAAAATTTGAAGTTTTTTTTACTCCTTGTTATTTATTTTGTGCTGATAAAATATTTAATTAGCATACATTTAAAAATTCCAACCTACGTATTACGTGAGTTTTTTGTTTGTTTATTTTTTTCATTAATCGATAGCGTGAAACGGTTAGCATAGCCAAGAAGCTCTATTCTTGAGCTACTGGAGGCCATAGAGACAACTCTGTTACAGGTTACTATCGTTATAGTTTGTTCACTAACTCAAAAGACAAAAAGAAAATAGGAAGCAGAGGTTCACGTTCCCCTTGCGGCAATTAGCCTTGCCACATTCCCTGAAATAATACAATTTCGCATATCTGCTGCCTTCTATTAGTCCTATAAGCCCTCCCCTGGCCGGCTTCGAGGAGGACAGCGAAGAGACACGCACTAAAATAACGACCCATACGCCCACCCTTGGTCACCCTCTAACTCTAAGGTTGCTATCGGCCAAGCCGCTGAGAGTAGCAATTACAATATGATTGTTTTATCGGAGACTGACTCTTAATTTTAAATTGCTCATTCAATTTTTGGCCTTTTCCTCAATCTCTGTTGCGGTCCCTTCTCTATGTGCTCCGTGGTCCCTCTCTCTTTCTACTGCCCTGAGGTTCGTGGTCGCTCTCTCTTTCTAATGCCCTAAGGTCCGTGGTCCCTCTCTCTTTCTACTGCCCTGAGGTCCGTGCTCCCTCTCTCTTTCTACTGCCCTGAGGTCCGTGCTCCCTCTCTCTACTGCCCTGAGGTCCGTGATCCCTCTCTCTTTCTACTGCCCTGAGGTCCGTGGTCCCTCTCTTTCTACTACTCTTAGGATTCCATTTCGGAAACTGTCGGATAATATTACGTTTTGTTTTTCCTTAGTGCAGTGCAATACCAATTAAAACTCCATCCATCTCTGTACGTCGATCTCCACTGGATCATTCCCTGATCTTCCTCAAACCATGAACTCTTCGGGGATCCAGTGGTGTAGTTAGGCTCCAACGCGACCAAGGTTTTTCAATTTTGCCGCCTTCCTCACGCGAAAAAGCTATGCAGACCGTCTCCTCCGCGCCCCACTTCCTGCCTAGTGTGGGGATCTATTCAATATATATATATTTTTAAAGAATATTGCGCAATTATCAGTTGATACAAGCCTGGGAAATGGAAAGCACAATAGCAGACTGAAATATTGGATTTGAACTTGACATTGGTGGTAGATTGTGAGTTTATTCTGCATTCATGCAGTTTGATCCATCGAGTATGAGTATATGAGGAGTTTGTGTGTGTGTGTTACTACGCTCATTAATATTTTAGACCGAAATGCTGAATTCGTTATGATTAGTCGGTATGAAAATTAATCAGGGGGAATAATCTTACATATGAATGGAAAATGTTTCTTTACATTCCTATTATAATATATTATTATTATACATTCATTAAAGTAAAGTACTAATTACTAATGAAATAATGATATAGAACATAATCAATTTATTTACACTATTGAGTTACTATTGAGAGAACCAACACAATGTGTAGTATGTTATATAGGCACAATAAGTTACAAAGTCAAAGCATACACAGCAATAAGTGAATTATGAGGTTTGACAATAACCTGCATATGAAATAACCTCCAAAGGCTGTCTAAAGAAAGAATACAAGTCTCATTAATATAATAAAGAATTATCCGTAAGTTCTTAGAACACAAGCAACACCAATATAATGAAATATTATTAAATTCAGAGAACACAAGCCAAGCTAATATCTTTAATAATAATAAATACCGAGTGGATCTTGTCCGCATCACTCTCATTGCGCACCGTGCTGCGCTCTCATTCGCTACTTCACCCGTCGTATGTCCCAAATGCACACAAAAGGACATATTCGTTTGTTTAATTTTCCAGGTGGGTCAACATAGAGGGAGACAATCCATTCTGGCTAATGAGTTTCTAGACAATATGTTCTGGATTGTTCTGACTCCCTCACTTTAACTACGATGGGTCGACTGTTACCGGCAGACTTACAGGAGCCATACAAGACTTACTCGAGTTTCACTGTATGTGTATGTATTAATATTTTACATTTCTAATAGTATACCTTTTCACTTTCTATGCCGTAAGTTGAAATAGTTTTTATTGCTGCATATATTTGAGTGCGCAAGGTCATGCTGAATGTCATACTGAACCAACTAAGACCATATGCCGACAGAATCATTGCTGAAGTACAGGCGGGCTTCAGGCAAAGACGTGACACTACTGAGCAGATCCTAAACCTCCGAATACTATGTGAGAAATATACTCAACACCAACATAAATTATACCATGTCTTTGTGGATTTCAAGAAGGCATTCGACAGGGTTTGGCATGCTGCTTTATAGGCCACCATGAGACACTACAACATCAACACAAACCTATTCAGAATGATATGCAGCCTCTATGATAATGCCACCAGTGCAGTCTTCTTCAACAATAACATCGGAGAATGGTTCAAGACTACGGTTGGAGTACGACAAGTCCACTTGCTCTCCACCACCCTGTTCAACATCTTTTTAGAGAATTATGTCAGATGCACTGGAAACGCATGTAGGGACAGTCAGGATTGGTTGTAGAACAATCACCAACCTACGCTTTGCGGATGACATAGACGGACTGGACGAAAGCGAAGAAGAGCTAGCCAACCTAGTAAAGCGTCTCGACAATACTTCATCGTCCTTTGGCATGCAAATCAGTGCAGAATAGACAAAAATGATGACGAATAGCACCACTGGCATCGCCACTGAAATTAAGGTCGGGGAGGAAAGATTAGAGACAGTTGGCAGCTTCAAGTACCTCGGAGCAATCGTCCCGGAATAAGACTCCAAGCCCGAATTGATGGCCATGATTACGCAGACCACAACAGCACTAGAGAGGCTCAAGAAAATATGGAACGACAAAAATATAGCCCCCAGCACCAAAATCAGGCTGATGCGCTTATTAATCCTCTACATTTTCTTATATGCCTGTGAGTCCTGGACATTAACAGCAGAACTTGAAAGAAAAAATAAAGGCGATGGAGAAGAGATGTTTCAGAGGCATTCTTGGCATCTGCTACAGAGACCATATCACCAATGAACAAGTGAAAGAAAGAATTTGTCAAGCAATTGGGCAGTACGATGACCTCCTGGTGTCTATAAAAAAGCGCAAACTTGAGTGGTATGACCACGTGACAAGAAAACAAGGGCTTGCCAAAGAAATCATGCAGGGCACAACTAGAGGAGGGAGAAGAAGAGGAAGACAGAGAAAAAGATGGGAAGATAACATCGAATAGTGGACGGGATTAAAACTGGGCGATGCTATGCGTAGTGCAGACGACCAAGAGGAATGTAGGATAATTTTCATGGCATGTGTGGCGCCCCAACGGTCCAAGGACTAAGGGACTTGATGATGATGATATTTGATTTTGTATTTTTATATCAATTTATAAAATTAAATTGATTATTGTTAATACTACTAGCCTTCTTATCGTATTTCTTGTAGATTTGTCTTCTGTCCTTTGCTACGTTTAGATCATTTAGTTCATCTAACTAGTCGAATCTAAAAATAGTTTTTATTTTAAAAACTATTTAACGTTACGTAACAGTGGATTTATAAGCGCCATCTGACATTATTATAGCTTATGCACCTCTTGTCGTATTTTATGCACCCAACGTTGCCAAGTTAGTAATACATAATTCCTAAAAATAATAGGCCTATGCTTAGAATGATACGGAATTAACTACCTTTCCATTGTAGTTAAAGCCAATATCTTATTGCTTTCAATTTCTGTGTTGTTCACAACCACTAAACTTGTCTCCCCTGGTATGGCCTTGATATTGACGCCACGGAATAAATTTGCCGTGTGATCATTTACTTTACCCAATACTCCCTTGATAGGGAAAAGTTTGCGTTCGAATGCATTCCATTTGTTCAGAAGAATGCCACCAGAAGACTCAATTCCTAGACTTTCTTGACCAGATCGTTCGGATTTAATCTATAAATATAAACTTCCTTGGCCTTGGAAGAGAGAGAGAGAGAGAGAACAAGAGAAAGAGAGCGAAAGATAGCGCAAGGGAGATTTAAAAAATATATATATTTCCCAACATATAATAGGCCTAAAAGATGTTATATTATTGTGTGTGGATATAAATTGATATTTTTATTTTTTAAGAGTGTAGGCCTAAATTGTCACTTGCTGTGTTGTAACATGATATATTTTGTTTCTATATTCGAATTTGTATAGAAATTTAAAGTTATAATTAAATTGAATATTGTTGTTAGTATCACTAGTTTTGTTATCGTTTTCTTTGCATTCTGTTTCTCTTAGACCTTTGTCACGTATGACGGTATGAGTCAAATCTAAAAATAGATTAAATCTTCAAAACCATAACGGTGCGTAATATAGGGCATATATATATATATATATATATATATATATATAAATATATATATATTATATATTTGCCATTCGAATACAGTTAATACAATTTATAAAAATGACAATTTAAGAAATATGCTTTCTACAAAACAGTATTTTCCCCCCTCATTTTCCTTCCTAGTAAGAATGTTAAATATTTAGGAAATGCAAATATTATACCAATTGCACTTTTTGCACCTGGCCCCTTTTTTGTTTGGATTTTTTTTTAATGATGTAGTAGGCCTATTCGAAATTATTAGTTTCCCAGGGGACGGGAACCTATGGCTCGAGAGCCATGATAGCTACATCTGGCTTGCAGACAAATGCTCGATTATAAAAAAAATGTTTCTTTAGACTCCTTTCATCTACATATTAATTGCATACCAATATTTCATTCTAAAAATGAGCTAAAGTCTACTGCAGCTCAGCATCAGAAGGGGTAAAAGAGATAAACTCCGCTGACCTAAAAGACAGAATACTTGAATTTTTAGTTTTAAACATAATGTATGGCTCTCACAGAATTACTTTTCAAAATATTTGGTGTCCATGGCTCTCTCAGACAAAAAGGTTCCCGACCCCTGCTATAGACTATAGCATTTTATAAAACAACCAGGACAAAAGACACATAAAATTTCACATGCATCTCTTATGTTGCCCTCTGATTTCGTGTAAATGTATTCGGAAAATGAATTTTGAAATTATTTTTAAAAAAAAAATTGGGGGAAAGGCTCAATCCAAGTCCAAGAGCACCCTTCATACCAACCCTCCCCCCTTTTCAGAAAACCACAAGATTGACAACATCGTTACAGACGTGAACATTGCTTAAAAAATTCGTCATTAAATTTAAGAATTCATTTTTAAATGATTTTCCAATAGTAGCGAGTCAGAATTTGGGTAAAATTTCAACGAAGGTACCAATAATATATTAAAATACGTTATTGTTACAGATATTTAAAATGGTGAATATAATTTTTAAAGCTTAGGCTTAGGACATGTTTTTATAATTTTTAGAAAATTGTTTTCTTAGAAGTTCATTTTCAAGGGCGTAAAAAGGGATTGTTGTAATGCCTATATTTATATGCCTATAATATAAATAAAATACTATAATCTATAATTTTATATATAAACAAGAACAAAATTGTCAAAATCCATTTGCGCCAGAAACGTAAAATCTAATCTTTAATCTAAATTTATGCATATGTTCTTCTTTAGCTTAAAAAAAAACAAAACATGATAATGATGCTGATTAGACCTACTAGCCTACTATTTCCTAAAATAAATAATAAACAAATATTTGAAGGACGTCGATGAGCTAATGAAAGTTGATTTCATTTTTATATATATAAAGGAAGTCAACTTTCATCAATCATCAATGCGCTTCAATATACATATAATGTTTAGTTTAGGATACAATATATCAAAACCCAATTCATTAATATACATCCGCAAAAATTGGACTTTCAGATCTTATCTTGAGACTTCGCCATAGCACATAGTAAGTAGAAAAGTAGCGCAACACCGGGTAATATATTCTTAGACAGAAAAATGTTTTTTGAATTTCCGATTCTAAAAATATGGAAAATTCCCAATTTTAGGTGAGTAAAAGTAATTCTTTAGAGTAATTGTAAGTATTATTTCATTTCTTTAGTGTTAAAATTTTAATTATAAAGCATTTTGCAAACATTTTGTTTTTGGAAATTGCACCAAATCATACAAGTACAAGGCACTAGGGTTAAATTCAAGAAACACCTGACTTAGACCGAGCCTGTTACTTACTACTACTACTACTACGTCTACTGTTAAAGTTAGTTTTCAAGAATTTCATAATAATTTCAATTCATTCCTGATCATTGAAATATCATTACTTAGTAGAGTGACTTAGATTTAGCTAACTTAGTACAATTTAGCAAAGTTAGTTGTGAAACTTATAGTAAGTAAACTAGTAAACTTCAAGTTCAGTTCAACTTTTAGTTAGTTACCGGGTATAAGTATAAGTTATACAGTTTGACTAACCGTCACTAACGTAGTTAGACGCGTCGACTGACCACACGCTTCCCTTGGCGGTAGAGTAGAGAAGTCATCCAGCGGCGTGGAGAGAGGCGATTTGCTGTTGGGAACCAGCTAATAATCCTAGAAAGAATAATACCAGGCCTTGTGGATTTCGTCCTGCGAATTCCATACCATCGTCCGTGTGACGGACGGATGCTAGCAGAGTAGAGAAGTTTCTGAATAGTGGCATGATGAATCATGCCATGCCCATGCCATGTATTAGTATTAGACAATTTAGACTATAGATTATATTTATACTTATTTAAATCATTTAAAATAAATGTTCTTTTTTTTTTTTTGTTAAGGCTTTTTTATTTTCTGAAACGTCTACATTTGTATTTTGTATAATCATTATTTTAAACCCTAATACTAGTAATACTAACATATATATTATATAATAAATTATATATTGTAAATATTTTTTTATTTACACAAATTGTTTGCGTCTAAAACTAATTAATCTACTTTAAATTTAAAGCTTTATCGCAGTCCAACACTCTTATAATTAGGGAAAATCAAGCCGGCTAAAACTTAAGTTTTGTTTTAAAAATTTTTGATAATCAGTAATCTTTATTAAAAATAAATAAATAAACAGTGTCATGGAACTATGGATAAGAATAAGGAGACAGGAATAAAATTTTAAGCTACACTCTACACTACTACATTTAACACTAGACTCATGGCCATGGTATACCTTGGGTTGGGTTGTAAAAGTGAAATGTGCACAGTTTCATACCGTCCATATTTGACTAATGTTAAAGTACGTAGACATGTCTAGTACTATCCAATATTTATGAGGCATGCTAATGTATAATTTTGTTATTCAGATGTCAACGATATTTTTCAATGAAAAATAAAACATCATATTTAGAGTTAGAGACTGAATATTTGAACCTAGACTCTAGGCTAGAGAGAACATGTCAGCAGAAGATCAAAGTCACAGATCAGAATTTCAGCATGTGTCTGAGTCTGTCCCATTTTGTAAAGTAGCGCTACATGTAATAAAAGATCTTCATGAAGTATCTGTTCACAAGGTAGGTTATGAGCAATTTTGTCAATGAGTGTTATTATTTATGAAAGTTACTTGACTTTGCGTTCCAAAAAACCTCAATACGTACAAATAGAAGCAAGGGATTTTAGCCAGGATGGGCAATGTTCTATGTAAGTAATCTAGGCCTGATTTTGAAACAATGAGGATGTCCATTATTTATGTCAACAAAACGGGGGGGGGGGGGGGGGACGACGGTTTAGAATTGTTGAGAAGAGGGAGGGGGGAGTCAAAATAAATTGACGTCAAAAATTCTATTTTTCTTTAATATGTAAAAAAATTAAGTACTTCAAACCATAAAGAGGCCAAGTTTATTTGTTGCAAAATGTTTTGCAATTTAATGGCTATCTCATATAATTTCATTTGGTCAGAGCAGCACTGGTGAGAGTTCATTGGGGTTAACAGATTACCATCTGCTCCTCAACAAAAATTTTTTTTAAAAATTCCATAAATTCGAGTGGCTGCCCAAAGACAGGTTGAGATGATGACAGTTATTGAATACAGAAAATTCTGATATTTTAAGCACTAAATTGTTAGTCTAGACAAGGATGGTGTCAGTCAATTCTATAATAATATTAATATGGTTATAATAATTTAATATTAGTTAGGTTAATACACGCCATTGCAAAAGAGGAAAATGTAGATTTCAAAATAAAGATGAAAAAAAACATAGCAATGAATTTATAAACAATAATATTTAGATATTTTCAATTTGTAATAAATTCTGCAATACAAAATTGACTCTAGTCACATGTTACAAATTTCAAATTTGTTAAAGAAATTTAAGAAGTGAAATATATTTGTTGTTTTTAAATCCTTTATATTTTCTTCAGCCTCATTCCCCAACCAAACAATAATTTATTCCTATTTTACAAGGGGAAGAAGAAGGAAATATGATGACACTGATTTACCGAAATTAAATTCCAGATAACTGCGCTAAATAAGATTCTATTTTAAAAAATATTCCATGTGCGTTTGGTGCATATTTCCTTTTTTTTTCTGAAATAGTGGGTGAAATAAATCTGCCTTGTAAAACCGAGTTGGTCATTAGCATATTATTATAGTCAATGGACGTGAAAAAAAATTTACGTTGTGACCCTTGGAAGGGGGGGTGTGGATCCCTTATTGGGATTATTACTTATAAAGTACGTTTCTTGTATGCATGGAGGAGGGAGGGGTATAAAAATGTCTTGAAAATGTTGACATAATTAATGGAAAGTTAGATTATGCAAAACAGCTGTAAGGTTCCAAAATAAATTTATGTCAGAATGCTTTTGCCTGCCATCATACAGGCCACCACATAGCTTGGCAAATCGTAACAAATTGTAAATATAGGCAGGAAACACTAAATAAAATAATTTGCCCTGATTTTAATGTTCATTGACAAACAAGACTAGTTATAGGTCCATGTAACCATCTGTGGATCTGTCCCTACTCATAAAAATGATTGGGAACCTTTATAGGCATGCATTCAATCAAATAGCATAGTACATGACATGTGAATAAAACAACAATGTTAATGTTGTTGGTGTTGTTAACTCACAATTCTTTCATGCTCTGCTCCCTCCAAAGGCAGACTTGGATACCCAAACTTTAATAAAGGAACTGAAGATCCAACTTAAAGAAGAGGTGAGTATTTGATCTCTTAAAAATAAGATAAAGGAAAAGTATTTTCTTGATACACTAAAAATTGATAATCTTATGAGGTATATAGAACTTACATATTTACATAAATTTTAAAAAATGAACTTAATGACAACATACTAATAACTAAATGTATTGTAATTGTAGTTGCAACAATAAATATTTTTTTTTAACCCTTATAGGGTTATGCCTAGTGTTCAAATATTGTAACCATAGCCATGTGGGAGTAATTCATTTCCTGCTTCCTAAGCCATATTATTACATGATGCACAGACTTTGTCATCCTGATGCAAATATCCTGTTAAGAGTGTTCCTCCAAAAGTGATGATCTTTTTTCTTCACATTTTTGAGTGCCCATCCACAGATAACCAGATATAACTTGTTACTGTCCTACTTCCAATATAACTAATTACTGTCCTACTTCCAATATAACTTAGTATTGTCCTATTTCCAATATAACTTATTACTGTCCTACTTCCAATATAACTTATTACTGTCCGACTTCCAATATAACTTAGTATTGTCCTATTTCCAATATAACTTATTACTGTCCTACTTCCAATATAACTTATTACTGTCCGACTTCCCATACTATTTTAACAAAGAAAAAAGTGGGCTACAGAAGTTATTATTGTTGTATTATTTATGAGTTTGAAATGTTGTGTATTCCATTTTTGCAACATTAGTACATCCTTTACCGCTAGAACTAATGCAAGTAGAATTTTGCTCTAGATTCGAAAATCAAAATCATAATGTTGAAGTTGGTAGTGTTGTCCTTCTTGGTGCCAAAAAACATGACAGAACTGGAATGACCTTTAAAAAAAAAAAAAAAACCAAAAAAAACTCACTGGTGACATTGACAACGAAATTTCACAGCAGTGATTATTAGCAAATATTATGTAATTAACAAAACTGAAAAGGGGCAAGGGGCTCGATAAAGTCATGTGACTGGTGTGTTTAAGGTTTTATCTCTTCCCCCCAGCTCTACCATTACACTCTTTACACATCCAATTCATCCATGATTATGTGGATTAAGAACACTGGTACTCACGATTCAATTATTTTTTTTATCTTTTATTTCAGGGTATCATTAAGAGTGACGATCAAGTTTGGTACTTGGACGGGACAGAGTTACATGATGATAAATCTTTGGGGTACTATGAGATTACAGGAGCAAATAAAATATACAGGGATCCTATTCGAATAAATGTTAATGTTAAGACATTATTTTGATTTCCAACGTTCAGCCAAGTTAATAAATGCAAAGGGCGACTTCGTTTCAGAATTTTTGCTTTGCTACTGCCTAGTGGGAGCTCCATATCAAAATTCAGTAGAAATTTTTCTCAAGCATACGATATCAAGTAAGAGACGACCTTTGCTATTTCAGTTGTTTTTTTTTCAATGAAAATGTTTCAATTTAATGCAAGGCCTTGCCATATGTCATCCTGGCCATCTTTCCATCCGCCTAGAGGAGTTGATGGTGTTCCAATTTATCTTTGGATTTCTTTTAAATGCAGTGTAGTGGAGATATGACTATGGGTAAAACATAATTTTAAGCCATGGCCATTGAAGCACCCTACGTAGCTATTGGCAAATACTATTTTTTTTTTTACTTTAAGGGGCCATCTATATATATATATAAAAGATTAAAACTTTAAACCTCCCCCCCCCCCTTTGAATGCGCCCATACATTTTTGGACATCCTCATTTGTATGTGCAAGTGAGACACCTCCATGTTTTAATTTATTTATAGACAAACTATGACGTATGCGACAATTAAACAAAGTCATGTAAACTGTGTTAAAATTATGATACATGTCCCCCCCCCCCTTCCGCCGCTGTCTGTACTGTGTGGCCCAGGAGCTTCCCAACTGCGCATTGCAGCGCCCTGGTGAGCCATGGCATCCTCACAGGGGTCGCTGCAAAAAAAATGACTAAATTTTCACAACTTTATTTCCACTACAATGCAATGTGTAGTGACGCGACATCTAGCGGACCTGGTGCAAACCAGTAACTCATTTGAGTAATTATTACCTCTTGCAGAAGCTCCTACAATAAATGGTTACCAGATGGCGCTTAGCTAGGCACATACGTTCTTAGTTTACTTACCCCCAACCCTTCAATTTAATTATCTTAATCAATGTATGGCTATTCTGCATACACACTCGTACACTCAAATCTCATAAATCAACAACCCTCTCCCCTTCCACTTCAAGGCGTATGTAGCCTACTATATCAGACCTGTTTACCCTCAAACTCTTAAAACCGTACAATATCACTACAAAATCGTTCAATACATTATCTTAAGAGTAGAAAAAAAATAAACATGCATTATATATAATATATAAGGTCTACACCTTAAAATCGTACATTGTACGCCAAAATCGTAAGAGTAAACAGGTCTGCTATATGGATGGCCCTTGAGACATTGTACTTATGACTCAATGAAAACATGATTGCATGGTTGCGGTGATTTTACTTTTAATGAATGAGAATGCTACTAGTGATGACAAGAGCCATTGGAAACATATGTAGGCTACTTAGTAATGAAATATATATTATAAAGGCTTCTATCACTATCAATGTATAGCAAATTTTTAATGTCATTAATGCATCCTTAAATGTAAATACCCTTTGATGACATCAATGAATTTTGTTTGCTGTTTTTGTGTGTGTGTCTCTTTAAAAAAAAAAATTGATATGGAGTTGTCTATCTTCAACTATTCATATTTATCCCCCCATGCATTCTCACCAAAAGAGTTTTTTATAATAAAAGAAATAAAAACAAATAAAATTTTGAAGATTTATTTTGAAAAGTTAAGACACTGTGAATTTGATCACTTTGAAAAGTAAATTTCTGTCTACTAATTATTACTATACAGTTTGCACTTTGTATTTTATACAGTTTATTATTATTTATTACAGTGCGGTGAGCCCAGCCCAAGGCTGGGGTACCGTGCTATATAAGACCACTGTAAATAGTCCGCTGGAACGAGCACATTAACAATGTGTGCAATCGGGCAAACAAGACCCTGGGGTTCCTAAGGCGAAATCTGAAGATCGGCAACTCAAGCATGAAAGAAAAAGCCTATAAAGCCTGTGTCCGGCCGCTTTTAGAGTACTCATCTTCATTCTTGGACCCATTTACCCAGAAGAGCATCGACAGGTTGGAGGCGGTCCAGCGATGGGCGGCACGCTTTGTCGTGAATCGCTACAGTAACACCTCTAGTGTTGGCAGCATGCTGGAAACATTAGGCTGGTCACCGTTGGAGGAACGACGACGACTATCTCGGCTCTCCATGTTGTACACGATCAAAAATGGGCTGGTCCACTGCTCCAGTATTAAACAGAAACTCGTCCATCTCCCCCTCCCCCCCCCCCCCTTTTTAGACTGCGAAGAGGCCACGACAAGCAGTTCCGACTTTTAAAAACAAGAACTCAGTACAGGAGCTCCTCATTCCTGCCAAGGACAATAAGGGACTGGAACAAGCTTCCAAAAGCAACAGCTGAGGCGACTACACTTGACACATTTGCGTCTACTGCCTTCTGTCTTCCAATCCCCAGTTTATAACACTATTGCTGAGTTACCCTTGCAACTAGTGAATTATCCCCCTTCAAAACCATGCAAAGTTAAACCACGAACCCCTCTGAAACATAGGAGCCAGAGAGATCAATTCATTGATCGTGGGCCCTCAAAATATAGAAGAAGAAGAATAGTGTAATAATAAACAATAATAATAATTTTATACAGTTGCAGATATTTAGAAAAGGGATTAATCAGGTTAAGCAGCAGGAAATAAGTAACCTATAGGTTGAGAAGAACATCTGGAAATATATAAAACAGCAGAAGTGACGACAAGAAGCCTTTTTTCGTGGAAAAAAAAATTGACATTTGATGTAGAGTTCGAGAGAATATTTCAAACATTGAAAAGTTTCGAACATCATTATTGTGAATTTGGTGGGCGTATGGCTGTGCGGTCTAAATTTGGTCAATTCCAAAACGTTGAATTGGATTTCAATCACTTGGTGCCAATCTGTATCATCCACTCTTGATGTTCCATTGGACTTAGCTTTACCAGCTGAGTGGAGCGAGGATTTGTACTTTGTATTTTAACGACCATTCTCTTCTCCGTCCTAATCAGTCAGCCTATAGACCTTTCCACAGCAGAGAGACAGCTCTCTTGAGAGTCACCAATGACCTCTTGCTCACTTTGGACAGCGGTAATGTCTCCATCCTGATCCTATTAGATCTCAGTGCGGCCTTTGACACTGTTGACCATGGAAACCTTTACAAAACCCAAGAAAATTATTTAAGAATTTCTGGTTCTGTTTTGGCTTGGTTTAGGTCGTAGCTCTCCGATAGAACGCATGCTGTCTCTGTCGATGGCTGTCTCTCCGGAGTGCCACAGGGGTCAGTTTTGGGCCCGGTTCTATTCCCATTGTATACCAGGACACTGCTCCTCTTGCTTGGGAGGCATGCTGTTGAGAGCCAGTCGTTCGCAGATGACACGCAGCTATACAAGCATACCCATCCCTCTCTTGTGGATTCCGTTGTCCAGACTTTGCGAGAGTGTATTGGTGATGTCAAGTCTTTGATGACACTCAGCAAGTTGAAGGTTAATGATGACAAACGGAACCACCCATCATTCACAATCACAAATCATCCTCTACCTCAACTCTCCCCAATTCATTTCAAGTAGGTAACTCCGACATGCAGTTAACATCCTATGTTAGGAATCTTGGTTATATTCTTTCTTGTCTCTCGATAAACATATCTCTCATTGTCACATCTGTCGTTCTGCATACACCGCTATTCGTCAGATCAGCTCCATCCGCCACTACCGGTACGTCACAGTTAGCGCATTAAAAACACTAGCCTGTGCTCTTGTTCTCTCTCTTCTTGACTATTGCAACTCTCTTCTGTCAGGTTCACCAAAACACTTCATAGAAAAACTACAAAAGGTTCAAAACTCAGCTGCTAGGCTATATATAGTTCTAAAGGCAAAAAAAAAACAACCTGATCACGTCTCTCCACTACTCCACTCACTTCATTGGCTCCCTATACAGGCACGCCTTGATTACAAGCCTTCTGTTCTCTGTCACAGCTTTTTCTCAGATTCCTGCCCTTCCTATCTAACCGAAATTATTTCTGTTTATTCACCCCTTTGACAGCTTCGCTCCTCCACATGACACGCGTAGTCTGTCCGTTCCCAAGACACGCGCTAAAACATATGGTGAACGATCTTTCTCTTTCTGAGCCCCAAAACAATGGAATTCTCTTCCACTACACATCCACAATATACCAACCATCCAGGCCTTCAAAACTGCACTTAAAACACATCTCTTTAAACTCCGACTGATTCTCCCCTCTGACCGATAAACGATGCTGCTGGCTGCCGTCCATGGCTTGACATGTAAAAGTTCTGGGGTGGGTGGGGTTAATATGCATTTGTTTTTGTTTTGTTTTTATACAGCTGTTCTTTATTACATACATGTATTTTATTGTCACGATTATGTATCTTTTGTTAATATTTTTATGTACAGCGCGGTGAGCCCAGCCCAAGGCTGGGGTACCGGCGCGCAATATAAAACAACTAATAATAATAATAATTTGGTGACTAGGTACCGTTAACCAGCGTATTCTCCTAAAATACATGATTCGCCCTGCGAAGTTCAACCCTTGGCATTCACAGCCATCATGTTTGTCTCACTTATTCTTTGTTGGATATCACGACTTATGTGTCCAGCCATCACAGCAGTGTTGTCAAAGCACTGTGATCTTCTTCTAGCGCCATTCCACCTTTCTCCAGCTGGTCCAAGACGTCTATCAAGCTCTTTGCATTCTTCTGACTTATCTGGATAAAACCAAGGAAGGACTCTTTAACACAGACCTATTGCATCTCAAAATGAACTTCTACGTAGCTCACTACCTCTGACATCTGGTCACGGCGTGCTTGATCAGGATTCGAGTCAACTACGATACCATAGTACGTGGCTCTAAGAATGTTCGTCAGTAAATTATGGCGAACAGTGGATGCCTTCAGGTCGGTGAATTTATTCTGCACACCAGGGGAGAGATTAGACGTGGTTCCAGCACGGTCCTACACACATGTCAAGTGTTACAGTTATTTCTTGAGAAGGTAAACAGCCTGGAGTTTCAATGAGTCAAGAAAATGCAATTCCCACATTGCAGCCATGATTGCCTTGCTGGAGTGAATCTCTGTGTTCACACAAAGCTAGATTTGGAGGTGCGAGGATTTTTATGCAGTGGAGGATTCTTGTCAAGTCATCACGCCAGTTCTGGTCTCCTTTTTCAACCTGTGATTGAAATTCCATGTCGATAATTCTGTTTCGAACCAAATTTACATCCAGTTTTATTGGGTGGCGCCCCCTTCAACAAAATGAACTTATTGACGTCACTGTGGTCCCTCCAGATTAGACGCTGCCACTAAAATGATTTTTTTGGCCCTCCCCCCCCACCCCCCAACTTTTTTAAAAAGTAGTGTAATGTTATTGGCATCTCCCCTTCCTGTCAAACTCTAGGTACGTCACTGTGTGTGTGGGTGTGTGGTGGGGGAGGGTTGTTGAGAGGCTCTTTATGTCATCTTGCACGTAAAATGTTTTGACCTAAAATAAAGTCGTGATGTTGATGTGCGTATCGGAATCTCCATTGAGAATAAATAACAAAAATTACGTAACCTTTACTTTGTCCTTAACGTGATAGCCATAATTAATAATAGGGAGGAGTCTGAGAAATTGTCGGAATTTTCGTGATTTGACAACAGCAGGAATGAAAAAATGAAATGAGATTTTAAATTTTTTTTTTAAAATGTAGCCTAATATGTCAGCTAATGATGAGGTCAGTGAATTTAAATACCCGACTAACGGTTATCGGAAATTTGTTTGAAAGAAATTTCGTCGACGGAAAATTGATCGATGGAAGTTAGTTCGAATTTTTTTCAGCTCACACGATCACATTTTCTTCAAATTTATTTTTGAACGTACCACAGGCCTACTATAGACCTACTATACATTAAAAAAAATAGAAATGCTTTTAAAACGAAATTTGACGTAAAATTTGATCGTGTGAACTGAAAAAAACATTCGACCAAGATTCCGTTCGATCAAATTTCCATCTACGAAATTTCTTTCAAACAAATTTCCGGATGCGCTGACTAACACGGCAAAAAAAAAAAAAAAAGGTATATATTTATATATTTTTAAAAAATGTATCAATCATGATTACGAAATTGAACAAAAGGTTGACTTGAAATAATTGAATTTTAACTCCAACTTTTAGTCAAAGTAGGCAGGAGGGACAGAAAATTGAATATCAATATCGGAGTGGTAGTGGCTGTTATTATTATTGATATTATTGGGAACGATAATTGCTAGCGGTAACAAACATTTTATCGGCTGGGAATAGAAATGAGCATAATAACTGTGTATAAATACATTTTAAATATTCAATTACCTTTATATAAAGAGAAACATTTTTCGTGATAGCGACAGCTGGTCGGAACGGGCATTTTGTGATCTGGACTAATTATTAAAACGATTATCTAGAATAGATTAATTCCCTTTTATTTTGTAAAGGGAATTCCCCTTTTAGAAAGAATCGCACTTCCGGGTAGGGAAATTCCGATATATTTTGTAATACTGTCTTAGTAAGTAATTTTACAGGCCTACACAACATTCAACCATCCATTTTCAGGGAGTATTCCCCTTTGTAAGTTTTTTGTCTGAACTTTTGGAAACTTTTTAGAGCAAAAATGTATTTTTCTTGCTGTAGTTTGTAATCGGTTTTCAATAAGGGCTAATTTTAAATTAAATTGTTGTAAAAAAAAGTGTTCTAATTGAAATTGAAGACCCAAGCCAAAGTGCTAAAACTGACGGCTAAAACTAAAAGTACTTACGTCACATTTTTGTCGTCAAAACTGTGACCTTTTCGGTAAATGCAAAGAGATAGCACCGCGTTTTTTACCATTGCCGCCAACTTGATTAAGAATAAAACGTTTAAAAATAATGAAACAAAATCCTAAATATATCCCTAAACCGGTAAATGTTGAGAGATATCACCCCGTTTTTTACCATGGCCGCCAACTTGATTGCCTTGAACCGTAAAATTAAGAATAAAATGTTTAAAAATAATGAACAAATTTCCTAAATGTATCCCTAAACTAAACCTAACCTGAACCCTAAATCTATCCCTAAACCTAACCTGAACCCTAAATGTATTCTATCCCTAACGAAGTCACGGTGATATGTCTCAACATTAGCCCCCTGCCCCTACTGCTACTAAACCTAACCTGAACCCTAAATAAATTCCAAACTAAATGTTTTGCAAACGAAGTCACGGTGCTATCTCTTCGCATTAGCCACTTTTTCTTATTATCATCAAGTTTAGCCAAGATAAGCCAAGCCTACTGCAGAAATTCGAACACCATAAAATGTCCCTTAATTAAGCACAATAAAATAGGAAAATGATCGCGTCATTATTACTATAATTTTATAGGCGAAAAGAATATTTGAACGTGATGATCTCAAAATGAGCATTTTGTGACTTATTAAGTCACTACATTTAGGCACTAAATAATAATATGGTCTTCAATTCTAAAAATTAATTAGTTCATAGTAACAGCAATGGACTTACTAAGTTACAAAAAACAAAGTAAATTAAAATACTTGTGAACTTGTTGTTGAGTAAAATTTATTATACTACATATTTTGAGTAAGACTTATTATATTAATTATTAACAATGCCGAAATGGTTTGGTATAGGGCCTACTAAGCTTGCCTGACCCAGGGGAACCAACCCTATCTGTGCCACTGCCCACATTAAGAAGTCTTTTTACCGGGTACTCTTTGCTTTGTCTAGTTAAGCAGTAGACCTAGATTCTACAATTTCTGAAAATGTATCAGTTACATATATTTATTCATCCCTTGTCACTTTTGTGAATACACAATGGAAATTATTAATATTAATAAATGTTTTATTTCTGCAGTTTTATATTGATAAATTATGTCTGACAAAGCACCAATGCCTGAGGCACCTGAAGCTGAACCATTCGCCAGGATTGAATTCCATCTGCAAATGCACTCTCATGGCACAGTCACACTTCATCAGGTATACAGGAATTAGAATTTTCATATCATTTTCAGCTTTCTCCTTATGCTTTGTCATAAAAATGGTTTATTTCTAGTATTTGGACCTATTGTAAAATTTCTTGTTTATTTATAAATATATAAATCATTAAGATTTACCATACAGCGTACAACTTACAATAAAGTGTGCAGCATTTATCACTTAGCTTATTCAGTTTGGTACATTTACTTGTAAGCAAAAATGGAAAGTTGGAATTAGTTTTTCATTTGCATATCTCTCTTTATTAAAGTTTATTGTCAATTTTATAAAACTGAAGGTTTAAAAAGAATGTATGCACTTCTCTTTATGGTATACTAACATCAGCACAGGCTTAATTAAGGCTCTAAAGTTAATATGTATTTTACCACTTAATTCAAGCCTGCACAACTAAAAATGTAAGGCGGTGTGACCGAAGGTACGTTGTCTAGGAGTTAGGTCCCTTCGCTATAGCCACAGACAATATTTCAGAGTCAAAAAAGATCTCCTGTCCTCCAGCTCCTGCAGTGCTGATATTTGGAAATTCTACTTACTAGCTCCTAAAGAGCCGATGGGTTGAAAGGAAAAACACAAAGTAGTCTAACAGTTCATCAAACTATATTTAATTCCCTTTTGATGTATAAGTGTTCAAAAAGCCTCAGAAACCACAACTATTTTATCACCATTAAAAAAAATCACATCTCTGCATAAAACGAAAAAACCATACACTCTCTTGGACTCCACTCGTCACTCTTTTTCACACACTTCCTCAAGTGGGTTTTTTTCCGAGACACGCCAAGACGTTCATACGTGACTGAGAAAACTCATGGGAAATACAGGAAATCCCACGAGCACTCTCTTACCCTCATCCAAACATACACAGAAAATATAATGACACGATTTGAACCGTGACAGGCGGGATCATAATACTTTATGAAATACTTGTGCAGGCCAAAAGAAAATAGGACTGGGAGGAAAGCTATTAAGAAAATAATAACAAAAATGTATATTTTGTTACTTTGCGGGTCACAAAGTGGGTGCTGGTGGGCCGCATGCCGCCCGGGAGCCGAATGTTGTGCAGGCCTGTCTAAAATCGTCAGCTCTCAAAAATTTATTTGTAGAGTTAACTTCCTTCTTTTATACCTCCCAGTGTAGCGTATGCCATAAACAATATCTTTCAACACATTCTGGTCTCTCACAATCTTCTAAAACCCTTTCCTATTCACAAATGTTTAAATATAAAAAGAATTATAACACTCATCAACTTTCAATTGGTATTAGTTGATAATTAGCATCCATGGAAAGTTGATGAGTGTTGTTATTAATAATTAATATCACTAAGACAATGAAATGTGAGTTTCCATATTTGACAAAGAAAAATGTTGCTTTTTTTTTTTTTCTACTTTGAAAGATGTCCATAAATATCAAATGAAAAGAAATTATCCTAAATTTTTAGTTACCACCTTGTTTTTCTCTTTATGAAATGTACATACAAATTTATTGTTTGCAGGCTGACTGTGGAACTGATATTCAAATTAGTGCACTAAAGGATGATTTGAGAAATTTGGTAATTTGAAAAAAAAAGTTTCTCCTTGGTTGACTTTAAATAAAAATTAGTAAATCAGTTTTGTGGAGTTCTCTGTCTGGGTGGCTCAGTCAGTAAGACTTATCAGAGGCCTAGCGTAGGGGGGGGGGGGCAGGGGGGTACAGATGTACCTGGGTGCCAGCTAGTTAGGGGCACCAAAATGTGCTTTATTGATGAAAATAATGGGTTTGAGAGTTGAAAAAAGGAAAAGAGGGCGCTTTAAAATGAATCTTGTCCCCAGGCGGGAATCTTGTCCCCGGGCGCCAAACACTCTAGCTACGCCTCTGAGACTTATGCCGTTTGTCCCCAAAATTTTGTTGAATCTAAGTTAAAAGTTAAATCAGTTTTTTTTTTTACTTGTCACCTTTAAAAGCTATGTTTATTTTCACAGTACATAAGATCTAACACTAACAACTATTTGTGCATAAATAATATTTAATAGACAACAATTTTAAGATTTCAGAAAGTTTTAAGTGAATGATCCATGTCAAAATTTGAGAGTTTAAGAAAGTGACTAGACAAGAGGAAGCTGCTTGCAATCATTCAACTTTCTATGAAATGGGCTAAAAAATTCTACAGCCAACAAAATTTCTTGTCAATATGAATTATAAAAGGATTCCTTATAAAAAAAAAAGTGTGCAGCTCTAGGCACAGATGGTTGCTTTCAAGTTTAAAGCAAAGCTGTATTTTATTATGCTCTTTTGTTTTTTCCTCTTTCAGTTTGGTGACCCACATGAGCAGTCATGGTATTTAAGAGATAAACAAATGGAGAATGAAAAGACATTACAACATTATGGCATACAAGGAACTGATACAAATCCTAGAAATCAAACTAAAATACTCGTCAAAAGTTCAAGATAAAAAAAAATTTAAAATATGATCATATATAATTTCGCTGATATATGTTTTTTAAAAAGAAACCTGAATTCTGTCATAATTTAATTGTTTGGCAAATAAATGTGCCTCTCAAAATGATGTTTTTAATTTGTCCAGCATATTCCCTGGAAATATCTTTCAATTATTTATTGCAGAATTATTTATTCTTCTTCAGAATAAATTTGTGTCAATGAAACTAAATTGTTTTTTAAAATTTAGATGTGACAACATCTTCAAAAATACTATTTTTCTTTGAATTCTTTTATATCGTTTCATCCACAAAACTGAAACTCATTGTGTTAGATAATAAAAGTAAAGGAAGAACAAGAGCGCAATGCATTTTGTAATTAAGATCTCAAGGAGTCTTAAATCACTAGCAAAAATATCTTAACTGTAGTAACAACTTGACCCATTTAAAAATAAACATTTAAATAATTATTTTGCAAGCACTGAGTCTATTGTTTGTTTTTTTTCAATTTCAGCCTAAAATATTTTTTAATGAAATAATTTTATTGTGCTTGAACTTGAAGAATTGCAAATTGTTGAGTTTGAATAGAGCAGAGACTGTGAAAAAGTAGGATGATGCAACCATCATTTATTAAAGATTAAATACTAAATAACTATTTATAATTAGACGCTGTAAGGCACTTCTATATGTCATATAATTAGGAACAACTGTTGTCAAATGCAGGTTCCTTTTTTAAACATTTCCAAGACAGAATTATGTTTTTATTTTAATTTTTGTATTATAACAAAGATGTTTTAGCGCTAATATTAAATATTGCCGTTTACTTAATTAATAATTAGCCACACAATTATAAAAAGCCATATTTGTCAGCACCACATGTTCTACTCTAAGAGTGTAAAGAAAATGCTTTGTTTATATGTTATCTCTATTTTATAATCAACATTGATTGGTTTATTAAAAAATTAACCAACTTCTAAATCTTTAAGGAATGTCTTTTTAAAACGTTTTGGGCATATTATCACATTCAAATATTTGTCTAGCCCATTGCCAGTTCTGATACATTCAGTTGTAAAAAATCACATTAATACATCTCTTCCATTAGATCAGCGGTTCTCAACCTGTGGGTCGCTACCCCTTTAGGGTTTGAACGACCCTTTCCCAGGGGTCACCTAATACCATTGGAAAACACATGCACTCTACAATTATGAGGTAGCAATGAAAATAATTTTGTGGTTGTGGGTCGAAACAACATGAGTAACTGTAGTAAAGGGTCGCTGCATTAGGAAGGTTGAGAACCACTGCATTAGAGCATCATTCAACCTTTTTTTAGGGTACCTAACACCCCTTATAAATTGTTGGACTAATTCTCATTCTCCTTATAAATGTAACATTGTATTGAAATTTAAAAAAAAGAAATTACCTCTAACGTTTTTAAAAAACTACAAGAGATCTGCAGAACAGAAGAAGTAGACTTGCTTCTCTATTACTATTATTACATTTAGTAAAATCATAATGGGAAAATGAAAAAAATATATAAACATTTCTTTCATAATGGCCCACTCTATTCATTTAATTTTAACTTGCATTAGATTGTAAAAATCAGATTCCTAAATCTTTTACATTTGATTGTGTAAATCACATCCATGTATCTGTTTCATTTGATTGTATAAATCACCATCAGCACACTTACTGTTGTTAAATCTACAGGCCTAGCACATCTGAAGCAAATCTACTACATATAGGCCCAGAAAGATAGGGTTTTGTATTTTTACAGGAATTTATATTTTTATAAAAAGATAAAATAATGTATACTTGAAAACCTTTAAATGGTGGTGTGTGTGTGATCTTACCATCTAATCAAACAACTCACAACAACTTATTTTTTTTAAATGTGTCAGGTATATTTGTAACAGTCTTCAGTCCTTATACCAAATGATGCTATTTATAATTTAATGGATGTCCTTGATATTATAACTCTCTGCCCTGTAGACTGTAGCATTTTATAAATAGTTTTGCCTAATTTCGAAAGACCCATTTTGGTAAAAACAAATGGGTCAACCTGGGTCATAATGCCTTTCACTTGAGTAGTCGGCTATTCATGAATTTGGACCAGCCGTGTCGAAGAAAAGTTTCGCCCAGGGCGGACTAGTAAGACTGTTTTTGGCGCCCCTGTCTATGTGAAGTACATGGGATTTTATCGTTATTCACTATTAAGGGCCTATCAGAAGACAATTTTGGCGCCCCCTAATGTTGGCACCAGGGGCGATTGGCCTTCCCGCCCCCTACTTCGCACGACCCTTAGTATATAGATGGATGGGGGCCTCAGTCATGACCCACTCGAGGATTAGTAGGTCGTGCACTCAGTGCATTACTTTGCTCAGTGCTCCTGTTGCTGTAAAGACGAACCTGGTTATACTACCTGCCTTACGGTTTCCATCTGCATGTGTAGAATTTTTTTATGAATATAAACGAAACTCAACTCGAATATACGGTGCAGATTCTGGTTGCCTGGGTAAAGAAATTGTGCTTGACATATATTGATTATATTCTTTAGTTGAAAAGTCAACATTTAGAGAAGATTTCATGGCTTCCTGAAAAAATCCAATGCATTCTCCCTTACAATCACCCAGTTAAAAATACTCGTCATTTGGGAAAACCAGCTTAACAATAAAAATTAATGGGAAATTCCAAAAAATAATCTTGGTGGACGGGAAATTCTAACAAACTTGGAGTTTGTCTGCAAACCCAAATGATAAAACAGAACCCTACTAAAAAAACTATTATTAATACACCATATACTGATTGCCATCAGTGGCGTAAAAAGACATTTTGCCACACTCGAGGCGGACTTGAGTCCGCCCCCCCCCCACCCAAAAAAAAACCCCAAAGGCCAAAGGAGCGTAAATCCGAATCTGCAAGTAGCACCACTTTTTCTTCGGTTCCAATGATTTGAGCGATATACATTTACAGAAAAGGGACTCATTGAGCTCACTCCTCCGAAAATATTGTGATAAATTCAAAATACAAAGATTCATTTTGGCGTATACCTGAATTTATATTTTCATCAATTACACTAACTAACTAACTTAAGAAAATCAGCAGACCATCGAGCCAAGGCTCATAAGGTCTTCCCCAACACACCTCCACCGCCCCCAACTGGCATTCACCTACTCCCCCAGTGGTCTCTATTCCAGTCAGGCCGCGAAGCGGCATGCCGAGGGCTCCCCGCCCCTGAGATGGCACCACCCGCCCTTCCACTCGATTGACTATGCGAGTGAGGCCGCATCAGAGAAGGGACGCCTGGCCAGCCGGGGTGATGCTTACACAGCAACCAGGCCGGACACTAAATTGATTGATAAACAGAGAATGAGAAATGTTGTGAAATTTAAGTATCTATTGACATGGTTGTGTTTAGACAACGCTTTGAGTTTTAATTGTTGCTAAATATTAATGTTGTTTAATCATTTTTATTTAAAATAGTTTTAAAATAATTCAACTCTTTCATCTGTTTAAACTTCTTTAATGGTAAATGAGTTTTTTAAATTTTTTTAAAGTTCCAATGAGACATATCGATGCTTAACGTCACAAAAAAAAAGGAAGTGACTTACCGCCACTTGAGTGAAAACTGGATAAACACTTGGAACCGAAGCATAAGGCATGCTATTAGCGGGCTCGAGCAGGGTTGAAAAAATAATTACGCTCAGGGGCGAGTTAGAGCATATGCCAGAGACAGCGCTATTTCAAGATTCGTTATGTAGAGGTTTGACTAGGCTAAAAAGCGCTATGTTCGAGGGGAGGGGAGGGGGGGGGGTAACAAACCCAAAGTCCACCCTGGGTGGCATAATGTCTCTATATGCCACTGCTTAGACGTTGGAATGGTATATGGTTACCTTTGATTAATGACCCACCCCACATGTATTTTTACACGATTATTTCACAAAACCTCTAACTGCATTGCTATTGTTGTAACTGAATGAACCTAGAATGTAACAACTTTCTGTTACATTTTTAAAAGCTAATGTATTAATTTTTAAAATGTAGCACAAATTCTTAAAAATGTAAACAAAAAATCCCACAAGAATATGCAAATATTATTAATTTATTAAACGTATATAAAACAATTTTTTTAACACGTGAAGACATATTTAATTATACAGAAATTATATTTTTTTTATCTATTTCAAAAAACACATTTTTTATCAACTCCGCTTTCATTCAAGCTGAGAAGCTAAATTATAATAAAGCAAACAATAGCTCACAGCACGCATGTCCAAATGTTTTATAAAAATTAAGATTATTTTTCTAATCAATCACTAAACTCATAGACGCTGAACAACAATGTGGAGTTTATCAATAGGGGTATCCAGTCCGTAGGTCTTCAATGACTTATCGTCTTCTAGTAGTGTGTCTCCATGTTTCCAAACCTGATTTTCTGCAGGACCAAGCTGCAACGAATGAATGATACAAGGAGTGTACTTGTTAATATGAAGACTCCACCTTAACAAACGGTCACACACTAGGCTGCATTACTGTTTGTATGTATGCGTATAAAACTATTTATAGAGTAATGTTTATAAAATAATAGAATACAGTTGTAAAATAATTTTACTAAAAATCACTGTTTTATAAATATAACCTGTAGTGAGACTTAATTAAATAGCTTACATTGTCTTGTAACTCTTCCTTAAGCGCAATTATGTCAATCACCGTGTCGCAATCAGCCTGCATTAAAATGTGGCATGTATAAATCAATAGTACGTCGTGGTAACCAAATAGAAAATAAAAAAGTAATACATTCTATGAAAAACCACAAAGCCCATGGAGAAGACCTCATCACAGCAGACCTTCTAAAATATGGATGAAGAGAGCTACACTCTCAGACACATATTTTATACAAAATACCGACAAAACTAATTGTCAAAAGATTATTATCCGTACACTGAACAAACACTAGGTGACTACCAGTGTGGATTCAGACAAAACAGATCAACTACTGATCGGATTTTCACCATCAGATTACTATTAGAGAAATGTTACGAATATTATATCCCAGTACATCAACTCTATGTGGACTATAAAATGGCTTATGATAGCTTCAAAAGAAAATATCTATTTAAGACTCTGCAGGAGTTTGGCGCACCTAACAAAAAGCCAAGACTAATACATGTAACATAAAATTTAAAAAGCAAAATCATCTGTGACCGAATCATTATACTATCCTAGCTTCACGCTATCCTACTGATGACTGCATAGTCGCTGCATTTTATTTTGAAATGTCTTGATCGGGACGAGATGTGTTACACTTATACATATTTCATCATTGTTGTTGTAAACAAGAAATGTTCCATACCGGGTACCGGTGTTGAAGTATTTTATTATAACCAAGTTATGAAGTTGAGGTTTACGTTTTTTTTAAACACACATTTCTCCCATGCCTACTTTGTGTTCGAAAATAACTGTACAAAATGTGGTGAATATAACGTTATGTCCACAGAAACGATTACAGAATAAAAAACTCATCTTCTTCTAGCCCCTAGCAGAGCCCCTAGATGACTTGTAAGATTGTAACAAAATGTGTGGAAAAGGTTTTAGGTTTCTTTGTTTACTGGCTTCGTATACACCACAGCCCAAATGGCATAAGAAATAATTACTGCTGTTGAGAATAAAATAGGCGTGTCAAAAAAGCCAACACATTCCGTTAGACAAAAAATATAGCAAAAGAAGTCCTAGAGAAAATATATTATTTCTTATCCAAAAATTTAAATTCACTCCTGTATAAAAATTATGTTCAATATCGCTCACAAAAATGTACACAAACTTTTTAACATGGTGTTTTTTCAACACTCATCCGAGGTCATGTGTACTACGTCATGTGTACTACGTCATACGTCATGTGTACTACGTCATACGTCATGTGTACTACGTCATACGTCATGTGCACTACGTCATATGTCATTTGCACTACGTCATACGTCATGTGTACTACGTCATACGTCATGTGTACTACGTCATACGTCATGTGTATAACGTCTTACGAGTTAAAATCGTGATTTAAGGGGAACTAAAAGGGGCAAAATACCATCGTTCACTGGCATAATGTCACAAACACCAAGACCTGACACATCAGAACTATATAACGTCAACTGACGGTGACAGTAAATAATTTTGTTCCTACCTCATGAATTCCAATGGCATGAGCGGCATTCAAATTTGGATTCGGGGTCAAATGAAACTGGACACGAACATAAGGCACGGACTCCTGCTTCCTCGGGATTGGAGTTTTGTCGGACATTGTGTTGGGGTTCGTACTACGTTGAAAGCAAAGACGAATACCTTGGTTAAGACAAACGCTTTTTTTTTTCAAAGCTAGAAGGAAAAGATTATAAAAAGGTATATGAGACTAAATAACATCTGATTTCAAATAGCACGTTTTTGACCTTATTGCCGTATATTTTATTACAAAGATTCAAAACTTTAAAAAACAAACAACTCCAATAATCCCTTGATAACATGAGTCGATGTGCACTAGGCCATAGGTTAGAAACCCCCTCGTAACTACGGGTGTTCTTTTGTATCCTTTATTACTTCTTCTTCTTTATTTAATCATACACAAGTACATAAATATAAAACTCCAACAGCTGAACCATTTGAAAATATCTGAGAGATTGCATTCAAGCCGAAACGTCTTGTTAGTTGTCATCGTTTCATTTCTAGCCTAAACATATCTTGTTCCAACAATCCCTAGAAAGTATCACACCCCGAGCGTATTCTGGCATTCTTTCAATAGACTTTCTAAAAGAAGAAAAATGTTACGGCTAGAACAGTGGTCGGCAAAACGCGGCTCGCGAGCCGCATGCGACTCTTTAGTGACCTGAGTGTGGCTCGGCCAGTTGGCCATAAATCGGTTTTGACTACGAAAAACATGGTTCTTGAGCGGTTCTTGAAAAGAAATTTGGCTCTCAAAAGTTTTTTAGTCGTCCTGCTGCTGATTTTTGGCTCTTTTGACTTGACTAATGAGTTTGCCGACCACTGGGCTAGAAAAATAAAATCGTTCAAAAATCTAGATTATGAACCAAAACCAAAGCATCAGTATTGAACTACTTACCAGATAAAAATGTAATATTATGCTTGGTTTAACAGTCAATGTAAGTTTTGATGAATTCTAGGCCCGATTATTTAAAATGAATTCTTCGCCACATCAAGACACAACATGATTTAAATGTAAATCCAAGATATATCGGGACTACCCGATTATAAAATATTTCCCCACTCTCTTTTTTTTTTACCAGGAATACGTCATTGGAATTGCCCATCCTAAAATTTCCCCGTTCAAAGCACTGGACTCAACGCACTTGGATAAAAATATATTTGAATATTTCAAAGAAATTCCCATGTGCTAGTCTCTGAATTGATATTTTTCAAATACAATAAATGCCTTCCCTGTGCCTTAGTCGAGTTATCAAGTAAATTAAATTGATGGCAAAGACACATATTACAAATATGTGTAAATGGTTTTATGTCCCTATTAATTTTGTCTATTTATTTACACAAAACCAGTTGGTTACCCTAAATAAATGGCGATGGACCTAAATTGTGCAACCCCTTCTCAACCCCCCCCTCCCAAAAAAAATAAATAATTATATTACTAGCTCTTAGAAGTCTTTCGGGTCGTAAAAAGGCATTTTCAATTTTTCGAAAGCGTTTGTCACTGGAACCTTTCCTTTGACTTTAATCCTCAAGGCAGCGAGATTTGTGAAGCGTTCATGGGACGAAATTGATAAATAACTTCTCAGGAGCCTGAGGCAATCAATTGAGAAATGACATTAATTAATTTTTTTTGGGGGGGGGGGGGGGGTTCTGCACCAATTCACATTTGACAAAGTACCATTAAACGATCCTTGTTTTTGTGATTCGGGTTGTGCCTTCTATTAAAATATAAGTGTTCAACAGACTTCTATTAAAATATAAGTGTTCAACAGACTTCTATTAAAATATAAGTGTTCAACAGAATTCTATTAAAATATAAGTGTTCAACAGACTTCTACTAAAATATAAGTGTTCAACAGACTTCTACTAAAATATAAGTGTTCAACAGACTTCTATTGAAATATAAGTGTTAAACGGACTGAATTGTGTGTTGCTTTTAGTCGCACTGATCAAACTGCTGATTTTGTAATTAATGAATCGGATTAAATCGATTGAAGTGATGTTAGAGGTATGCTTTTTTTAAATTTTATATAGTGCAGTGGTTTCCAAACTTTTTGACTCGCGAGGCCCTTTTTAGTATAATTTTGTTTTCTATGGGGGACCTGCTTAATTCGAACCTATGTCCTACAACTAGCAGAATTCAGGGCGTTGTGTTACGAAGGAGGTGGGGGAGGGGGTCAGAGGCGTAGCTAGAGTGTTTGGTGCCCGGGGACAATTTTCATTTTAAAGGGCCTCCCTTTCTTTTTTTCAACTCTCAAACCCATTATTTTCATCAATAAGTTAATATCAAAGCACATTTTGGCACCCCTAACTAGTCTGGCACCCAGGGAATCTCCCCCCCTGCCGCTTAGCTACGCCTCTGGGGGGAATATATATAATAACACTGTATAACAGGACATGAACTACTGTTGAAACGTTTAGTTAGGTAACTAAGGTTGTGATTTTGCAGTTCTTAAAATTTTAGGTTAGAATTGATGATCATTGCAGGAGAATATTTAGTTCTGAATTTACTCGGCTTCTGTATTTTGTTTTGAAATCTATATTTGGAGGAGAATCCCGCTACCCAGAAATAAATAGTGGAGAAAGGCAGAAATAATAATTTCGATTTCTTAGGAAATATTTCAAAGTCATAGTTTAAATGTCATCCGAGAAAATAATGGTTTTGAAACGTGACTATTTTTATTTTGGTGTGAGATGGCAACTCTAGAGGCACTCCCTTTCAGCAACCATTTAAAGTCGTCAATCATCTTCTCTTGCGCCTGTTCTCTCAATTTGGCCGTTAACGCTCCGGCAATGTTACCCTTCATCACCTTTGCCCCATCAATACACATGTTCACAGTTTTCCAAAAGGTATTTCATTTGATGAGAAGAATTCACCAAAGTCATTCAATATTTCACCACCTGTACTGGTTTTTTTGTTGTTGCTGTTTTGGTGGTGGTGGTGGTGTGCAAAGGACGTCCTTTAAGTTTTATAAGTTAACATAAACAACGATACACGTTTAACACCGCTAAGCAGGCGAAGTCGGTCGATTCATCCATTTGTAGCGCATATTCCTGAAAACTACACAAATAACACTGCCAAAGAGGTCATATAGCTCGTGGAACAATCACTGACAAATCACAATGTCATAGCTATGACGATGCACTTTGAATTGTCCCCAACGCGACTGGTCAGCCTCTAAATTTCTGAGGTTAAGTTTCGAGAGTTTTGGGGAAAGTTCTACAATGTTCCGCGAATGTTCAGTTCCAAGAAATCCCTCTAACACACATTCAACTTGACATATTTGTGTTTAGAATGTAATATACAATTCTTAATATGATTCTTTTTGTATCTCCATCATTTTATTTCATTAATTGAAAAAACAAAATTATTCCCTAGTGCGGCCGCGGAGCCGGTGAGAAGTGCCTCCTTAGCACTGTTTGGGAAGCACTGCTAAACATCATTTAAAAAAAAATTCATTCACATTTCATTTATGCACTTTCTGTTCTCACTATTTACACTGGCGACTTGTGTTACCTCACCCAGCCTTTCGTCTTATCACAATTCACCTGACTCATCATCTACGTTTAGAATCATATTCAAACCCACATACACATTCTCAGTCTCATACGCTGACGGAATACAATTATTAGAGTGGTAGGCATACAACACACTCTCGGGCCCCAATTCTGATTTAAATTTTCTAACACGGTATATAAAACTCTCAAACTGATGTCATGGGTACAGTGTAAAAGGTTACCTCAACCAAATGTGTTGTATGTTGGGGTCTTGACACATTCAAAACAATGAGAAAAAAAATGTTACTTTAAAAAAACCCAGCAAATATCACATGGAATGTTCAGAGTTTCTGTTGATATTTTATAGAAGTAAAGTAACATTTTTAGTTTATGATTTAATGAGGGGCTTGAGTTCTTTTAGCACAGTTGTTTAATTTTGTTGCGGTGGCGTAGATGGGGAGAGGCCGACTGCAGAGTTATTTTCGTGGCAGGAGCCAGCAAAAATCTTGGCCTGCCCATGACGGCGCTTATCCCAGCCACGCAACCGAAATTTGTGTTTAACCTGAACGATTTGTGGGTTGATATATAAACTTATTGTCCCGGCTGGACACTTTGTTGTTTAATCCGGGGAACAATATTTTTAGCCTGGACAATTTATTGTGAAATATTGACATTTGATAGGTTAATCTGGACAGTTAAACCACGACATTCATCTATTGTTAAACATGAAGGGAAAGTCACAAACTGATCCTTGAATATGGATTGACTTTTACTGTAATTATTGACCAGATTAGCAGGTGTACAATAATTTATACATTGGAGAATATTTTTAAAAATTATCTACATGTCATCCTATTTTTTTATCCACGTCGAACAATGATACGATAGTCTTCCCCTGATTTGTCCAACTCATAGTCAGCCAGTGATCTGTCATTCTCCAGGAGTCTTCCATTGTGATACCAGAATTGTGTATTTACAGCTCCAAGCTGAAATGGAAGGGGAGAATCATGACGTTAGCGCATGCATGTGTGGACTAGAATGATCAGAAAACATATATGCCATTTTTTTGGGTAAAATAAAAATGTTATCAAAACCAGGTTTTGTAAAGTCATAAACATTTTAATTTTTAATATCTATTCTATGAAATTCTTATTTTTGATGATTTGAAATTTAACTTAATGGTAGTTTCAATAGTCAACAGTATAACAAAATAAAAGTTAAAAAATGTAAAATAAAAATAGAAACTTCTCTTAGAAGAAAGCCATTTATCATTGTGTGTAGATGAATACATAAATACATGGCATCAACAATTATTTAAAAAAAAACCGAAGATATTATCGAATTTAATAAGAAACGAAAGAAAAAAAAAAGAAATATTTTCCAAAGACTCACATCTTTTTTCAGATCATCCTTGAGACCGCCAATGTCCACAATTGTATCACAGTCAGCCTACACCACAATGTAAAAATAGATTTACATTTACTTGGACTATTGTGCCAATCGAAGCGATTCGTCCCTTGATTCATTCGTACTTTCTTATGCTTACTAATTTGAGGTAGTTGTAATGTATACCTTTTATATGGAATGGTACGATGACAGCCTTCGATCAATGACCCCCCACCACATTGATCAGGACTATATTGCTAATTGGAGTGATTAGTCCTTCTATTTCTTCTTACTATATTATGGTTACTAAATCTGAGGCATTGCAATGTATATCTTTTATTGTGCGTACCTGGTGAACATCATTTGCGTTCGCAGATTTTTGGAATAGAACTGTGACAAATTGCACAGACTCTTGTTTTCGTGGAATTGGAGTGGCGTCCGACATTGTCTTCTTGGAAATGGAATGAGGGGGAATAAAACAGAATTAAATAAAATAAATTAAAAAGAGGAAATCGGTAGTGAAATTATGGCATTATCTTTACTTGGTGAAATGTTTAACGGCAATTTAGAGGGTGGTCCTCCCTTTATTTCCATACCTTGCAATTGTTGTACAGTGTTACTGCCCTCTCGGATCCTACTTTTCAGCTAAGTGCTATTTTCATTTAATTCGGTTTGTTTTTTTTTGTTCGCTGACGAAGGCTTCCTGGCGACACGTTCGTTGTGTTGCTGCGTTTCTTTTTTTTAACTTCACTTTAATCATTCCCAATTTAGAGGACACATGAATTATTCCAACAAAGTCTGCATCAGGGACATTCGTAACGTAAGCGTGACGGAAAATGTATGATGTATCATGCGACGTGATGACGCCGTCTTATTGATGTTATAACGATAATTGATTTAATTTTATTGACATTGTCAAGACGATTTGATGTCATGTTATAGGCATTTTGGCACTTAATATCATGCCACTGATATCATCATTGGAATTGATGTCATCTCAATGACACCACGAGTCTTAATGTCATGCCACTGATATCATCATTGGAATTGATGTCATGCCATTTATTGCGTCATGTGACTTAAGGTCATTTCGTTGATGGCACCTTTTGACTTTATGTCACGGTATGGCTCATATTAAAAAAAAACATATAATCTACTATTCAATGAGCCAATGACAGTACGGTTATATTGTACAACTGGACATTAGAACCGGGCTCTGAGCAAGTATATTTCATCTTGTGTACATTAATTTCTTTACCTTTAGCTAGTTTATGATTGCAACGGGTAAATCCGGTCATCAACTTTTATCGGCAAAGTTTTTGGACCAGTAGCCAGTAGGAATGTTGTAGGTAGGCATAAAGGGAAATGATGGGGAAACAAAACTGATAAGAAGAAAGTAATGAGTCCCTCGTAGAAAGGAAAACAGTATTTACCTGGATGTGTGTACTTACATTGATGTAGTGAAGTCGAGTTGCTAAGGTATCTTCTTCTTTCTATAAACAGCTTCCAACTCTAGCTGCACCTATGCCAACAAATGTATACAAACAACATTGGAAATACCCGAAAGGAATAAAGATTTTTCAAAAAAAAACAACTTAAGGTCAAACCAATGTTTCACTGGGTACCTTAACAGCGCTTCTCAATCTGTTCCCTGTCACAGATCTGCAGGATCTCTCCTTCCCAAATGTGCCGCAGGTACCTGTCACAGATCTGCAGGATCTCTCCTTCCCCATGGTGCCGCAGGTACCTGTCACAGATCTGCAGGATCTCTCCTTCCCCATGGTGCCGCAGGTACCTGTCACAGAGCTGCAGGATCTCTCCTTCCCCATGGTGCCGCAGGTACCTGTCACAGAAGTATTGAATCTTTGCTACTTTTGATTTTTTTTAAACCTTTTGCAAATAGTTAACACCAGTTTCAGATTAAATATTCGAAATAAATGTTCTTGTATTGTTATTAATTAATATCAGAAAAGACTTGGCACACTCAACAATAAATCAATATAAATTGGTTAGATCCTTGATTGGAAACATGTCATTTCATGTTTAAGGACAGGATAATTTTTCGACAAGGAATTTCGCGTTGGAGGAAAAAGTTTGAGAACCACTGCCCTCAACTGTAAAGTCACTGCCCAAACACTTATGAATCATGAGAAAAGACGATGACACTTTTTTTTCTCAGATTATTTGTATGGGATAATATTTTTATATTAGATAAAATATTCATAACAGCGTTACTTGAAAACATAATACTTCTTAATTAAAAAAAAATAATTTTAAATAAATATTTTTAAAAACCACCACCCCTATCCCCCAGAAAACAACAACAACAAAAAAAAAAACACAATAAAAACTATTAAACCATACAATGTGTTGCTTATGTGTTAAACAATGCATTTTTTGCTTAAAATCTCCAGTGAAATATAAATACTGCTGATACGAAGTTGTCTCCTCTTGTGGCTTAAAGCGTGTCATTTCAGGCAACTCTTGCTGTTTTCAAAATGCGCATTTAATTTTCTGGGGCTGCCTCCCTTTGATGAAGCGACTTGGCGAGAGGACGCCTGTAAGTTGTAGAACTGAAATACACATTATTATACGCCTTGGCTGTGTCAGTTTTCATCAAGCTCTATTAGAGATTGGCCAAGATTATATAAAAGATTGCTTTGGATTTTCCTCCCAAATGTTATAACTATGTATCCCAGGTGTTATAACTATGTATCCCAAATGTTATGATTATGTATCCCAAGTGATATAACTATGTGTCCCAAGTGTTATGACTATGTGTTCCAAATGTTATGATCATGTATTCCAAGTGTTATAACTATGTATCCCAAGTGTTATAACTATATATCCCAAGTGTTATAACTATGTATCCAAAGGTTTATAACTATGTATCCAAAGTGTTATAACTATGTATCTCAAGTGTTATAACTATGTATCCAAGTGTTATAACTATGTATCCCAAGTGTTATAACTATGTATCCCAAAATTAAGACATACAACAAAATAAAAATTAAGACATACAACAAAATAAAAATAAAGACATGCAACAAAATTGGAAAATTAAAGTGACCCGTCGGTGTGATGCGGAACAACATGGAGAGAACATATTTTAAATATGACTGAATTGCTCAATAACACAAAACCGAAAATTGGCAGGTGGGGAGGGGGGGGTCTCTGAAAGAGTCAGTGACTGCACCATAGAAGTATGGCTGATTAAATTGTGTTTAATTATTTCAGCACTGAGCTGAAGATTGACTTTAAAAATATCCCGAAGGCAGTCATACAGCCATACAGCAATGCTGCCCGAAGGCAGTCAGTCATACAGCAATGCTGCCTACATGGCTGGTAAGCACAATGGTAGGAAGAAAAGAAAAATGTGCAAAAATGTATTTTCTGCCCAGATTACTTATTAAAATTGATCGGTTATTTTGCTGTTGATTGCTATCTTGACGCTGTGAACTGTAACTAAGGGAGTTGGATGAACATTTCTATTTGTATTTGAAGGCATTGTATTACCATGTATATTGTTGGGTTAAAAATTATAGTATTATCATTCTGATTAGAATGAAGTTTGTAAATTCATTTGTACTTTATATTTTCTAAATGTTCGACTCGCGCCTCCAAACAGGGACACACGCCTGCAAAACAGGGACACACGCCTGCCAAACTGGGACACACGACTGCCAAACTGGGACACGCGCCTGCCAAACTGGGACAAGCGCCTGCCAAACTGGGACACACGCCTCCAAACTAGGACACACGCCTCCAAACTGGGACACACGCCTCCAAACTGGGACAAGCGCCTGACAAACTGGGACACGCCTCCAAACTGGGACACACGCCTCCAAACTGGGACAGGCGCCTCCAAACTGGGACACGCGCCTCCAAACTGGGACACACGCCTGCCAAACTGGGACAGGCGCCTCCAAACTGGGACACAAGCCTGCCAAACTGGGACAGACGCCTCCAAACTGGGACACACGCCTGCCAAACTGGGACAAGCGACTCCAAACTGGGACAGGCGCCTCCAAACTGGGACACGCGCCTCCAAACTGGGACACACGCCTCCAAACTGGGACAAACGCCTCCAAACTGGGACACACGCCTCCAAACTGGGTGACGTGTCGGCCATTTCGAGATTTACTTATCTAGACTTCATCCCATCTTAAGGATCGTGATGGAGCCACTGGATAGTTGTTATCCATTATAGTTTTTTTGGATATATTATATTAATCCATTCCTTAAATTATAACTCATGGTATAATTGTGTTTGAAAAGAATTATTTTCCATGCGTCGACGCTAGCCAGACATGCTTGCGCCAACTACAATGAAGACGAATAATGCTATCGACCATGGATATTTAACATTGTAAAGTTTGCTGTGGCCGTTGAGGGGCGTAAACAATGATGGGTAATTGTTATTTTTTTTTTAATAAGAAAATGTGTTTTCCATTTTGCGCAAATTTTAGTTCATGGAAAAGTGCGGATGAATGTTTATGAGATTAATAATATTTCTAAAAAAACACATGGGCTGTTACAGACGTTAAAGTTGGTTAGAGAGTTTTCTTTAGATTTTAGACTTCTGTTTTTTCACCCGTTAATCAGATTACATTATATTCAGGAGGGAATTCCGACAATTCCTGCGATGTAACTGGTGCCAAAATGTATCATCCATATATGGTGTTCCTTTGGGCTATCCAGGTGCGTGGAGAGAGGCGATTTGCTGTCTAGGGAATCAGCTTATAGTCCCCCCAATTTTTTTTTTCACGCCTTATGATTTCGTCATGTGAAATCTACACTATCAACACATTTTGACGGACGGATGCTAGTAAAATATTCAGGGGCGAGGCAAAAGTTTGAGTTAGTTTTAAAGCAAGATACCAGTATAACAAACTCCTTTATTGTAGCAGATATTTATAATGGTACATAATTTTTTTTTTTTACATTTAAGAACACGAATTTACAATTTTAGAACATTTGTTTTCTTTGTAATTCAGGGGCATGAAAACGGGTTGAGGGGACCTATATTCTATAAGAAGTTAAAAATGTCTCTAAAACCCAACGATTTTAGAAATGTAAACATCTAAACATGGATAATTTAAAAAAAAAGTTAAAGTCTGGTTTGATATTTCCTAAATATACATTTCAAGGGGGGGGGGGGCAAGTTGACGTGATTTTTCTTTTGAGAATACAATATCTAAAATCCCAGTACAGTTACGTAAAAATTAGTAGATGTTGAAACGTCACAGTAGCAGGTAGCTAGTAGCGCAAAACGCCGGGTACGTCATTCATAGCTGTTATAGCCTGCGTGCTGACCAAATTTTATTTACCACGAGGCACACACACTTTCTTTGGTCTTGGTACTGATGTCATCATTTAACTTGGTAAGAATGAGCTGCCCCACCTTTTCCAATTTCTTTTCTGAATGGTTCCGACTCCCTCCCTATAAGTAAGCCGGGAGATTTCCAAGACGGGAGCTTTCCAAGCCGGCAACTTTCCAAGCAATGAGAAGTTAGCAGGCCACACACAGAGGTCCGTTTGACACGTTAACAGGCCACATACAGCTGTCCATGTGATAAGTTAGTAGGGCACATACATCTGTCCGTGTGAGAAGTTCACAGGCAACATACAGCTGTCCGTGTGAGAAGTTCAGGCCACATACAGCTGTCCTTGTGAGAAGTTATTAGGCTACATACAGCTGTCTGTGTGAGAAGTTCACAGGCAACATACAGCTGTCCGTGTGAAATTATCAAAACCCTGTATGTAACGGTACGCAAAAAAACAACAACAAAAAACCCCGCTTTCAAACCTTTTATAAATTAAAAATTATACCCCCCCTCCCCCAATTTTTGTTCGTCCTAATTACGAATACTGCTCGATCTTGGGGTGCATAACAATGATCCCTGCAGTCAAATTAAAACTTAATGGAATGCCTATTTTATCACTATTTATCACAGGCTTTCTCATATCACTGTTTATCACAGGCTTTCTCATATCACTGTTTATCACAGGCTTTCTCATATCACTGTTTATCAGTCTTTCTCATATCACTGTTTATCACAGGCTTGCCAGCATCCTCTTGTCGATCGTTCATGTTTCTCCACTGAACTGAACTTTGCTCACACTGCCATGAACATTGGACAACTTAACGAAAAGAACACAAACCAAGACGTACGATAAACCATTTTATTGTAGTATAAGGAAACAGAGTTGGCACTGTAGATTTAACTGGTAACAAGAATTGGCAAAACGCTTCAATAATAAAAAGAAAAATTGAAGAAAAAAAAATTGAATTCCTCAAAAAACGAAACACTTAACAAAACAAAACGTCTTTCACGCCAACGAATAGAGCAGCCTCCGTTCCGTCTATTGTACGTGCTCACCGGTGAATGAACACACACAAAATAAATAATACAGTGCATTAAAATGTATACATGCATCTTATTACTTAACATAATTTATGACCACCCACCTACTATGTATTATCTCTTAACACACATGGCGTACGCATGCACATATCTCCAATGTAGATTCATCATACATTAACGTGACCATCAAGTGATGTTTAACCACTCTGCAAGTTTGTCTTAGCCATAAGTACTGTCTAAATGATGATTATATATTTTTTTTATTGCTGGACTACATCCGAAGCCATTGAATCGAACTGCAACCGAGAAACTAAGACCTACTCTAAGACCTACTCTAAGACCTACTCTAAGACCTACTCTTTGAATGAAAGAATGAAATGTTTTCAAAAAGTGATCTAATAAATCAAAACTGCTGGTCAAAACAAACAGGGTTATAAATTGACCTATATCGAACGTTCTTGAGACGGTGCCAATATGTATTTAACGTATTGTTGCGATGCAAAAATGTATTTAACTTATTGTTACGATGCAAAAATGTATTTAACGTATTGTTACGATTCAAATATGAACTTTACGTTGTCTAGCTCAGGGACTGTCACTTAAATTGGATGATTAAATCTGTAATTTTATCCAACAACCGGGAAGCCACTGATTTTGAGAGAATTAGGTGGGGGGGGGGGCGAGGCGACTTTACACCCCCATCCTCTCCACTGACAAATTCTGCAGCCCATCCCCATATTAGATTAATTAAAAATGGCTGAAAAATAGAAAAAATAACCTAGTAAAATATGAACTTTACAAAATCATAATTTCAAGAATAGAGCAACGCTCGTAGAGCAATGCTCGTAGAGCAATGCTCGTAGAGCAATGTTCGTGGAGAAATGTTCGTAGAGCAATATTCGTAGTGCAACTTTCATTCAATAAAGAATGGTTAGAAGAAATATGTATTCCTTCTTTTAAAATGATACCGGTGTATGTTAAAACTTGTATCGCTCTCTTCTTTGTGGATGCCGCTAAATAAACAAAACCCTTAAGAGTTAAATCCAGTGGGGTACTAAATACGCCCCTCCCCCACACCACACACACACACACCCCCCCCAACCAGCCGCCATCAGGCACTCGTGTGGACGACGTTGTAAAGTGTGGGTCTCTTTAACTTGAATCTGCCGTTGACTTACCCTTCCGGCAATAACAATGGCGACCACTTAAGTTTTGAAACTATCGGTTCTAGTGAGTGTCGTATTTTCGTTTGTCCTGTCTACTGAGGAATGCGCTCAGCCGAAACGTTCTTGACTTATTGGCCTGTCTTTCAGACTCAAGCTTCCACCTACCTTGCTCTACTATTTCCATACTCCGGGCTTGTACATATCAACATCGTCTAAAATCGCATTTGATGGGGGTCGGATATGCAGTACCGTCACGTGACGCCTGCAAACCCCTGCAGCTGCAGGCAGCCTCGGCGATGTAAGGGGGCCAAACTTTTGGTGAGGGAAAATGTTGAACTTTCAACCTGAATTGCAGTGACACAAAGGCGGAGAGTGGCGGGGATCAGGGCCGGCCCTAACAATTGCGGGGCCCTATGCGAAACGGATTGCGCGGGGCCCAGTCTGGGTAGGGATACGGATAATAAGTGAAAATTAAGATTTTGAATTAGAAAATAAAGTTCGGGGCCCACTGCGGCCGCATAGGTTGCAGTGGCCTAAGGCCGGCCCTGGCTGGGATGCCTCGATAAGTCACGTGACGACTCTGTTTGTAGGTTTAAAAGCAACTCATGAACTTAATTGTGTAAGAGTATCGAAAATTTACACCAAAAGACAAACAAAACGCAATGTATGTTCATTAAGATCACAGGTCAATATCCCACCCACACCAGTTGAACAAGAACATATCCCACCCACACCAGTTGAACAAGAACATATCCCCACCCATTCCATTTTAACAAGGACAAAGCAAGGCGGGTCTTGCATTCAGTTAAATGGCTTTTAAAAAAAAAAAATAGAGATCATTTTGAAAGAGGTCGGCAGCACGAAGATCTTCGGAGATCGTCTAGAAAAGAAAGCCTTTGTGTCTTTTAGAACATAGACATACAACCTAGTACGGCAAACGCGATAGGGGAAAAAACCCCTTCCAAAAAAACAGAAGCACTTGGAAAGTTTAGAGATTATTTTAGCGTCGTCTGGGAACGTTATCTCGTATTCTGTTGTAATGAGATTTCAATTATCCCAAGAATTATCTTAAATTTTAAAAGAATTTTACGCTATTATTTTAAATATAGTTTTTTTTTTCCTTTTTGTCTCCCACATTGTCATCAGAGAAAGAGATATGTGCACGACAGGTTCGTTTTCTTGTTAAGCCCCCCCCCCACACCCACACACCCCCACACCCACACACCCACTTTCTAAACTTTTCTTCACAGCTCAAAGTGTTGAGATTAAACATCCCTGAGACATGTCACGTGACTCATCAGATGATGTTTTTCAACCGTAGTCACTTCAGAAAAAAAGGTTGAGAAACACTGAACCGGAGCATGACTTTCCCCGAGTTCCAGTTAAGGAACCCTTGCAAATAAATGTGGTCCTGTCTGACCGATAACTTGTCATGATTTCAATAAGTGTCGTCCAGAAAGCTGATTGTAGGCAAAATAGTCACATTTCAAAATGGTCATATTTCAACTGGTCACATTTCAAAATTTTCACATTTCAAAATGTCCACATTTCAAAATGGTCTTATTTCAAAATGGTTGCCAGGTCAGCGGTCAGAGTTGGACAAAGTCCTAGAAGACTCCCACACGTCATATTTGTGAAACGCTTCGCTCGAAAAGTCGAAATAAAACAACACACAAAAATGAAAAAAAACACTATTGAATGTCGTCACAATGTATACATGGAAGACTAGGAATGGAAGAAATCTCGGCGACTCCTAGTCCAGAATGACATCACTAGCCGCCTCATTTTATCCGGTTACCGGACAAAAGCATTTGTAGGAAATTCATATAACGGTAAATCGGAGTTAATTAGCCCATTCCATGTGGTGTCGTGTTTCCCACTGACGTCTGCGGAAGATCACCTTATCCCCCGGTGAAAGCAATTCGCCGTACACGTCTTCATGTAATTGCTTTTTCGGGCTTTAAATTCGCATGTGATAATATGTCCGAGTTATCTCCTTTAATTTGTTTGAAACTCTTAAAGGCATTCGCTTTTTAAAAATATTCCTTTTTAATAGACTCGTTCTAGAAAACATTTCTTCCCCGGGCTTTTCTGGAAAACAATTACAATTTACAGATTTATGTTACGAATCACTGTTCAATTAGAACGGTGGTTCTCAACCTTCATAATGCCGCGACCCTTTAATACAGTTCCTCCTATTGTGGCGACCCCCCAATCACAAAATTATTTTCTTTGCTACTGCATAGCTGTAGAGTACACGTGTTTCCCGGTGGTCTTAGGCGACCCCTGTGAAAGGGTCTTTCGACCCCCAAAATGGGTCGCGACCCACAGATTGAGAACCGCTGAATTGGAAGCTGATAAGAAGCGAACAAAGAGACGCAATGTGACACTCCGTGGGCTTACTTTGATAAAGGCACCAGAAGAAGATGAAAATAGTCCTACGTCACTACGGACCCACCCACAAAGTTGAATGATCAAATCCATACTACAGGATGTATACTTCTATAATATAACACATTAAAAAAGAAAGAAATCACCCGTGTTTGTTCAACCGTATCAAAATACACAGCCGCTAAAGGGAAGTTGAGATTGTATATACAGGAGTGGCCAATAAAAGTGAGAGTGAAGCGTTTCATTGACAGAGGCATAAACGAGTGGCGTCGACGCTTAGAAAAAGTCGTTGAGAAGCAAGGAGGACACATTGAACATGATTTCTGATTAGCTAAATATTTCGCAAAAAAAAAATGTATGAAGAATTATAATTAATTAAATTATATTTTGCAATAACTCATGTGCTACGAGATGTTCTCACTTTTATTGGCCCACCATGTACACAGGCACCCTGTACACAGACACCCTGTACACAGACACTCTGTACACAGACACCCTGTACACAGACACCCTGTACACAGACACCCTGTACACAGACACCCTGTACACAGACACCCTGTACACAGACACCCTGTACACAGACACCATGTACACAGACACAAAGTACACAGATACTGATTTCTAAAAAATAATAATATGCACAGTATAATTAGTATGTACATCTATTTTTGTTGTTATTATTATTACTAAGTGGTTTTCAGGGTCTTATAGTGACCCTAATTTTACTATTAGATCCGTGATCACAATGTTAATTTATGTCATGTCATCAATAAGCAGGATTTAAATGTATGCATCACATTCTAAACAAATCGGAGGCCAATGTATTCATCACACTCTAAACACATCGGAGGCCAATGTAGTCTTCACATTCTAAACAAATTGGAGGCCAATGTATTCATCACAATCTAAACACATCGGAGGCCAATGTAGTATTCACATTCTAAACAAATCGGAGGCCAATGTAGTCATCACATTCTAAACAAATCGGAGGCCAATGTATTCATCACATTCTAAACAAATCGGAGGCCAATGTAGTCATCACATTCTAAACAAATCGGAGGCCAATGTATTCATCACACTCTAAACACATCGGAGGCCAATGTAGTCATCACATTCTAAACACATCGGAGGCCAATGTATTCATCACATTCTAAACAAATCGGAGGCCAATGTAGTCATCACATTCTAAACAAATCGGAGGCCAATGGATTCATCACACTCTAACACATCGGATGCCAATGTAGTCTTCACATTCATACGATTTCTTTATTTCGATTTCATCGCCAACCAGTCAACCAGCAAACCAGCTGACATATCACGGGCTGCAGAGAGACAAGCAATGAATGAAACAGAAACAAATGCGATCAATCTCTTTTTTCCGTAAATACGTTGTTAGCCTTATAAAAAGTATGCTGGTGCAAAAGCAAGAGAAATTTATTTTTAGACTAGACTTAATTTTATTAAAAAAAACTTGTTAAATTATTATTTTGTTAAAAGATCCATACCTATTTTGTTTTCTTACAATAGTAATTATATATTACAACGATGTTGTACTTTTACAAGTAAAGGAGGAATTTTTACCGAAATTATTATTTTTCAATTCTTCATAAGCCATGGGCTCAAAACCATTGCTGGGCTCTCCGACCACCACTTTGAGAAGTGCGGGTTTTGCACACCACTGAATGATTCCTTTTTTGAATGTATAAATATGATTACAGAGAACCCGTGAAGGTAAACATAAAGAAACTTAAACATATATCAGAATTATAAATTAATTCTTGATTTACGAGAATTTTATGAAATATTTAAATCGTGAGCTAAACAAACTTGGAATAAATTAGAAGGGGGAAACAAAACAACGGCCGAGGATTGCGCACTTTGTTTTACAGCTTCTGCCCTTGATGATTGACCCACCCGCTATAGTTCAATGGATTTCTCGGGATTCTGTTGAGTAAACTGTGGTGCCAGGGTATGTCGGTCATGGTCTTGTTATTTTTTTTAGTGTGGCTGTACTTTATGTGTCTAATTGCTGATGTGTTGTTAATAGTGTGGCTGTACTTTAAGCGTGCTAAATGCATATGTGGTTTTAATATTGTGGCTGTACTTGAGGCGTGCTAAATGCAGATGTGATGTTAATAGTGGGGCTGTACTTAAGCCGTGCTAAATGTAGATGAGGTGTCCATTTTTCCATTTTCAAATGAATTTTTAGACCTTTGTGGGATACATTCATAACGCCCTTATGGGATCCATTCATAACGCCCTTATGGGATCCATTCATAACGCCCTTGTGGGATCCATTCATAACACCTTTGTGGGATCCATTCATAACGCACTTGTGGGATCCATTCATAACGTCCTTATTAGTTTGTCATCCTTTAAACAGTTTTCAAATTTAAAATCTTAAAATGAGGTAACCCTGAAACCCCCCCCCCCCGGGACAAACGTTTTTCGTCCATTGAGGTGTCCATTTTTCCATTTTTAAATGAATTTTTAGACCTTTGTGGGATCCATTCATAACGCCTTTATGCGATCCATTCATAACGCCCTTATGGGATCCATTCATAACGCCCTTGTGGGATCCATTCATAACGCCCTTGTGGGATCCATTCATAACGCCCTTGTGGGATCCATTCATAACAACTTTGTGGGATCCATTCATAACGCCCTTGTGGGATCCATTCATAACGTCCTTATTAGTTTGTCATCCTTTAAACAGTTTTCAAATTTAAAATCTTAAAATGTGAGGTAACCCTGAACCCCCCCCCCCCCCCCCCCCCGAACAAACGTTTTTCGTCCATTGAGGTGTCCATTTTTCCATTTTTAAATGAATTTTTAGACCTTTGTGGGATCCATTCATAACGCCCTTATGCGATCCATTCATAACACCCTTATGGGATCCATTCATAACGCCCTTGTGGGATCCCTTCATAACGCCCTTGTGGGATCCATTCATAACGCCTTTGTGGGATCCATTCATAACGCCCTTGTGGGATCCATTCATAACACCTTTGTGGGATCCATTCATAACGCCCTTGTGGGATCCATTCATAACGTCCTTGTGGGATCCATTCATAACGCCCTTGTGGGATCCATTCATAACGCCCTTATTAGTTTGTCATCCTTTAAACAGTTTTCAATTTTAAAATCTTAAAATGAGGTAACCCTGAAAAAATCACCCCCCACCCCGAACAAACGTTTTTCGTATCATCCTAGTAACGTCACGGATGGATATATACGGGAAATCCTCATATAACGTCACAGTGGTATATTTGTCCCCATCCAATTTTTTCTTACACAACTTTTGAGAAATGTAGCTTGGGGGCCGCCATTAAGAGCTGAATATTTTCCTACAAGCTAAGCAATTAAACGTTGCTTTTTTTGTTGTCAGTGGCGTAGCTAGAGTGTTTGGCTCCCGGGGACAAGATTAGCGCCCGGGGACAAGATTCATTTTAAAGCGCCCTCTTTTCCTTTTTTCAACCCTCAAACCCATTATTTGCATCAATAAAATAATACCAAAGCACATTTTGGCGCCACTAACTAGTTTGCGCCCGGGTACATCTGTACCCCCTGCGCCGCCCCCCCCCCACAACACTACGCCTCTGTTTGTTGTTAAAACGCAGCAGACGCGAATTCGAATAAATGGACTTGTATTTAGTGAGGTTTCCCTGGTATTGATTGGGGGACGAAGGAAAAAGACGCTGCGACAAGAGGGAAATTTCAAGGCTGTCATTCAGATTAAGTCCACTAACTGTGTTATATGACAAGAACTGGTTTAGTTCGCGAAATTGTATAGAGAAGGGAATCTGACATATTTCAGTGCTGAAACCCCCGTTGAGCATTTTATATGTGTCCAAAAGGTCATGGGTAATGGGACTTGAAAAACCAACAGACTTTTTAAATAAATTTTAAAAAATACGAGTCCAAAAGATTATGAGTTCTTTAATTGATTACTGCTAAGCGATAACAATAAAAGAGGCCTTGAAAGATGGCTGATCTTTCAATATGTCTCCATAAAGCTTGGTATGAGTTTGTAGCCATGCAGTCATGTCCAGCGGAATACGAAATACCCCTCCCACCACCAAACCCCTTGGGCCACACACCTTTCTCTGTGTATCACAAACAAAGTGTCACACAAACTAAAATAATCGTTAAAAAGCTGTTACAACTAATTCACATAATCGTTAATCAAGTTATTACACCTAATCCACATAAGCATTAACAAGTTGTTACAACTAATTCACATTAATCATTAACAATATGATATCCATTAACAATTTGTTACAACTAATCCACATAACCATTTACAATGTGATATCCATCAACAAGTTGTTACGCACAAAACACATACTCATCTCAAAATTTTGCAAAAAATAAAAAATAACAAAAAATCAAATTTACAAGTTGCTACAAACAAACAAAATAACCCTTTACAAGTTTTATCACTCGAAAGAAGGAACCAGATATGTGCACTTGTTGTCAAGAATCCCGTTTTTGAGAGAACATTGTCACATCTTCCAATCCATAAAATAATTCCCATACTAAGTGATACCGCTCAATAAATCTATAGATGGTCTAAGAGACATTGCAGATGATACAGTTCGGTTATAAGAGACGCTGCAGGTGATACAGTTCGGTTATAAGAGACGCCGTAGATGGTACAGCTCCAACGCTGCGATGTGGGAAATGGTGGCCAACGCGGACAAAACGGTTCATTCCATTCTCACAAAAGACGGAGATCGGTGGGGTTAATAATGGTTAACGGACATGGAACCGGTGTTTAAAGAGCACCCCAATAGACGGAGAAAGATGCAGTGTGAATATGAATCTAGAGGCACCGCATAATGCCTTGGGGTTCTTTTAGGATATCATAGTAAGTAGAGCAGGCGTCGATCCTTGAACATACCGTGACGGAAACAGAAAATTGAAGTTAACATTTTTGGCCTCCGATACGATATTTAGCAATCCCGTTTTGTGATTGGATAATTTTCGGCCCACTGCAGAGTTTTTTGTTGTGTCGGCTAAAAAAAAAAAAGAGCCCCATTCCAAGCGGCAGAAACCCTTGCTATACCACTGCTTCAGACTTGCAAACCCTTGCTATACCACTGTTTCAGACTTTCAAACCCTTGCTATACCACTGCTCCAGACTTTCAAACCCTTGCTATACCACTGTTTCAGACTTTCAAACCCTTGCTATACCACTGCTCCAGACTTGCAAACCCTTGCTATACCACTGCTTCAGACTTGCAAACCCTTGCTATACCACTGCTTCAGACTTTCAAACCCTTGCTATACCACTGCTCCAGACTTTCAAACCCTTGCTATACCACTGCTCCAGACTTTCAAACCCTTGCTATACCACTGCTTCAGACTTGCAAACCCTTGCTATACCACTGCTCCAGACTTTCAAACCCTTGCTATACCACTGCTCCAGACTTGCTAACCCTTGTTATACCACTGCTCCAGACTTGCAAAGGATTTTAAAAAAATTAAATAAATAAATAATAAATTTTGAAAACCTGTTCACATCTAATTACATAGTTTTATATAACTCTATACATATATCTGTATATATAATTCACGAATACACGACGTTGAATATTAATTAAGCTCTATACAAATATATCACATTGTGTCAAAACGCACATGAGCCACACACAAGTCCGTATCACATTAGGGCTGTACAGTCTGCTTTAGCCAACAGATAAATGTCTCCAAAACCAGTTGTGATGTGAGGAGTCAATCTGACAATTTGTTGACCGCGGTGTGTGAGGAGCAAATCTGCAATTTCTTGACAGTGCGGGATTAGGACCGAACGGGAGGGGACTTATTAATCAGAATCACGCATGTGACCTAATTAACAGACATTGTTGTTATTATTTTGTAGAAGCAAATCTTGCCAGTCTTTAACTATTGAGTTGTCCAAGTCAAAGTCAACAATTCTTGTCTCTAAATTGCGTACACTACAGCACACTGAACCTGTCGTTAAAAAAAAATGTAATTTTACATTAAAATTAAGTGAATCACGATTCAATTGTTAGACTCTCTTTTCTCACGAAACAGGTGCAGCTGTGGTCAGGCTGACACTGGACAATGAACCCATTTAAAACTTAACCACAGCGAACAGCTACTCCAAAGGATAACAAGACTGCTCTCATTCCGCAAAAAGGATGTGCATAGAATTGATGTTTGTATTGCCACCGACTGCTGGCCGTGGTTGACCTCGCCCGGCTGGTCATCCACACATTTTTTTTATTCAAGTTACTGGTTCACTGGCTGCTGGGTCCCGAGACACCCCGGGAGAAAATGGTGATGTGAGTTGACCCAAACGTAGTACTTGTTGACGAGACGATGGTAAAAGGAAGCGGGGATGTGTAAACAATTTGCGTTTGATAGAAGACATGCGAGGTCAAGCTGTTTGAATATGGATTCACGCCCATGGCGACGAGAAGAAGACGATGAGCATGCACACGTGCAGGACAGCGACGTGGAGGAGGAAGCCGTCCGCCGACTTTAAGGATGCGGCCGAGGTGTCGGCAGTGTCCACCGTGTAGTTGTTAGCCTCGAGCTTGCCACCTGGGGGGAGGGGGGAAGAAAATATAACAGTTAAATGGGTCGGGTTACAAAGGACATAATTGGATGGGGCAAGAGTGGAGATGGGGGATGAGATGAGATGGGGGATGTGGTGAGATAGGGGATGTGGTGAGATGGGGGATGTGGTGAGATGGGGGATGTGGTGAGATGGGGGATGGGGTGAGATGGGGGATGGGTTGAGATGTGGGATGGGGTGAGATGGGGGATGAGGTGAGATGGGGGATGTGGTGAGATGGGGGATGTGGTGAGATGGGGGATGTGGTGAGATGGGGGATGTGGTGAGATGGGGATGTGGTGAGATGGGGGATGTGGTGAGATGGGGGATGTGGTGAGATGGGGTGTGGTGAGATGGGGGATGGGGTGAGATGGGGTATGTGGTGAGATGGGGGATGTGGTGAGATGGGGGATGGGGTGAGATGGGGGATGTGGTGAGATGTGGGATGTGGTGAGATGGGGGATGAGGTGAGATGGGGGATGTGGTGAGATGGGGGATGTGGTGAGATGGGGGATGTGGTGAGATGGGGGTGTGGTGAGATGGGGGATGGAGTGAGATGGGGTATGTGGTGAGATGGGGGATGTGGTGAGATGGGGGATGGGGTGAGATGGGGGATGTGGTGAGATGTGGGATGGGGTGAGATGGGGGATGAGGTGAGATGGGGGATGTGGTGAGATGGGGGATGTGGTGAGATGGGGGATGTGGTGAGATGGGGGATGTGGTGAGATGGGGATGTGGTGAGATGGGGGATGTGGTGAGATGGGGGATGTGGTGAGATGGGGGTGTGGTGAGATGGGGGATGGGGTGAGATGGGGTATGTGGTGAGATGGGGGATGTGGTGAGATGGGGGATGGGGTGAGATGGGGGATGTGGTGAGATGTGGGATGTGGTGAGATGGGGGATGTGGTGAGATGGGGGATGTCGTGAGATGGGGGATGTGGTGAGATGGGGGATATGGTGAGATACGGGGATGCAGTGAGATGGGTATGCGTTGCTTAGGTGTCGAAATGTGAGGTGACAAGAGGAGATTTTTAAATAGTAAAAATATAGTTCACGCACAACTCTAATAATGATGAATGCCAAGAACACTACTAATAATCATGAAAATGCGAACCTCTAAAAATCATGAATATGCACACCTCTAATAATAAGGATCGGCTTATTTGTGGAACAATTTGGTATTTAAAATCGGATACTCTGCCTAGATTTGCTTTAAATGATCATCGAATATATTGAGCGTGGCGATATTTAGTTGGTTCAATTATTTCACAAAGTTTAAATATCGAAAATCAACCTGAATGGGTTTTTTTTTAAAAAATAAAATTATATTTTCGATTCATTTTTGTACGCATTTTCCTCCGGTGTGGGCGCCGTGGTGGCGTGGTAGTTGACTTTCTCTGTGGGGCAATGCTTGAAAGAAACACTTTTAAGACTGTAAGGTTGAGTGGACGATGTAGCACAATGTTTACAAAGGGATCGGCAAAAGTTCAATTTTAAGGAAAAAAACAATACACTTTAATTTATAAATATAATTTATATAAATATATAAATTATATGACAAACCTATAAACATGTTTAAAATTAAATGGAAGTTTGCGAATTAAATGAAAAACCGTAAAAGTATCCCGAAATAAAGATTGTATGTAAGTATTGTAAGATAACTTATTTTGATATCATGGATGCCATTGTTGTGTTGCATAGGTAAAGAAGTAAAAGAACGCAACATCACCCACGTTTTAAGATGAGACTTTTGTGTAGGATGTCAAAGCTTTGAGGTGAAGTCTTTTAGATTCATAACCCGTATCTTCAGGTATCAATGGATTTAGTGTCAAAAGCCTATTTGCCCAATATTAGGACACAATAGGGCATAAACTTACTGTAGCGGCAACAGGACAGCTATAGAAGAAACAGAACAACAGGCAGCTATAGAAGAAACAGGACAACAGGCAGCTATAGAAGAAACAGGATAACAGGCAGCTATAGAAGAAACAGGACAACAGGCAGCTATAGAAGAAACAGGACGACAGGCAGTTTTAGAAGAAACAGGACAACAGACAGCTATAGAAGAAACAGGACAGCATGCAGCTATAGAAGAAACAGGACAGCAGACAGCTTTAGAAGAAACAGGACAGCATGCAGCTATAGACGAAACAGGACAGCATGCATCTATAGAAGAAACAGGACAGCAGACAGCTATAGAAGAAACAGGACAGCATGCAGCTATAGAGGAAACAGGACAGCAGACAGCTATAGAAGAAACAGGACAGCAGACAGCTATAGATGAAACAGGACATCAGACAGCTATAGAAGAAACAGGACAGCATGCAGCTATATAAGAAACAGGACAGTAGACATCTATAGAAGAAACAGGATAGCAGACAGCTATAGAGGAAACATGACAGCAGACAGCTATATAAGAAACAGGACAGCATGCAGCTATAGGAGAAACAGAACAGCAGACAGATATAGAAGAAACAGGACAGCATGGAGCTATAGAAGAAACAGGACAGCAGACAGCTATAGAAGAAACAGGACAGCATGCAGCTATAAACAAAAGACAGGTCGCCCTGACACGCGGCACTCATAGAGGGTATAGGACAGCAAATAGTAATAGGTGCTATACGACAGCAGGTAACTATATATGGGCAATAGGACAATATGCACATCTTTTGACGCAACAGAATAGTAGGCAACTATAGACAAAAGACAGGACAACAAGATACGAGCAGACATGACAAAGGAAAACATCTTATAAGTACAACTGGACCTCAGACATATATAAACGCAACAAGATTTCAGACAGCTATAAACACAACAAGATTTCAGACAGCTATAAACACAACAAGATTGCAGACAGCTATAAACACAACAAGATTTCAGACAGCTATAAACGCAACAAGATTTCAGACAGCTATAAACACAACAAGATTGCAGACAGCTATAAACACAACAAGATTTCAGACAGCTATAAACACAACCAAGTCCTATATGTCTAAGTCCTATATTTCTAGCTCTGTCGAGTATGGGAGTTCATTAATAATAGTTGCGACTTAATATTGCGTGTCATTACGCGCGGTGTGTGTTAGAGAATTTTATAAGTTAGTCAATGCTCTTCCCGCGCTTGACTTAGTGACGTATTTTTATGCTGATTGTGACGTATTGTCTAGGGTGTAAGGTGACGTAAGTTTAAGTCGTGTGGCAGTCGTGAATGGAACTTTGTGGAAGTCGGATGTGTTTAATTGATGTCTGATAGCCAGCTGCGCTATATGCATCTGTTCAGGAATATTAAAAGCCTGTGTATATAATTAGGTCTAAAAATTATAAAGATTATGAAAAGGACTTGAGTCCATTCAGTGATATTAAGAATAGTACGACGCATTACAACGTGCGAAAGAGCTTGATGAATAAACCAATCCAGTAGAACAGAACAGTGGACACACTCCAATATGTCCGAATCCTATATGTCCAAGTCCCATATGTCCGAATCCTATATGTCTAAGTCATTTATGTACAAGTACTATATTTCTAAACCATTTGCTAGAAGGATCAATCTTGGTTCGGCTCAACAGCTTGGTTCGGCTCAACAGCTTGGTTCGGCTCAACAGCTTGGTATGGCTCAACAGCTCGGTGTGTTTGAACAGGGAAATTAACGAACATTTCATTCAAACACAATTCAACAAACTTGCTTAGTCAGATTGCTTCTACCATACGGTTAACACCCCCTCCCGCACTCACCCCCCCCCCCCGACACCCCGATCCCAATATAAAAAATTACAAAACCCAATAATACAACAAATGTCTTAATCTCACATGACGTCATAAAGATGAATAAAAAATATTAGCATTTAAACTTAGGATTACAATTAAAAGTTGTAAAAAATTGTTCTCTTTAAAATCAGATTACGCTAATTAGACATTTTTGCAGTCCTCAAGTTCCGTGGTTTGGGGAATAAATTTCTTACCTCCCCCCCCCTTTTTCCCCCACCAGTCCGCTCCTCCCAATTATTGCATGACGTCATGGTGCAAAGGAAGTTTTCAAAATATGAAATAAAGATCTCATGAATTTTAAACAAAGTGAAAAGGAAGAAGAGGAAGAAAAAAAAAATTGAGAAATTCAAAATTAATGACAGGGCATTTTTTTAATGGCGACGGATGGCTTTTCTTTTTACAACTTATACATCAATTCAAAGAGGACATTTCCTTTCGACAACTTGTACAGCAATTAAAAGATGACATTTACTTTCGACAACTTGTACAGCAATTAAAAGACGACATTTCCTTTCTACAACTTGTACAGCAATTAAAAGATGACATTTCCTTTCTACAACTTGTTCGGAAATTAAAAGATGATATTTCTTTTCTACAACTTATACAGCAATTAAAAGATGACATTTACTTTCTACAGCTTGTACAGCAATTAAAAGATGATATTTCCTTTCTACAACTTACACAGCAATTAAAAGATGACATTTCCTTTCTACAACTTGTACAACAATAAAAGGTGACATTTCCTTTCTACAACTTATACAGCAATTAAAAGATGACATTTCCTTTCTACAACTTGTACAACAATAAAATGTGACATTTCCTTTCTACAACTTATACAGTAATTAAAAGATGACATTTACTTTCTACAACTTGTACAGCAATTAAAAGATAAAATTTCTGGTCTATAACTTATATGGCAATTAAAAGATGACATTTCCTTTCTACAACTTATATGGCAATTAGAAGGTGACATTTACTTTCTACAACTTGTACAGCAATTAAAAGATGACATTTACTTTCTACAACTTGTACAGCAATTAAAAGATGACATTTCCTGTCTATAACTTATATGGCAATTAAAAGATGACATTTCCTGTCTATAACGTATATGGCAATTAAAAGATGACATTTCCTTTCTACAACTTATATGGAAATTAGAAGATGACATTTACTTTCTACAACTTATATGGCAATTAGAAGATGACATTTACTTTCTACAATTTATATGGTAATTAAAAGATGACATTTACTTTCTACAACTTGTACGGCAATTAAAAGATGACATTTAATTGTTAAAAATTTCAATTTCACAATTTCTTATCTTCGTTTTTTTTTTTAAAATTAAAAATAAATGTTTAAAAAAACTGTTTAGGAATGGTAATGTACTTGTTTTTTATTTGTTTTCTAGTTAGTCATTTAACCGGTCATTTAACCGTCCATTTAACCGGTCATTTAACCGGTCATTTAACCGGCCATTTAACCATTGATAGTGCCAACGAAAAAAAAAACCGGGAAGTGTGGAGTTTTCTTTTTTTAAAAATATAATTTCGATCGATTTTTCTTTCCATGAAAGTATTTTTAAATTAATTGTAATTGTATTTTAAAAAAAGTAGATAATCACAAAGGCAATGAAGGTTAGGGGGGGGGGGGGAGGAGGGGTTGTGCCGTGGGTGATTGTGTTGTGCGTGGTTGTGTGTAGTTGGTGAATGTGTTTTATGTTACACAATTAAAACATGATGAAAATGCCTTAAATTTAAATTAGATTGTTAAATATGAGACTAAATGTGATCGTGTTTTTTTTTTTTTTTTTTACTTTTAACGCACTGTGGCTCAGGAAGTTGAGGCGGGGCTAGGAGAACCGTCCCGTTTGGAACTTTGTTTTTTTCTTTACATGGATGCGCGACATATTCGGCCAAATTGGCAGTTAAAAAAACCCAATTCTTAGAGCATTTGATCTGCTTTTACACGTACTGAAATGTTTGATGTGATTATAAAGAAATATGTATTCAATTTACGAAACCATCCTTTGTCATATGTTTGTATTACTCACCCTCTACACACAATTAGTCAATCCTATTTCCACCCATGAATCGGTCCCTGTACACAATTAGTCAATCCTATTTCCACCCATGAATCGGTCCCTGTACACAATTAGTCAATCCTATTTCCGCCCATGAATCGATCCCTGTACAATAAAATCCCATGAAAAGGAAATCATATCTATACACAATCACAAGACAATTTATTCTCATTATTAGGATAGCTAAATGAAACCCTGAACCGTACCATTCAGACGTAGCTAAAGTTCGATGTTTTGGTCGAATGGTGCGTTGTTTCGGTGGAATGGTGCGTTGTTTCGGTGGAATGGTCCGATGTTTTGGTCGAATGGTGTGTTGTTTCCGTGGAATGGTGCGTTGTTTCGGTGGAATGGTGTGTTGTTTCGGTGGAATGGTGCGTTGTTCGGGTCGAATGGTGCGTTGTTTCGGTGGAATGGTGCGTTGTTTCGGTGGAATGGTGCGTTGTTTCGGTCGAATGGTGCGTTGTTTCGGTCGAATGGTGCGTTGTTTCGGTCGAATGGTGCGTTGTTTCGGTCGAATGGTGCGTTGTTTCGGTGGAATGGTGCGTTGTTTCAGTGGAATGGTGCGTCTGCGATCGTAATGATTACCAGCGGGTGTTTTGAAGAAACAAAAGAAAATATTCATCGAACGTAGCTTTTGGTTCATGATAGGGGCGTAGGAAGGAGGGGGTAGAAGGGGTGGTCCGCCAGGAGCGGCATTATTTCCTTTTTAATGGAGGGCCTCGTTTTCGGCCAACTGCATATAATTTTTTTTGTCGGGGAAAGGGGCGATACAAATCCTTTCCCGCCCCGGAAGGCAATTAAGCTAGTTACGCAACTGGTTCCTGCACATCATATACAGCGGCACATCCGTGACACACCACCAGACATATGATACACCCGCAAACCTGTGACTCACTGACACCTGTGTCACATCGGCACACCTGTGACACACCGGCGAATCTTTGACACACCGGCAGACCTATCCCAGTTTAAAAGCTGTTGCTCTGTCCATAAGTCTTTGTCATTGTAAGAGATACGTTTAATTTTTTGTTACCTCCATCTATATCAGCGGTTCTCAACCTGTGGGTCGCAAACCCTTTGGGGGTCGAACGGCCCTTTCATAGGGGTCGCCTAAGACCATCGGAAAACACATATACCCTACAGTTATGAAGTAGCAACGAAAATAATTTTGTGGTTGGGGATCGCCACAACAAGAGGAACTATATTAAAGGGTCGCGGCATTAGAAAGGTTGCTGAGAGCCACTGATCTATATAAAAGTATTTGCCGGTTTGTCAAAAGGGGATAAAAATATTTTCCCCCCCTACCAACATTATTCACCAGCTACACTCGTTCTATGAGCATTGTAACCGTTGGCAGCAACTTACAGTAATACTTGTGTCTCTCCTTCATCACCGGTATCTCCTTCCTGGCAGACGAGTGTGACGTCTTGCAGAGGATCACTGCGTCCTCCAGGCATTTTATTTGGTGGGGGATGAGTCTGGAGAGGTCATACGATGACGTCAGTCAATAGATAAGTTGGACATTAGTTTCAGAGATTAGAAAATATTATTGAATCCGAAAATCATCAACACATGACATCAAGTTGAAATTAAAAAAAAGAAGATGGCGCCTGCTTCTGTTTTGACGCCCTATCAAATAATAAATGTATTATGATCATATGTAGAAAAAAGACTTCTTTAGAGCTTTAATTACACATAATATCGCAGACGCACTAATATACACACGCTTGTGTGCGCGTGCAAACACACACACACACACACACTAATGGGTTTTGGAAAGACAATTTTTGGCGCTTGTCAATAAAAAAAATAATTTTTTAGTAAGTTGTGGCCGTATTGAAAAACAATTGATGTTTTGCAAGAGACCAGAGCAGATATCGTTTGTAAAACAAATCTAATATTCCTTCTACTACACACAACAGCTTGCAATTTATCGTACTTTTTTAAGAGTCCGGATCGTACAAACAATAACTAACGTGATGCAAATTAATTTGTGCAACTTGTTAATAACTACTAACGCTTTTATTTAAGTCAAGGAGGATAATTAGAATAGTTACGGTAAGTGGGGTGAAAGGCCAGAGGCCAATCCGTGCACACATTATCAATAAAAATGAGACTATTATAAAAAAAATTAGATTTGATTTTTAAAAAAAAAATCCAATAAAGAAAAAGAAAAAGGTTAATAACAATAATCAGTGGCGTGGAAAGTTGGGGCGGAAGCCGAGAAAATTGGGGGGGGGGGGGGCACTTTTTCTCTTTATATTTGAGGGCAGGCATATTCAGCCAACTGCCGAGATTTTTTTTCGAGGAGTTGGAGCGGAGAAATCTTGGCACGCCGATGATGACGCTGATCATGGCTAAGTGATGTTATCCTTGAATACAGTGTTTGACAATGCCCGCTAGGTGAGCACGATACTTCTAGCAGTGGGGAACATGTTCTTCGATCACTGTTATTATTCACCAGGGACAGATGCGATCTAACTGTAGCCGTAAGATGTCGCCTTGTTATACAATTGTGTGACGGAAAGGCGATTTTTTTTGGGGTGGGGGGGGGCACATTTAGTTAACATATTACAGACAATGAGCCACCTTATCCGATATTTAAAAAAAAAAAATTAAGATATTTACAAAAACGTTTCTGGCGTTTTCGATCACATTTGTACGATCCAATCAATAAAAAAAACAAGAGCTTCTTTCGAGGGCTGACTGGTAGAACTGTTTCTATATCAGATCGTGTCATTTTTAATGCGCTATTTCTATATCTAACAAGCTGGATAATGGTATCCGCATAACCTACATTCAACTTGACCGTCTAAAGAGCTGGATAATGGTACCCACATATCCTACGTTTCATCTGATGGTCTAACGACCTGGATAATGCTAACACATAACCTATATAACTGGCATCACTTAATGAGCAGTGACAGACGGTCCAAATTACTTACTCGCAAACGGTCCTCATGTCTGATCTGTTGAACGCGTCTCTCATCTTCGCCTCAGTGACCCGATGACACACGAGGGAGTGTCTGCAGCACGCCAACACCTTCAGGAGACCTGAAAAAAAAGAAGGGAGAGAGAAGGAGAAGAGTTGAGAGTTAACAGGTATCATAGGATCATTAAAGTCGGGGTCGTCTCGGTGTGTGTGTTTGGTGAGTATGGATCATTAAACTTGGGTGTGTGTGTGTGAGGGTGTGGCTTTTGTGGGTGTTAAGAATGAGTTGGATAAAGGTTTAGCAATGTAAAAGAGTAAGTGATACATTTTTTCCTGGTTCCACAATTGGTTCAATAACTGGTTCGTATACATGGGCTTGCTCTTTATTTTGAGATCCCGAGAAAGCAAATTGATTATACGTGATACAACATTCCTCAAATGCATTGATACAACATTCCTCAAATGCATAGGTCTCGTCACCATTGGTCTCAAGGGATGCGTTATTTCATACAAAATGGGTTTGCAAAAACAACAACAAAGAAAAACTTCAGAGACATAATTATAACAATCTTGCGAAATACATTTATTATAACGTACACAGTGGATAGTGTTCGGGAGTTTGAGTAATTAATTTTAGTTTGTTTTTTAGACTTAGAAAGAAAAATTAAAAGCTTCTCGCCTACACCGATGTGATAAGTAGCACATGCCTCTAAGAGCCACTGCTGTGGGTAGTTTCAGCCACGTACACATGTGCCTCTAAGAGCCACTGGTGTGGATAACCTTAGCCTCCGACACACATGCCTCTACGAGCCACTGACATGTGTCACCTCGGCCACGTACAGACATGCATCTAACAGCCATTGCTGTGGGTAACCTCAGCCACCTACACATCCGCTGAAATTTAAAGTAGCACAAAGAAATGAGCTGGGCCTCTTTGTTTGGTCATTCATGCATGCGAGGGACCATTCCTGCCCGGCTGATGACCCATGACCAACATGTGACGCGGATGATGTCATTGCCCCCCCCCCCCCCCACCAGGGACGTTCTATAAAAGCAGCTTATTTTAAATTTAGGACATGTCGCAATTTTACACAGCATTTTTTGCAAGCAATTTCACTGTCTGTTTCCGGCCGTTCTGTAAGTGACCATACGTATCTTTACATCATTATATTATGTTGTTGTATTGAGCGATTCCTATTCAATACAGACCATGTTCAGCAGTGTTTTAAGTTAGTTAGGGTCCAAGCTCATTGAAAGGACTCCTTAACAATGATATCAACTCAGTTAAACATACGGCCGCGCGCCATGTCTTTTACAGACCCACGTGTGCGTGCGTTTGAGACTAGCTACCATAATCGGTATAGTCATAGTTACACAGGTGAGCGGAAAAAAAGTCACAGGAAAAAAAGTCACAGGAAATAAAGTCACAGGAAATAAAGTCACAGGAAATAAAGTCACAGGAAAAAAAGTCACAGGAAAAAAGTCACAGAAGCATTCAGTCATCAGATATCATAAATAAATTCTAAAAAGAGTGGTGGGATCCCGTTTCCTAATGGGATCCCATATCCCATTGGGATATCGACCCCACTGGGATCCCATATCCCATTGTAATCCCGACCCCAATCAGTTACCGATCCCGATTGAGAACTCGATCGGGATCCCGTTTCCAAATCGGTTGGGATCCCATTTTGGATCACGACCCCCTTGGGATCCTGCTTCCGATTCGGATTCCGTGTTGTTTCCAAATGGGATCCCAATGGGGATTCTTACCCCATTGGGATCCCGATGGTAATACGGACCCCAGTGGGATAACGATCCTGATTTGGATCCCGTTCCCTAAAAGTGTGCCATTGGGAACCTGACCCCATTGATATTCCGACCCCAGTGGGACCACGATCACAATTGGGATCCCTTTCCCAAAAATGGTCTCATTGGGATCCCAACCCCATTGGTATCTCGACCCCATTGGGATGCCGACCCCACTGGGATCCAGATAGGATCCCGTTTCCAAGCAGTACGGTCGTCTCGGTCGTGCTACCAAAATCCAAATCAATTACAACTTTTTCTTCATCTATTTATCACAAATGAGGGGGGCGGAGGTACAGGCTGAGCTTCATTGTTGTTAAGGTATCGTATAGCAGCGGTTCTCAACCTGTGGGTCGCGACCCCTTTGGGGGTCGAACGACCATTTCACAGGTGTCGCCTAAGACCATCGGAAAACACATATACTCTACAGTTAGCAACGACAATTTTGTGATTGGGGGTCGTCACAATGCAAGGAACTGTAATATAATAAGGGGTCGCGGTATTAGAAAGGGTGAGAACCGCTGTCTTATAGGATGGACAGAAATTGCTGTTATTTTAAGGGGGTGAGTTAAGGTTAATAGAGTGTCACATCTTTAGATAAAAGGGATTGTTTCTTTTGATAATATTATGTTTCGGGCCTTCCAGAACTAGCATGGTAATTTGGTGAGCGGAAAAAAAGTCACAAGAAAAAATTCACGGAAAAAATACACAAATTTTGCTAGAATCCTATTTGGATCCCGACCCCCGTTGGGATCCCTTTTCCAAAGCATCCCATATCTTTGGGATCCCGACCTAATTGAGACCCCAATGGGATCCCATTTCCAAGTAGGATAACATTTTCCTTCGGTATTTAAATATGGATAATCAAGTGTATGTGTACTAAATTTGGTCAATATCCATCTATTCATGTAGGAGTATTACGCATATTGGTATTTATATAGCTCATATAAGGAAAAATGAAATCCCCCCCCCCCCCAGCCCCAGAAGAATGAATATTATGAGTTAAGTAACCTTTGGTATTTGAATGTGGATAATCAACTTTATATATACTAAGTTTGGTCAAGAGCCATTTATTCGTGTAGGAGTATTTGTTGTTAATTTTATTTTTAGAGCTTATATAGGAAAAAACGACGGAATGTTATAAAAAGTTCATACCCCCCCCCACCCCCAGTATTTCATTCTGGATAATTATGTATAATATGCCAAGTTTGGTCAAGATCCATCAATCCATGTAAAAGCCTTTGTGGAACAAAGCCACAAACCCACACCTTTTCACTTATATGATATGATATGATATGATATATATGATAAACACTAAAAATTAGGAGTTTAATTGGAACATATTTTGTGACTTTTTTTCCTGTGACATTTTTTCCTTGTGACCTTTTTTTCCTGTGACATTTTTTCCTGTGACTTTATTTCTGTGACTTTTTTTCCTGTGACTTTTTTTTCCTACAATCAGTTACACATGCTGAATTAGCCAAGTTTCCCATAAACTAGGAGTGTACTCTTATATCCAATAAGCGATAGTACGTTATAGCTTTAAGGTTAGACATACTGCTAAGCGCTGTCTTACATCGACCTGGTTATGCGCGCTTGTGTCTTCCAAACGGAAATACCATTTAAGTTAATATACTGCCACGGGGCTATGTCCGACATAGACGCCACGTTGGATCTACTACTTAAATGCTTTTTTTTTTTTTGAATAGCCCATAAAATACATATATTTATCCCACATGTTCTATAGAATTGTGATACTTTGGATAAACTGTGAAATATTCGACATCCAGCTATCCACCGTTTGTATTGGTAATTATATATATATATATTAAAAAAATGTTTGTCACTTCTAATAACTTGTACTATATAATATATATGCATCTTTTCAGATATTGTTTCGTTTCTTCGACCTTTTCTTTTTGTTTTTCATGCTTTAACCATTCTCCTAGAGCAAATAAAGAAGAGCTATATTTCTCATGACTTAGTTTATATCTAAATAGTTAATGCCTTTAGTCAACCACCCCCAAGCTAGATTGATAATTATTTATTTATTATTTATTCATTCTTTGTGGGTAAGGGGGGGGGGGGGTTGCTAATAATAACTACCCCAATGGTCACTGAATGGGTTTGTTAAAACGCATATCTGATGGGGAAGAAATGGGATCACATCCCAATTGTTTGATTGTATTTTGATCCCCCGTAGAAAGCCAAACTGACAACTCAGAGATCCAGTGAAGTCGTTGAACGTTCATGCTAAGTGACGGTCGTCAGCGAAATAAGAAAGCCAAAAAAAAATAAAAATAAATGAGTGTGACCTCGATCAAGTAGGTCGACGAATGAGAAATCTAACACTAAAAGACGGGGCGTCCTGTCAACTTGATTGTTCTAAATACAGTGACGACCTTTAATAGTCGATAAATCAGAGACGACCTTTAATAGTCGATAAATCAGAGACGACCTTTGACAGTTGCCAAGAGTTAATGGAACGGTGGTCCTCAGATTATTTCTTCGGGATCACTTACAGCCATTCAAGTAAACTTTTCTTAAAAGCTTATCCACGTACAATGCACTCTTGTTATAATCTTATCCACAAGCAATGGACTCTTAGTGTACTCTTATCAACAGACAATACACTCTTGTTATAATCGTATCCACAAGCAATGTACTCTTAGTGTACTCTTATCCCCAGACAATACACTCTTGTTATAATCGTATCCACAAGCAATGGACTCTTAGTGTACTCTTATCAACAGACAATACACTCTTGTTATAATCGTATCCACAAGCAATGGACTCTTAGTGTACTCTTATCCCCAGACAATACACTCTTGTTATAATCGTATCCACAAGCAATGTACTCTTAGTGTACTCTTATCAACAGACAATACACTCTTGTTATAATCGTATCCACAAGCAATGTACTCTTAGTGTACTCTTATCCCCAGACAATACACTCTTGTTATAATCGTATCCACAAGCAATGTACTCTTAGTGTACTCTTATCCCCAGACAATACACTCTTGGAATATTTCTATAAACCTTTTTTTTTTTTTTGAAACATTGGGCTCGTTAATGATGGACATGTTGAGTTCTCGTTTGCGTCGACTACATTATGCGCATCAGAGAATGTATTACACTGGCCTGTGATGGGTTTGACGCATCCCAAGGTAGGGACTTGGCCCCCCCAGTATCACTGCACCTTTGGATGCTGGGTGGCCGAGTGGTCTAAACTGAGCAAATCTCCGCCAAAGCCCAGTCTAGCAGGAAAAACACCACCAGCACCCCGGGTGGATGGGACTCGCCAACCCTGGACGGCAACTCATCTAAGAGAAGGCAACTCTGAATTCAAACCCGGAGATGGGGAGATGGAGTTCACGTGCGCTTAACCGGTGAGGCCTCTCGAACATCTAACATCGGAGCGCCGTGAGCATGCTATCATAGCATGGAATGAGCTAAGAACTCCAATCAATCAAACCTTGACCCAAGAAATGAGCATAGTTAAGCATTGACAGGAAGTGTTTTTGTTGTAATGATATAGCTATAACTGCTGTTTGTGATATCTATACGGTGTGATCTCAGTCCATTTATCACTGCGAATATGCAACTCCAATAGAATGAAGTCGGCAATAATTGTGAATTAGTGAACAGTTCAACATTTTTTTTACACGTGTTCAATTTTATTCGGGGTTATTGAACAAATATCTCATGACTAAAATTGGACCATACTATTTCACACCTATACCTAATGCATCTGACCAGCTGACGCATCATACCAGACCAGGCATTATACTAGCTAATGTGTTTGACCAGCTAATGCATCTGACCAGCTAATGCATCTGACCAGCTGACGCATCATACCAGACCAGGCATTATACTAGCTAATGTATCTGACCAGCTAATGCATCTGACCAGCTAATGCATCTGACCAGCTAATGCATCAAACTAACTAATGCATCTGACCAGCTAATGCATCAGATCAGCTAATGTGCCTGAATCAGCTAATGCATCTGACCAGCTAATGCATTAAACTAGCTAATGCATCTGACCAGCTAATGCATCAGGCTAGCTAATGCATTTGACCAGCTAATGCATCAAACTAGCTAATGCATCTGACCGGCTAATGCGCATGACCTCCTAATGCGCCCGACCTCCAAATGCCCCTGACCTCCTAATGCGCCTGACCTAATGCGCCTGACATCCTAATGCACCTGACCTCCTAATGCCCTTGACCTCCTAATGCGCCTGACCTGCGGTAGCAGATGGCCTCGGATATTTAAGGTGCTAAAAGTTGCGATATGAAAAACAAACAAACAACAAACTATCAACTATATAGAAAGCACAGAACCGAAAAGTGGCAGGGGTTCCTCCGAAATTGATATGGCGTCCCTGCTTTCCCATAAGCCGAAGTACATTTCTATCTTCTTACTTCAAGTTTAATCCATCTCAATTCACGATTCTTCTAGGCTACACCACACTTTGCAGTCTTTTTTATTTGTCAGTTGCGCTGGGTATTTCAAAGGTGATACTGTACTGAAATACTTGTTCTGAAATACTTGATCTTAAGCATCTGAGGACGCGACTTATTCAGCTCAGTTTTCTCTGTTGGTTTTCTTTGTCAAGTTTCTTTGTTGGTTTTTTTTGTCAAGTTTCTCTGTTGGTTTTCTTTGTCAAGTTTCTTTGTTAATTTTCTTTGTCAAGTTTCTTTGTTAATTTTCTTTGTCAAGTTTGTTTGTTAATTTTCTTTGTCAAGTTTCTTTTTTGGTTTTCTTTGTCAAGTTTCTCTGTTGCTTTTCTTTGTCAAGTTTTTTGTCAGTTTTCTTACTCCACCCTTGTTTGTTGACTTACTCAAATTGTCTGAATCATGAATCAATAAAATGCATCGTATTTGCTTTCTCGGCTTTCGAATTAAAAATAATGAATTCTGTTACCAGACATTCCACACGGTGCTTTAAGATCAGTGTTTCTCAATGTCGGTGGGGAGTGGGTGGGGAGTGGGTGCGGAGTGGATGGGGAGTGGATGGGGAGTGGTTATTAGTCTCTTTGAAAGGTGATGTATTTTCGTTTTAAAAAAAAGATGGGCCAATTTTAGACTTAAGATCTGATAACTGATGGTAAAACTGACCACTGGTAGTTCTGTCATTTGCAGCACTAAAGAAAGTATTTCATTTATTGTAATTTTCACTATACAACATTGGTTCCCATATTTTCTAGTCGCTCTTACTAAAACCAGGTTTCCCAGTGCACCTTTTTGAAAATTAGAAGTAGGGAATTATAAATAGACATACATATATATATACATATATATATAAATATAACAATATATATATATATATATATATATATATATTATGTATTAAAAATCTCAAAACGCTATCTAGTTACCATCTGAAGACCTTAGTGCTAAAAGTACTTAAGTCACATTTTTGTCAAAATCAATCTAAACTGTGATATTTTCTTACCCAGTTTACTGCAGAAATGTGAACACATTAAAATGTGCATTAGGTCCTTAATTAAACAAGAAAAAAAAATGAAAATAGTCACATTTTATAGACGAAAAGTATATTTGAACTTGATTATCTCAAAATGTGCATTTTGTGACTTAAGTACTTTTAGCACTAAGGTCGTCATCTGTAAACAGTTTATTACTGGTTTGCACTACGCCAACTAGATATCACGACCCCCCCCCCCTTCCCTCCCCCAATTTTTTAATCAAGCCACAGAGGGATTTGGGGGAGGGGGCGACATAAAAAATATTATAGGTGTTTAGTTTGAGAAACACTGCTTTGGATTGCTGACCATCCGTCTCTAAACTCCCTGTTAATAATTGTTTGAATTCACAGACGTAGGCGCTTGCTGTGAAATACGAAAGGCAGCAGGGGACTTCCTGACACAAAGAATAAAATAAATTCATTTTGAGCAATTATCTGAAATGCACACGTCATGAAACAAAACAACAAAAAAAAAAAAAAAAACAGTCTCAAACCACGGGATCAATGTTCGCATCACATGGACTTCTATCTGGCATTGAAAAATTCAATGTTTTATCGTGTGGACTTTGCCGGAGCTCTTTAAAACACAATGTTTTATCGTGTGGACTTTGCCGGGGCTCTTTAAAACACAATGTTTTATCGTGTGGACTTTGCCGGGGCTCTTTAAAACACAATGTTTTATCGTGTGGACTTTGCCGGAGCTCTTTAAAACACAATGTTTTATCGTGTGGACTTTGCCGGAGCTCTTTAAAACACAATGTTTTATCGTGTGGACTTTGCAGGAGTTCTTTAAAACACAAGGTTTTATCGTGTGGACTTTGCCGGAGCTCTTTAAAACACTATGTTTTATCGTGTGGACTTTGCCGGAGCTCTTTAAAACACTATGTTTTATCGTGTGGACTTTGCCGGAGTTCTTTAAAACACAAGGTTTTATCGTGTGGACTTTGCCGGGGCTCATTAAAACACAATATTTTATCGTGTGGACTTTGCCGGAGCTCTTTAAAACACAATGTTTTTTTTTTACAGACAAAGATTTCATTGTTCGGCCTGTTGTTAAAGAGCAGAATGTTGTGAAATAGAAGAATTGAGTTACGAATGTTGTGAATAGAAGAATTGGGTTACGAATATTGTGAATAGAATAAACGGGTTACGAATGTTGTGCAATAGACGAATTGGTTTACGAATGTTAAATATTGGGTGACGTCATGCAGACTCTGGCTTGATGAACGTTACACGCGCTGACCTTGAGGCGAAATGGTGAGGGGAGAGAGAAAGGGCGAGTTATATATAGAGAGAGGAGTATTAAACAATATTAAGATAAATTAAACCTACAGTATCAGACATTTTAGCATATTTGTTAGTTGTATGCTCATATTTAGGATAATTGCAGATAATTTATATATCCTCCTCCTCAGAAAATGTATGATAATTTCAAAATGCTGGGGTGTATTTTGGCGCATACTTGAAATTAGTTTTGCATCGTTCTACCTGGGAGCACGACAGAAGAAATTCTTGAGGAAACGTATGCAAACCTTTACTGTGCTGTTTTTATACAATTATAAATATTAAAGCTTAATATATATTGTTATATTGTCACATATTTTTCGTGTCTATTCAATCTGTTTTTATACAAATACTTTAATTTTATTAGCTACTAAGTTATAATGTTGTGTTCTAATTTTTGTTTAATATTTAAGATGACTTATTTTCATTTATATTTTAGACAAAAAATATTTAATAAGAGGAGCTGGTACTTCAAAATGGCATATCGTCACAATAATGTTCTGTATAAATATATTTTGGTGCTGGGTGGCCGAGTGGTATAATCTGAGCAAATCTCAAGATGATTGTCTGGAGATCAATACCCGCCAAAGCCCAGTCAAGCAAAACCATCTCTAGCACCCCGGGTGGATGGGACTCGTTAACCTTGGACGGCAACTCATCTAAGAGAAGGCGACTCTGACTTCAAACCCAGAGATGGAGTCCCGAAAGGCGGATAACATTGATACAATAAAACATTCCGACAACTCCTGCGACGCCACTGGTGCCAAGCTGTATCACCGACATGAACCATTGATATTATCATTTTACACATTAAAATATATTGTTAACTTTTTTTTTAAGCAAACCTATTCATAAATAAATTTGGAAAAATATAAATGATTGAATTTGTTTTCCTTCAAATATTGTGAAGATCGAAAGTCCAAGTTATTGAATGACGTAACCAGTCCGATCAATTAAAAATAAAATCTTATTACGTCTCGGAGTCACGGGGTCACGGGATCGTGTTTCTTAGCAATGCCCCGCCAGATATTTAAAGTTGAAAAAAAATATATATACAAATCTCGTTAATATGTAGTTAAACACCCCTGACCTTTGATGGCTTCAGATCTTCTATTAATAGAACATCCGGTTGGTGACGCCAACATTGATTTTTAAGAGGTTAAGTTACTTGAAAATTTCAAAAAATAAAAATAAACTATTATTAGTGTTTATATCCAAGGCCAGTGTTCTTAAAATAAACGTTTCCTCCCTATTTGTCCACCCATTTATAAAACGATTATTTCTTTATAGTGCTGGAGGCGGAAATATGAAAGTTGATCTAAAAAAACCAATGAGATAATTAAATTATAATTGGTAATATTACATTTTCTTTATTGAATTTTTTTTGATTGAGGCGGTGACAACGTTTAAATTACCGACTGGGCTACCTGTGCACAAATGTTTCACGTTACCAACTATCACAAGGAAATCCCGCTTCAGTTGGATCAGAGGGCACGTATACATTGGCGAGGGTAAAATAAAGAAATATTAAATTGATAGTTAAAACTAAATAAACATTCCTTAGCTTAGATTAAAATTTTTGCCGCTATAAATTTACATCCTTAGACCGACTTGACCTACTTAATTAGTTTAAAATAGAGGTTCCCAAACTTTTTTTTCGGTCACTGCCTTCTTTGTTCGACAACATCATTCCTAACGGCAAAGAATTTCCTCCACCCCACCCACCCCGACTGTCCCCAATGTCAAAACTTTTCAGCATATTATTTTTTATGGCCATAAAATAATTAAATAAAATTTTAAAGAGATTAAGATGATTGCAGCTTTAATTAAAATACAAATTTAGCTTTTGACTTCATTTCAGAAATAGACTGATTAACTTGATCCAGGGATATCCCATTCTTTTAAGGTTACAGGATTTTTAAAACTAGAGTTTTTTATATTACGCTTAGGGTCGGTTCACACGATCAAATTTTCCTTCAAGCATTTGAAGGGTCGGTTCCCACGATCAAATTTTCCTTCAATCATTTGATGTAATTCGTGTATGAAGCCTTGTCACAACTTTCAAATTACTATTTGATCAAATTCCCCCAAAAAGAAACCACGCACAAAATAGTGCGTTCATACAACAATTTGACGCGAAATTTGATCGTGTGAACTGACGCTTAGTGATAGTAACTATTCCCTGCGCTGCTCAAATATGTTTTAATACTTATGATGGGCTTGGTAAAGAGATGACAGTGTGTGTGTTTGTGTGTGTGTATGCAAAAGTCTGGCTTGATTAAGTTGACTAAACATAACTCTTAAATAACAAGCTAAGGAATCTGGAGCTTATTCGTTGACTGGAGAAGAGTTGAACTACGCCACTTCAATCACCATATACTAAAACAGTTACTGAAAACGTAAAAGGATCTTCTTAACCTCTGACCAAGGTGCATGATGATGGCCTTGACATTGCCTTCTGATGCTAAGTGATAATGGCCTTGACATCGCCTTTTGAAGTTGCATAATAATGGCCACATTGCCTTCTGATGCTGCATGATAATGGCCTTGTCCTTGTCGTCTGATGCTAAATGATAATGATCTTGACATTAACTTCTGATGCTGCATGATAATGGCCTCGACATTGCCTTTTGACGCTGCATATGACTAAAAAAAGAATGTGGTTCCTTTGAAATACAGTGATGGTGTATGACTTGACAAAGACAATGTTTGACACATGTATAAAGATTGCCATGTATGCTCCCATCGATCGTGATCTTGATAAGTGGAATGAAATTTGCGATGCCGCTGCGTGCATGTCTTTGTGACTTGAAATGAAGACTGTGTTCACGCGCGCCCCACGCTTTTTAAGTCATAGGACTGTAAAAACTCTTACGTTTTGGGGTCGTCTATTCTATAATTTTTTGTACATTTATCATGGTGTATTTTTGGAAAAGTGTTGTTTTTTTTAAAAGTATTTAAAAAAAAAATATTTTGTATTTTGTAGTCTTGTAAGATGCAATCTGAGACGTAGATGTGCGTTGAAACATATGACTTAGACACGAGTGGTGCCCGTGAAATACAAACACGTGAAGGTCAGTGCGACCTTTCTGCGGTTTAAAAAAATGTGTTTCTCATCGTTAATCGTTATCGGAAACGAGTAACTATGGATACGGAAACGATGTGGTGAGAAACGATGTAGCGAGAAACGATGTAGTGAGAAACGATTTAGCGAAAAACGATGTAGCGAGAAACGATGTAGTAGAAACGATGTATCGAGAAACGATGCAGTGAGAAACAATGTCTCCATCACTTTCCGTTTCCTGAGATATCCGCAGAGGTTCACCCAAGGGTCAACGGATGTCACTGGTGACCAACTAATCATGAAGTTTTGTTTTGTCCTCGGCCGGGGGGGGGGGGGAGGGGTGGGTAAGTGTACGAAGTTTTCAGCACAATTGGACATCATCTGAAAAATGTCAACATTGAGATGAAAGATAGAGGTCACCGAAGGGTTATTGACAGTCCCTCGAGAACGGGTTTATCTTAAGGGGAAGGGGAGGTGGGGTAAGGGTCCCAAGTTTCCGCTCAATAGGACATTAGGAATCGGGTGAAAAATGAGATGGAAGATTTGACCCGCAGAAGTAACTCAAGGGTAAGTGAAGGTTATACTGATGACCTACATACTGAACAGTTTTTATTGTCCTCGGAGATGGGTAAGCGAACAAAGTTACAGCTTAACTGGACCTCAGGAAGTGGGTCGAATTGAGATGAAGGATTCCATCACCAAAAAAAAAAAAAAAAAAAAAACACGACATTACCAAGCGACCTCAACTCGCTGAGAAATCTTTAAATCAAACACGTTCAGACATCCAGCGAGTTCCTCACAATTCAATCTGTTATTTTAACTACCCGGCTGTTCACCAAAAGCTAGCCATGAACAAAGATTGGATCTGTTAAAAACTTGAAATCAATACAGAGGGAGCTACAACGCTAAATGATTGAATTCTGAGCGGGTTGGACCAGAGATTTTTAAATCGCATATAGGAACGTTCTAATAATGAATGTAAAGAGACATACGTTAGGAATATTTTCGCGCTATCAAAACTAAACAGCCGGCGTGGGGTCTTCTTTTCCTCATGTATTCTGCAGAAAAAAGGAAGAAAAAAAAGAAAACTGGACCAGTGTATCCATGAATGAAGTGATCCCATACAATGCATCCCTGAACCACATGATCCCATACAGTGTATCCATGAACCAAGTTATCCTGTACAGTGTATCCATGAACCAAGTGATCCCATACAGTGTATCCATGAACCAAGTGATCTCACACAGTGTATCGATGAACCAGGAGATCCCATACAGTGTATCCATGAACCAAGCGATCCCATACAGTGTGTCCATGAACCAAGCGATCCCATACAGTGTATCCATGAACCAAGTGATCTCACACAGTGTATCATTTAACATGTCTGTTGTAGACAGGATCAGTCAGCACTTGTTATTATTACGTATGGAAACTACTGGCGAAAGAATGTTTGGGTGAAACAATGTTTGGGTGGAAGAATGTTAGGGCGGAAAAATGTTAGGGCGCAAGAATGTTAGGGCGAAGAATGTTTGGGCGGAAGGGTGGCCCGCACTTGGTGGCATTTAAAAAGATATATTGAGTGGTGGGGTGGCAAAAATCTTTGCCCGTCCCGAGCGGGCACTTAGCCTAGCTATATCACATTTCAATAGCACTAACCATTATGGCATTTTAGACATCGCAGTTTCTGGTTTACTGCAAACTAGTAACACAACGGATAGGATCTATATGGAGAATAAATTAATAACAAGATTTGGTACGTTAACTCCATTCGGGATAAACCAAATCCACAATTTCACGTAACTGGCATGTTTTTTTCCTGATTGGGCTTTTACATTTGACTTCAAAGTCACTTCCTTTCCATTCTTCTTTACTCTGTTTCTGTCGGATTTTTGCGCCCACTCCTATTTTTTCTCTCTTGTTTTTAGGTAGATATCTCTCTCTCTCTCTCTCTCTCTATATATATATATATATATATATATATTTATATATATATATTATGTAAATTTGATTTATACTTATTTATATGTCCTGTGGTTGTACTGATAAAGGCATGTGCCAAAACGTTTGCTTATTTATAACGTAAAATTATTATTAAAGCTTATATATATATTATATTGTTATATTGACACAGATTGTTCGTGTCTAATTAATCTATTTTAAAACTTTTTCGCAGTTCAGCACTTTTATTATTACCTTTTTTACAACATTGTGTATTCTTCAACACTGTACCGGTACAAGCCAATCACTCTTCTGGAAGTCGATACATTTAATTTACTTCTTTTTGATTTTGTAATTTATCATTAAAGAATTAAAATTTATTAATTGTCATTAGCCCTGGTTTGAGGATCGTATTCTTTGTTATAGTGTTTAACTTATGGTATGGTCTTATGTTATGTTCTGTTTTAGAACGAGCTATACACTTAAGAGATTAATTTCTCCATACGGATAACTAATGCGACTCAGGTCAATGGATGTATCATCCAATACATCAAATACTATGATCCAAAGAAATCTCTGAATGGTTGAAGTTTTTTGCATTGGTAGAATATCCAATAGATAACCCCATTTTTTTAAATTGCAAGTTTGGCTGACAGTTGACTTGAGGTTATTTAAATGAGCTTCTCCAAATTCTCAATCGCTAGTTACTCCAAACAATTGCCAATGCTATAATTAGTTGGTTTAACGCTTCATTTATAATATTTAACTCCATCTCATGTTATGGCATATGTGTAGGGCTAATTTGTGTCCACTTTCGTTTTGCTTTGATATTGAAACCACCGAGTAAATGAACTGTGCCACTTATTACTCTCCTCCTACTTCAGTGGGAAAAGGTTGTTTACGTTCGAATGCGTTCCATTTATTTGAAAGAGTGCCATCAGGTGACCCACTTTCTAAAGAATTTCTTCACTAGATCCTTCTGATTTAATCCTTATGCTTAGGCCGGCAGCTTTGCAAGCCAGACGGGGATTTTGGTTGATTTCTTAACATATACAAGACGCCATAAAAGTGCAAGATCGTTCTCTTTATATGGGCGTGTGTTCATTAATATTTGGATTTTTCGAGAACTGTATCATTTCACTTGTTGCAGATTAAATAGTGTTTTTTTTTGTTTCTGTACATTTCGTATGCATTCTATTTGTTCTAAAGAATGCCACTAAGTGATACATTTTCTCGAGCATCTTTACTAGTTCGTTCTGATTTTAGGGTATAACCAAGGAACCCAGGAGATCGTATATTTAGGCCGGCAGCTCGAGAGATTGTTGCAAGATGGTAATCTTTCTGTGTGAGTATGCATTAAAATATTTGTATTTTTTGAGGATTCTGCTTTTTCAGTTGCTATATAAATTATATAATTTTTTTGTTTTTGTGTTTGTATTTGTATAGAAATTTAATGAAATAATTAAACTGAATCCTGTTAAAATCAATAGCGTTGGTATAGTTTTCTTTGTATGCTTGTTTTCAGTCCTTTGTTACGTAAAGTTCATTCTTAATCTTAAAATAGATAAGATTCAGATTCGCGTATAACGACACACAACCATATAACGGCACACAACCATATAGCGGCACACAACCATATAGCGGCACACAACCATATAGCGGCACACAACCATATAACGGCACACAACCATATAGCGGCACACAACCATATAGCTGCATACAACCATATAGCGGCACACAACCATATAACGGCACACAGCCATATAACGGCACACAACCATATAGCTGCACACAACCATATAGCGGCACACAACCATATAGCGGCACACAACCATATAACGGCACACAACCATATAGCTGCACACAACCATATAGCGGCACACAACCATATAGCAGCACACAACCATATAACGGCACACAACCATATAACGGCCCACAACCATATAGCGGCACACAACCATATAGCGGCACACAACGATATAACGGCACACAACCATATAACGGCCCACAACGATATAACGGCACACAACCAAATAGCGGCACACAACGATATTGCGCCGCGCAACACTCGGTCTGATGTAAAGTTCTCCAGCACATATTTAATCCTTTATTTAAACAATGCTTGCGAGCAAAAGTGTCCGGTTCCTGGTTAGGTGTGTCTGCCTCCTTGTGTTTTATAATCACCTTAAGTTGCTATGAGCAGAAGAGCTATGTGAATGAGGGGGGGGGGGGTGAAAGGATATTCACCATGTGCAAAACAATCAGGGGGTGGGGGCAGTGGCGTAGCGAGCTTAACTCGCACCCGGGGCACAATACCTTTTTAACGCCCCCAATACCTTTTTAGCGCCCCCCCCTATTCGAAAACCATACAATATTATAGTAAAATATACCATTTGGCGCCCCTTTGTGAGTAGCGCCCGGGGCATGATGCCCCCCCTTACCCCCCTCACTACGCCACTGGGTGGGGGGGGGCAAAAATTGTCTTTGACAGAACTTTATATTGAATTGGACAATAAAATGCCATGTATTTCACAAAGACAAGGGGCGCCAAAATTCTTTTTTCCTTACTCGTCCGCCCTGGAAGAATTTTTTTTCTCTATATTGACGGTCGTCATTTTAGGCTACGCCCGGGCGTAGTGCTTTGAGAACAGACAAGTTAAAGATATCGCCCGATTGGCAGTCCACTATCCGAACGGTATATTGACAAAACGTTCAGGTGGTCATCCATCAAACAGGCTGTGGCCATCCATCACACACGCTGTGGCCATCACAGCTAAGACTCTCAGGAGACACCATTTAGTCAAAGGGGAGAACTTTCTTCCACAACCCACCCCCACTTTTCTCACATGTCACAGAACAGGCACAATGTTCCATCGCGCCTTAGGTCTAGCAGTTGAACTGTTGCTTTTTTTTAAACCTCTGCCAGCGTAGCGATAGTGTCGGGCCACACGAGCCCCCCCCCCCCCCCCCCATAAGGGCACACCTTTTAAAATAAAAGAAATTGTTAAGCACTAAGGATAATATTACCAAAAGAAAAATTTGCAGAGGGAAGCTAGGTGCATTTAATCATCTTTAACTTTGCAACTAAAACAAACATTGAACATGGATGCGTATCACTTAAAGCAGGGGTGGGCAAACTTTTTGTGCGGAGGGCCACATTGACAAAGGTAAAGCTATTGGGGGGCAGCATGTATATTATGTCCAATTTTTAAATATCGATAAACATCTCAATATATTAAAATCGATAGTTTCGCATTTTAGCATTACATGACAAAGGTCAAGGACTGTTTAAAAAAATAGAAAATTAGAAAGAAATTTGATCAAAAATGTTTTAAAAATCATAACGGTGCATGAAATTCTGTAAAATTCAACAAAATAACTGAAAAACATAGTAATTTTTTTAAATTTCTAAATGCCTTCGAGGGCCACATAATATCAGTTGCCGGGCCGCATGCGGCCCGCGGGCCGTAGTTTGCCCACCCCTGACTTAAAGTAAGGCTTCTTTCACGTCCAGCCACAGTTCCATTGTTTAACAAACGAAAAAAAAAGTATTTGTATTTTTAATCAATACATTCAGCCTGAACGTAGCACGTGCAGAGAGTTGAGTGTTGTATTTAATGATCACGTCAATCGGCGCAGAATTGTCAGCGTACGAAATCGCCTCGGTGAGCCGGTGGTTAACAGGTCAACTCTAGATTTGTGTCTTCAGATCTGAGGACAAGTCGAACCTGCACAAGCGCGGGGGGGGGGGGGGGGCAGTGTAACATAACTGAGACATTAAGCATCTATCTACCACGGCTGAAGTGGCCAGGTGTAGGCTGTAGAGGGCCGTAGCATGGGCACTGCAGCCCCCTCGGCTTTAAGTGGGCGATTGAAGTGGGCCCTGCAGCCCTGCGGATGAAGTGGGTCTCGGATACATAAGGGACCCAGGGTTATGCAGGGGCCGCCAAAAGTCACACGGTAGCTCCGAGACGGGATATTATTGTGGCGCTGAGACGGGCTATGTATGTGGCTCTGAGCTGGGGCTACGTTTGTGGCTCTGAGTCGAGGATATGTTTTTGGCTCTGAATCGGGGTTTGTTTGTGTGGCTCTGAGCCGGGGCTATGTTTGTGGCTCTCAGACGGGTTATGATTATTGCTCTGAGCCAGGGCTATGTTTGTCAGACAGTACACAAATCGAAACTTATCAGAGACTTAGCTTGGCTAACAAATGGCTGACCAATGGCTGACCAAACAGTGATAACGATTATGGATTTTTATTTCAATATCAAAACAAAACTTAATGAAATAATTATTTCCGTTGAAAAAAATTTGAAGTATTCAAGCTTTGTTGAAATTAAAGAGTGTGACTTAAAAAAAAAATGTCCGTTATTAAAAAAAAAGCGGAGAAATTGCAATAATGCTTGCATTGAAGTATGCAAAACGCGTTTAAAATAAAAAGAGCCTACTTTGGCTCTATTGACGTCGTACCCAACACACATATGCAGACTCTATGAACGCTTGCAACTCTGATACGGGCTAGCAACTACTGCGTTTGAAGTTTGGCATCTGCAAGAGAAGACTGGAACATTCTACCGACCGTCAAGGCTTTTAAACAAATCTTGCATGCCCAAGCACATTAGAACATTCTCCGTCCAACTCCCCCCCCCCCCCCACACACACACAGTTAGGTAGATGGCCATTGGAGATTAAGGCCCGTACTTTACAGGTTATGATTATCCGACATGCTCCTTCACCGTAAAACACTGTCATGTGGTGCCACCATCTTTTTCTAGATCAAGATTCTAGCCCCCCCCCCCAAAAAAAAAATTGAAATAATTGTTGTTAGTCAGTATACTTTTGCAGTAGGTGCTGCGGATAAAAGGGGGTAAAAAATGTGCGCGCGTGTGTGTGTGTGTGTGTGTGTGTGTGTGTGTGTGAATGTGAGGTTGGTTTTGACATCTGAGCACACGCTATCCTGCTAATAATATTAGGATACACGTTCTTACTGAATTCTTTGAAGTCTATGTTCTTGTCATATGATTTAGAGAGTATGTGGTTAGAATTCTTTAAAGTCTATGTTCCTGTAAAATGATTTAGAGAATATGTGGTTAGAATTCTTTCAACACATTCTGAAAGTTCTTGAGAACCCTCTCGGTCAGTGTTAAAATACAGTGGCTTAGGAATAAAGGGAAGCCGGGGGGGGGGGGGGGGGCGTTGTCGTTTTTTTTTTTTTTGTATGGAGGGGCGCCATTTCCGGCCAACTTAAATAGATTTGTTGACGAATTGTTGCACTGCATTCAGTTTAAACATCAACTCATTAGCAAAACGTTAAGTCTTAAGATCCATTCATTATTAGATGCATATATCATGCTTATATCATGCTAATTTCAAGAGGTTTCTTCCAATTTCGGGCTCCGTTTTGGTCATGTACATTTGACTGAACATCGGGTGAAACTGAGGGGGCAAACGTAAACTGGGGGGCGGGGGGGTGCAGAACGTAAACTAAGGGGGGCAAACGTAAACTGAGGGTGCAGAACGTAAACTGAGGGGGCAGAACGTAAACTGAGGGGGCAGAACGTAAACAGAGGGTTTAGAACGTTCTGTGCGTCTAGACTAACGCGTCGTTGTCGAGACTCATCGACCAGAATTTCAGAGGGTATTGGTTGTTTGAAATCGTCTCTACGACCAAACGATATATATAATAATGAGCTATGCTGACATAACGCTTAAAACCCGATATTATTTTGATACTTTAGGACTCTTAAAAACAATCATAGTTATTTTCTACTATTTTACGGAAACCGAATAAATTTACATGCGCTTTTATTTTAGCAAAGGTTTAAGTATTAATATTATAAATTACAAATACATATAAAGAAACAACTAAGGAACTATCTTAAGCATTTTATATGCGTTTGAAAGTAAATTAAATAGAAAAAATATGATCAAAGAAATACACAGTAATCACATTTATCGGGAAAACCTAAACATCAGTTGTTGTTAGTGCGTTCTTTAGCGCGTTGTCAATAAGGCGAAATAAAATTAAAATTAATTAGTTTTAAATAATCACGCAAATGACGTCATAGTGCGAATTGCCTATTTAGCCAAAGCTTAATTAAAGTTCTCTGATTTAATAAAAGAGCATGACAAAACTGATGATGTACATTACCCTTCTTATAAGTAAAATTAATAAATAGCATTGATTGCTTTTTAAATTGCTAAACTTAAATACTAATTTAGCTTTGTATTTTTAACATTTAATAAGTTTGTACTTTTTATTCATTCCAAAAATAAATTTTGATGAAATTTATAAAGTAGTAAAAACTCTACATTTAAAAATAATTTTAATAAGAATATGCCGTTTAATTAAATTGGTGCAGCAAAACTAAATAGTCAAATATCATTTTTAATGCACTTATCACTGATCTAGATAAGAACAAAGCATATTAAATGCAAAAAAAAATCTTTTTGCGTAAGTAAGGAGGCTACAATCCAGTGGATGATTTATTTATTTTATAAAAACTTTGTGGGCGGGGAGTACACTATACATTCATTTTGCCAATTGCAGCACAAGATAAGCCTCATAATAAATTTGATCAATAATTAACCTTCTTCGATTAATTGATATCGATGGTAGGAAATTGAGTTTATTCATTTTTACTTGGATGACAATATCTTTCAATCCAATGACATTTCAGTTGTAAAAAAAAGAAGCTATATTCTCATTTTACATATGAACATATGTTAACCAATTAAGGAAACTATTGACGTTAACAAAATGTGTATACATTGACATAATTATACCCATGGATATCAAAACCCAAACCCAATAACTTTACACAAGTGAAAACTTAATTTTAAAAATAGAGATTTTATTACTATTAGTTAAAGAGATAGACAGAAAGACAGACACATAATCAGATAGATGATAGATAGATAGAGATGTAGATAAAAGATAGATAGACGGATGGATGTATGGATGAAAGGAGGGATGGATGGAAAGGTGGATGGATGGATTGATAGATAGTTAGGTAGAAAGATAGGTAGGTAGGTAGGTAGGTAAGTAGGTAGATAGATAGATAGGTAGGTAGGTAGGTAGGGAGATAGATAGATGGGTAGATATATACAGACCTGTCTACTCTTACTATTTTGGCGTACAATGTACGATTTTTAGGTGTATACATTATATATACTGTGTGTTTTTTTGCTATTAAGATAATGCATTGAACGATTTTGTGATGATATTGTACAATTTTAAGATTTTGAGGGTAAACAGGTCTGTAGATAGTAGCTGGATAGGTAGATAGGTAGGTAGGTAGATAGGTAGGTGGGCAGGTAGTAGATAGGTAGGTAGGCAGGTAGGTAGGTAGGCGGCATGCAGATGGTAGATAGGTAGATAGGTAGATGATAGATAGACAAACAGACAGACAGACAAACAGACAGGTAGTCAGATAGACAGAAAGAGAGACAGAAGGAAAGACAGAAAGAGAGACAGTCAGAGAGACAAAGAGACAGCCAGAGAGACAGACTGAGAGACAGACAGAGAGACAAACAGAAGACAGACAGAGAGACATACAGATATAGAGAGACGGACAGATAAACGGACAAAGAGACAGACAGACAGACAAAGAGAAAGACTGAGATACAGACATACAGACAGACAAAGAGACAGAGTGACAGAGAGAGAGAGAGACATAGAGGCAGAGAGACATACAGAGAGACAGGCTGAGAGACAGACGGAGAGACAGACATATAAAGAGACTGACATAATGACAGAGAGGCTGACAGACTGAGAGAAAGACAGAGAGACAAACAGAGAGACATACATAGAGACAGACAGAGAGACAGACAGAGAGACGGATAGAGAGACAGACAGACAGAGAGATAGACAGAGAGCCATACAGAGAGAAAGACAGAGAGACAGACAGAGAGACAGACAGAGAGACAGACAGAGAGACAGAGAGCCATACAGAGAGAAAGACAGAGAGACAGACAGAGAGACAGACAGATCATCCTTGAATAATTGCAAAAACGTTATCTTAATTCGGTAAACCATATCTATACATATATAAAAATTAATATATATAAGTATATCCAGTATGTGCTTCTATACCATTAATCCAAAAGTGATGAACATTTTTTGAATTGTTGTAAAAAAATGCAAATGTTTCTGAATTATTACACACATTTTACAATATTCCGTTTTATGACCGGGGCCCTAAATTCAATCGCTACAAGTGTGTCGATTAAATTTTGCAAATCCATGCTTCTCGCGTGGACAGCTGTATGTTGCCTGCTCACGCGTCGAAAAAACTTCTAATTTATTTGTGTACGCACTTGACTGGAAAAAACAATAAATATTTTCTATTTAAATTTACTTTAAAACTTAATTAAAGCAAACACTTTTTTCATTGAGTGGCATTGCAACGCATGCCGGGTTCTCGCTAGTGTGATATAAAATAATAAATCTCCCATTCCTTGATCTGCCGGCTAGATACTGTAGATATAATTTTAAAAAAAAACATTTTAAAAAATATATAGATTTAGAGATAAAATGCATTCCTACTTTAAAAAAACAAAACAAAAACAAACAAAGGTGTTAATCCTCTCAGAAAGCAAAAATTAATCTTAAAAAAATAAAAAAAGATCAGAAGCGTTTTAAATTTGCGGAGTTGTCTTTCATGGTGCTAAGATTGCTGTCAATAAATACATCTCATTTTCACTTTTTCTACCTCTGTAGGGTAGCCGGCTGTGTTGGAGTGTCCACCAGGAGTGGGTGTTGCTGGCGTAGCAAGGACTAGTGCCACCAGTGGTGGGACAATATATTTTCAGCCCCCTTCCCAACGAAATAAATATATCCACTCGGCCTCAGATAGCACCCTGTCAAAATAATATATACCGTTCCGCCCGGGTCGTGCAAACCCCCGCCCCCCCACACTCACTTGACTACGCCAGTGACCGAAAGGGGGGGGTGTCATTTTTTTACCTGAGAAATAAATTCATTTGAATAACTGATGAATTGTTCGGTATATACTTGTTCAGATTAAGATCCCGGGATAATATACTTGTTCAGATTAAGATCCCGTGATAATATACTTGTTCAGATTAAAATCACGTGATAATTTACTTGTTCAGATTAAGATCCCGTGATAATATACTTGTTCAGATTAAGATCACGTGATAATAATATAACTTTTTGATTCTATCAGGACCGGCTGTTAAGATCTTTTTCTTTTTTTAAAAATCTGATTCCATACAACGACAATCGCAGCACGTGTCATTTTCCCCGACTTAAAATCATCATTCTACGAGATCACGTGAGTACAAACACGTGCTCATTAAATCTAGCGCGTGCAGGGAGTCAGATTACATTATTTAGATCGTTAAACCAAAAAAAAACAACAAAAAAGACTACAATGTTGAACACGAGCCGAAATGAAAAAAAAAAGAAGAAAAGATATCAGCCGCATGAAACCAGCATCATTTTAATTCTTTTTTAAATAACGCAATTTGACATTTGAAACTTAAGCCTTCCCTACTTTAATGCGACTCAGATATCACCCCCACCGTTCTTTGAGTAACTGGAATTGCGCCAGAGAAGCTCGTAACCTGACGTGGGTTTTAGGTCCGTATCAACCTGACTTGATTTCAGCAGTGCACCAGATAGGAGCTAACTGATGAGAACTTCTTCGGATTAAAGACTAAATTTCAACGAAACGTTTTTAAATAAGAAAAAAAATTTGAAAACTAAGGTTCTAGTAGATGGCGACCGAATTTCGGTTTTGGGCGAAAAATGTCGACCATTTTATCAACAGATCGACCTAAACAGAAAAAAAGTTAACTTTCGGTTCAAATTTGGTTTCGGCCCCAAAAAAAAAAAGGTCAACTAGGCTTTCGACCATTCCGGCCGAAAGCGATTGAGGCTTTCGGCCGTCTGCCGAAAGTCAAAGTGTCACTCTGTCGGCCGGCAATTCGATGTTCATCATTGCGCGATGCCTTGCTTTTCATCATTGTCGCGACCTTCCTTCGACGTCTAGGGTCACGAAATGTTACCGCCTTCGTTCGTTGTCTTCTCTTAATGTTAACGATTGTATCCTGTCACGCTGTCTTCTTTTAATGTTAACGATTGTATCCTGTCACGCAGTCTTCTCTTAATGTTAACGATTGTATCCTGTCACGTTGTCTTCTCTTAATGTTAACGATTGTATCCTGTCACGCTGTCTTCTCTTAATGTTAACGATTGTCTTCTCTTAATGTTAACGATTGTATCCTGTCACGCTGTCTTCTCTTAATGTTAACGATTGTATCCTGTCACGCTGTCTTCTCTTAATGTTAACGATTGTATCCTGTCACGTTGTCTTCTCTTAATGTTAACGATTGTATCCTGTCACGCTGTCTTCTCTTAATGTTAACGATTGTCTTCTCTTAATGTTAACGATTGTATCCTGTCACGCTGTCTTCTCTTAATGTTAACGATTGTATCCTGTCACGCTGTCTTCTCTTAATGTTAACGATTGTATCCTGTCACGCTGTCTTCTCTTAATGTTAACGATTGTATCCTGTCACGCTGTCTTCTCTTAATGTTAACGATTGTATCCTGTCACGCTGTCTTCTCTTAATGTTAACGATTGTATCCTGTCACGTTGTCTTGTCTTAATGTTAACGATTGTATCCTGTCACGCTGTCTTCTCTTAATGTTAACGATTGTATCCTGTCACGCTGTCTTCTCTTAATGTTAACGATTGTATCCTGTCACGTTGTCTTCTCTTAATGTTAACGATTGTATCCTGTCACGCTGTCTTCTCTTAATGTTAACGATTGTCTTCTCTTAATGTTAACGATTGTATCCTGTCACGTTGTCTTCTCTTAATGTTAACGATTGTATCCTGTCACGCTGTCTTCTCTTAATGTTAACGATTGTATCCTGTCACGCTGTCTTCTCTTAATGTTAACGATTGTATTCTGTCACGTTGTCTTCTCTTAATGTTAACGATTGTATCCTGTCACGTTGTCTTCTCTTAATGTTAACGATTGTATCCTGTCACGCTGTCTTCTCTTAATGTTAACGATTGTATCCTGTCACGTTGTCTTCTCTTAATGTTAACGATTGTATCCTGTCACGCTGTCTTTTCTTAATGTTAACGATTGTATCCTGTCACGTTGTCTTCTCTTAATGTAAACGATTGTATCCTGTCACGTTGTCTTCTCTTAATGTTAACGACAGATTCACAATTGAGATCAAAACAACAGCGTCCGAAGTCAAGTCTGTATTCCTTTCTGTCTACTAAACAATCCACTTGTTACACAAATACATCTCGCAGGAACACAGCATACTCAGGCAACAAGCCCTACAGTGACTCTAACAAACCTACTATTTCTCTTACTACTTGACTCTATTAGCTCCTCTCGGCTCCTCTCTAGACTAACTCCTGGCTCTACTGATTTTTCAACTAACAGCTCACAACTCTTATCCCCTCCGATCATTTCCCACACTGTCTTTTCTATCTGTCCACACCCACCCGGCAGCATACACTAAAGCTAAACACCAACCTACTTCACCTCTGACCTCACGATCAACACCTCACAAAACACTCGATCGACAACTCGCCCTACCACACATTCATAGCAAATCCAGTTCACAACAATCATACGATATATGACTAATCATCTGTGAACACTGCTTACAGCTGCATGATGACCTACTTGTCGAATTTTTCCGAAAAGTAACATTTCCACTTGGCTCAGTCAAACGTAAATAGTTTAGTGGAAAAAAAACTTAGTAAATAGTAATATTTATTTAATTATTTTTATTTTCAAAAAAAAAAAAAAATGTGGGAACCCTTGATGTTTTCAATTCATTCATTTGCGAAAAATCATTTTGTTTTGACATTATCATGCTCATAAATGATGTCATAAAATCCTTCCAGAAAATGATTTCTATCGCAAGAAATCACTGCTAAACTTCATATTATCCGTTGAACGCATATGAAAATATTCGAAACAAAAAAATAAACAGCTTACTTAAAATATACAACGCTCTTTCTAAATATGTCCACTTTTCAGCAACCACCTGGCCACACAAGTCAATGGTCGCACTACGTGCCTTGTGTCTAACTGAGCCACCTGGCCACACAAGACCCGCAGGGCGCATGTAATCAGACGACCGAGACTTAATGAAGAAACCCGACTTGGCGTTGGCACACATTTCTGTGTCGATCAAACTTTTTAAATCTTCCAAAACAATTTCATTTCTTTAAAAATTCTCATTAATTTGTATAATTACATTTTCTTTTAACAGGTATCTGTCTTTCTCTGGACTATTTCTAATAATTCCCCCCCCCCCCCCCTAGACCCATTCTAACTTTAAAAAAGGAAATCAATTGTCTTCGCTCTCATTATATTTTACATCAACGTGTCCTTCCTTTAGCAAGTTTAATCTTGTTTGGTCTTAAAATGTATTTATCTTCGCCCCCCTACTCCCCCAGCCCCCATTATTTCAGTACACACCACCCCCACACCTCTCTTTAACTTGTTGAACTTAAACGTCCCGATATCCTTGGCATGTAGCCACCTATTTTAGTGTGAGTTGAGCCAGCAGTTCTAATATTGTTATGTAGCCTATAAATAGGGGTCGAGCCCTAGTAAAAAAAAATCAGTGATCGAACGAACCCAAGATCTTCCCTCCCGAAACAAATATTTATTTATTTTACTTGGTTAAGTAATGAACGACATTTCCAGATGTTCGTGAAAGACTTGAACCCTGCAACTAGCTAATATTGACCAATTCATATAACTGGTATTGACCCCTGCACATAACTCGTATTTACCCCTGCATTTAACTCGTATTAACCCCTCCATATGACGCATATGTTTTGTCATGTCTGTTCAGCATCATGTGTCCAGCCATGTCAGTTCAGCATCATGTGTCCAGCCATGTCAGTTCAGCATCATGTGTCCAGCCATGTCCAGTTCAGCATCATGTGTCCAGCCATGTCAGTTCAGCATCATGTGTCCAGCCATGTCAGTTCAGCATCATATGTCCAGCCATGTCAGTCACGTATGCAAACGACCATATCCAAAGAAGATATCACATAATGGGTGTCTCTCAGAATCAACGCCACGAACACTGCGGGAAGGATTTTGGATGTTCTAAAAATCTATTTTATGAAACAGTCATCATGTTATTATTATTTTGAAAGGATGTTTAATGTACTTCGATTTAACCTTCTTGGTCTAAATATCTATAAAATTTATTTCATTGGCAGTCTTATCAACCGTGCAGACTCTGTTGTTCTTAATATTTAGTGATTCTTGATTTTATTCTATAAGATATAAATCTGATATGTACCATCTTATATATATTACGCTTCTGGTGTGACTCATGGACTGCTTCCATTTCCGGCGTCTGCTTCCTAAACATGGTGCCTGCTTCCTAATAGCCGAATTTGGTATTGAGAGTATATTACAAATAATTCTTTATGTTTGAAAGAAAGTATGGTTCAATAATGAGTTCAATAGCGCGTAAAATATAATTCCCGGTAACTACGCTAAATGATGTATATATATATTTTTTATAACGCAACTGCGTTTGGCGCGTTATATTTTCTTTTCGGAAAATGAAATCGTCTCAATTCACGTATGGTGTAAAAAATATTCCTTTTAAATGTGTTTGAGACATCACAATATCTTAATATAGTTTATGGCCGTAAAATAAAAAAGTGTACATTGTTGTATCATTTTTGGGGGGGTAAGGGGGGGGGAGTGTAGCAAATATTGGGATTCTTAAATGTGCGCGACTTGAGTTCATGTTTTGTCAAATATAACTTTAGTAGATGAGAAGTCCACGCATTGCTGTCACCAGTGTTTTGACCAGCTATAACTAGTCGTTAATGTTAATATTAGGGGCTGCGCTATAAGAAGACAAATCGCTTTAAGAACAAACACACACACACACACACAAAGGCTAACACTTGTCTATTTTTAGAAATGCTGAACAAAAACATAATTTAGAAGATTAACTGAGCAATGTGTGTTAGAGAGTTCGGATTCCCATAGGACACAATGACGCATGGCATAGGAGCTATTTATGTCTTCCGGTGGTCTATCGGGTTACTCTCCCACGCTGGTAACAAGCTTAGCTGTTTAACTTAAAACTCTTGAGCAATCCAAATATATAAAAACAAACTGGAAAGATTGATAGTTTTGCTCATTTTGACAAACTAACAAATGAGTAATTAGAATGATTCAGAGCCCATCGGGGGGGGGGGGGGACAATTAAATCATCACGTGAAATTGTTAATTTAATCCCAGCAAACCTTAAACTTGCATGAAGAGCAGACCAAATATTATTTTTTTTTAAATGAATTCTAGTAGAAATATGTTTTCATTGACGCTTTTAAATAAATGAACCCCCCCCCCAACCCCGAAAAAACAACATGACCCACTTATAGTGGAGGATGAAATATGGACCTCAACATAACCAGTGGAGCTTAACGTGCCTAAGCAGTTGAACATGACCAGTGGAGCTTAACACGTCAGATCGGTTGAACATGACCAGTGGAGCTTAACACGTCAGATCGGTTGAACATGACCAGTGGAGCTTAACACGTCAGATCGGTTGAACATGACCAGTGGAGCTTAACACGTCAGATCGGTTGAACATGACCAGTGCAGTTTAGCGTGTCAGATCGGTTGAACATGACCAGTGGAGCTTAACACGTCAGAGCAGTTGAACATGACCAGTGGAGCTTAACACGTCAGATCGGTTGAACATGACCAGTGGAGCTTAACACGTCGGATCGGTTGAACATGACCAGTGGAGCTTAACACGTCAGAGCAGTTGAACATAACCAGTGCAGTTTAAAAAAATATTAGAAAATAAAAAAAAAATGTTTTAATTAACATTTCCCGAAAATACACATGACTTTTCTTATTAAGTTATCGTTCATCAAATTGAATTTTTTAAAGCGAAATAACACAGACAGACTTCATTTGTGTAAATTTCTGTCTAGTAACAAAAGTCACGAGTCAATTTAAAAGAAGACCTCCAAAAACCCAGACGGCTGGTGATGGTGCCGTGTTTAAACACATTAACGCAACTTAATAAAATAAACCCGGTGGCCATTTTTAATTCACTTTAAGAGATGCTGTAAATAGTATATATTAAGTTATCACCAAAATGAGGTAGACATTTATAGAACTGTCATACACAGTGGTAGCATTTAGTTTCAAATAACAAGTTTATAATTGGAGGGTAGCCTGTGTTCTGAGAAAAAATATCTATCAGCACTGAGATGTCTTTCAGCACTTAGTTGTCTATCAGCACTGAGATGTCTATCAGCACTTAGTTGTCTATCAGCACGGAGACTTCTATCAGCTCTGAGATGTCTATCAGCACTGAGTTGTCTATCAGCACTGAGATTCTATCAGCAATGAGATGTCTATCAGCACTGAGATGTCTATCAGCACTGAGATGTCTATCAGCACTGAGATGTCTATCAGCACTGAGATGTCTATCAGCACTGAGATGTCTATCAGCACTGAGTTGTCTATCAGCACTGAGATGTCTATCAGCACCGAGATGTCTATCAGCACTGAGATGTCTATCAGCACTGAGATGTATATCAGCACTGAGATGTCTATGAGCACTGAGTTGTCTATCAGCACTGAGATGTCTATCAGCACTGATATGTCTATCAGCACTGAGATGTCTATCAGCACTGAGATGTCTATCAGCACTGAATTGTCTATCTGCACTGAAGTGTCTATCAGCACTGAAATGTCTATCTGTACTGCGATGACTATATCGACTGAAATGTCTATCTGTACTGCGATGACTATATAGACTGAAATGTCTATCTGCACTGAGATGTCTTTTTGCACTGAATTGTCTATGACCACTGACAGGTCTATCTCCACTCAAAGTTCTATCACCAATACAATGGTGTCTATCCCTTTTTTAAACGACTTTCATACATTTTTTTATCATAAATCCTATGTGTTAATATGCTACGACATGTTAAGATGTGTCTATGTGTTAAGATGTGTCGATGTGTTAAGATGTATCGATGTGTTAAGATGTGTCGATCTGTTAAGATGTGTCCATGTATTAAAATGTGTCAATGTGTTAAAATGTGTTATGTCTTAAGATGTGTCAGTGTGTTGAGATGTGTCGATGTTAAGATTCGTCATTGTGTTAAGATGCATTGATGTGTCAAGATGTGTCCATTTGTCAAGTTTTTTTAATGTGTTAATATGTGTCGATATGTTAGGATGAGTCGATGTGTTAAGATGTGTTCAAGTTTTTACATGTATTTAGATGTGACGATGTGTTAAGATGTGTCAATGTGTTAAGATGTGTCAATGTGTTAGGATGTGTTCAAGTTTTTAAATATGTTTAGATGTGACGATGTGTTAAGATGTGTCAATGTGTTAAGATGTGTCAAGTGGGTTTTAATAAATTTTTCTGAGTTTCAACCTTGAGTTAAGTATTCAAAGTATTTCCCATGTTAAACTCTGGTATATAATCCCCTCGCTTTTGATGCAATTAAAAATGGGAAAAAAACCATGATTAAAATAGTACATAATTAAGTAGATAATCCGATACAAACGAATCTGTATTACATTTATCCAGTTTTTTTTTCGTACTACATTTAATAACTGGTCATTAACGTACGATCTTTTTAAAATTAACTTCTGTGACATGTTGTTTTGGTTCTGCATTTAATAAATTTGGTTAGTTAAAATTAACGTTTGTAATTCTTCTTTGTTAATATATTAAAATTCAAGGAAATTGAGAAAACACGATTTTCAGACAAATTATGGTTCTCGGCTGGAAGGAAGTGATCAGAGTTCAATCCACTTAGAGATATGCGATTATATATTACTTTAGGCGACAAAAATGTTCACATTAGTTGCCCATGTTTACGTTTGTTGTCTGTACACATTTGTTTGATTAACCTACATGCATATTTTTTGGTTAACTGTATACATGTTTGATTTACGTTTGTTGTCTGTACACATTTGTTTGATTAACCTACATGCATATTTTTGGTTAATTGTATACATGTTTTATTTTTGTTAGCTTACATTTATTTTGTTTAATGAATCTTTGTTTTATATTACTCTATTTTTGTTTTGTGTCGTTGCTATATGTGTAGTCACCTAAGAAATCCTTAGTTCCAGTTTTGTTGATGTCGCAAGTGATGTGGGAGCTGATGCATCACCATCGATTTGAATTGTAATTTGACCTGGAAAAAGTTAGCGCCAACGTCAGTGCTGCAAGCAAAACAACCAGCTTCCTGTTTGTGTGTCTGTAGCCTTAAAAATAAATACTTTGAATGTTTTTAAATGGTACATTCAAAATTATAAACACGGCAGCTATTGGCGGCAGCTATTTGTAAACTTCCCATCTTTTAAAGTCGCTGGACAAAACATGGCTTCCGGTAACGCAATTAAAAATAATATCAATTAATGCTAACTTCTGGGAATGTTATTTTGCTCGCACTCTGAACACACCATTACAGCCATGAATACATAAAGAATTATTATTTGTGATATCACGCATGTTTTTGAAGCAATGATAAAATAAATGAATTTATTTATCGTGTATTCATCTTTGGGGGGCATAGCATCATCTCAGATATATAATTTATTCCCTCTGATATTTAGAGTGCATGTTCACTGCAAAGACCGCGATCGATCCCAAATTGATATCACTATACAAAACATACAGTCTAACTAGTAGAATATACCCAATAGTGATTGCAATCAGTCATCAATACCTAAATGACTTAGACAAGAGTGCTTCAATAACATTTCAGTGTCGTAGGACGAAAAAAGGGGGTTGTGAAGGGGTTGACAGGCGCCATCAACATGTCAGTGGGGACCTGCATCTAAAATTTAACACTGACATTTTGATCTTGTTCTTTTCGGTTATTTAAAAAATTTGTCCCCATTTGAGAACCGGTGAACTACTATAGCCCCACACCCGGACTGATGTCTCTTGACCTGCTGACCAGTCATTCGAAATCTTGAGCCTGGTGCCGAAAGTGACCAGAGAATAATGGTTTGGGGGACCGTTGACTCATGACCTAATTGGCCAATAACATTTTAAATACATCAGCACGTATCCAAAGACAAGATAGACACTTTTCAGCGTGTCTCTCTGTCATTATGTATTTCCTGACGTGTTTGTATAAGGTTACTTTCCTTGTCAATTGTAATGCGAATAAACAGATATTAATTGTGTTGGTTTCACATCACGTGATGAATGAAATTACTCCTCGCGTCTAAGACTTCCAAAGTGAATCCCACGATAACTACTTTTTTTTTCTCTTAACCAACACAGTTGGAATAATAAATGAGCCTCTGTTATACGTCCATGTTATCTGGTTGAAAATGTTGGATATTCAACATAACCAGTGCACTAATCAACTTTTGCCTCAAATCGAGTCATTTTTTTTTTTTTTTACAACGAAATATTTGTATGAAAAGATGGACACTGCTTAAGAAACAATGAAGAGAAGAAACACGATGAGACCAGATTTGGGATTGAATGAAAGCCATTCGCGTTGTTAGCCCAATGAGCCAACCAGCTAGGAGTTATTTCATATGTATCGATCTGAGCGACATGTTATTTCGTATGTATCGATCTGGGCGGCATGTTATTTCGTATGTATCGATCTGGGCGGCATGGTATTTCGTATGTATCGATCTGGGCGGCATGGTATTTCGTATGTATCGATCTGGGCGGCATGGTATTTCATATGTATCGATCTGGGCGGCATGGTATTTCGTATGTATCGATCTGAGCGGCATGTTATTTCGTATGTATCGATCTGAGCGACATGTTATTTCAAAAATTGCTTTAAAATGTTTACATTTTCCATTTTAGAATAATCTTCCGATGAACCGTCAAAGTCTAACTGATCAAATCTCAAAGTCTGGCGATTGAAATGTCAAAGTAAAACTGATGAAATGTCACAGTAAGACTGATGAAATGTCAAAGTAAGACTGATGAAATGTCAAAGTAAGACTGATGAAATGTAAAAGTATTACTTATTAAATGTCAAAATCTAACTGGGGAATGGGATCCAGGAGATAAACCGTTTGCAACATTTGAAGTTTCTAGTGCAGTGTTTCTCATCTTTTTTAAAGATGCGACCCTTTAATACAGTTCCTCATGTTGTGGCGACTCCCAGCTACAAAATTATTTTCGTTGCTACTTCATAACCGTAGAACGTATGAGTTTTCAGATGGTCTTAGGCGACCCTCTGGGAAAAGGTCGTGCGACCCCCAAAATGGTCGCTACCCACAGGTTGAGAACCGCTGTTCTAGTGCATGGAAGTGTTGTCAAAAGTGGCCTGAATGAAAAATTTTTAAATATCAGATTCTGTCTTGAGTTAACATTCATTCAAACATTTGTAGAGTTTTCAAAATCTGCGCATTGCATGTAAGTTATAACGGGTACATTTCAATAATCTACCATAAGTACTGTGTACACAGGGCCGGATTTACCTCTAGGCAAACAAGGCACGTGCCTTGGGCACCAAGCGTTTGGGGGCACCACAAGTCCTCAAGAAATAAAAAAATTTTGAACAAATTTAAGTCCAGAAACAACTGAAAATTGAACAAGTGCTATGAAAATGAAGAAATACATTATAATAAAAATTCAAATTCAAGTTTGGTACAAACTTGAATGTTTAAAAATTAAGCGCATACATTTTTTTTAAAAACTTCTTGTAAATGGTATTGAGCAAAATGCGGACTCACTCGGCTTGTAAATAAATAAAAAAAATTTGGGAAGTTTTATAAAAAATTTTAAACCATTTTTATATTTTCAATAAATAATATTAAAATAACAACATTAATTAATTAATTCGACCGGGAACCCCTTAGTAATAAACACAAAATGAGCACGTGAACTTGAAAACGTGTGCTGATTTGTATTCTTCACTAGCAGATCACTTGCATAAATCTAGGAATGAATTTGAAAGATTTGAAGAAGCTGCAAAAATAATACCACCCGGTGTAGAATGATGTAGCAGTTCGATGTTCTTGTTTGGTCGATGTATCACTATCACAAACATCTCAGTGTTGTGAAGAACTAATAAATGTTTATCCTAAAGATGTGAACAATAATTTATATACTGAACCACAACAGTTTCATTCATATATTCGCCACAAGTTTCCAGCATCAAAATCGGAAAACAACAAGTTCAATCATGGAGAATTATACAAAGTAATAGTTAGAGACAACATCGAGTGTGCCTTTCCAAATGTTGAAATCGCCTTGCGCATATTTTTAAAATTATTGGTTACTAACTGTTCAATTGAGCGCTCTTTTTTTCAGTTGAAACGTACAAAAAATCCAAATAGATCAACAATGAAACAAGAAAGGCTCGATTCCTTATCTCTGCTTATGATCGAGGCAGATGTGTTGCGCAAAATTAACTTTGAAGATATATTCAAAAACTTCGCTATATGTAAATCTATGAAAAAAAAACTTTAAAATGTAAATGACAAAATCTTTTTGATTTTTTCATCTAATAAAAAATAAAGTATTTTTGTCTATTATTATTTCAAAATTTATTAACTATTAATTTTAATACAGAAATACTTTATTGTAGGTTTTTATATAAGTGATAGTAGTACAAACTACAAACATATTTGTCAACAACTGTTTTCTTTGCATAATATTGAACATACCAGCGGTCACGGTCAGTGAAAGATCAGGGGCCTTGGGCAGAAGGGGGCACCCAGGTGGGTTTGTGCTTTGGGCACTAAAATGGCTTACTCCGGCCCTGTGTGTACAGTATATCTCTATTGAGCAGTCTTCATTCATTGAGTCAAATGTGTCGCGGCTCTTAAGCTGGTTACATTGTCAAGCTAGGATGGCCGTGACATTAAAGAGAGTTCAGCAACGGGGGCCCACAGGGACTACGCTTTGATGTGTCAGCTCGCACTGTCAGCGGAAACCCAAACATTTCGGATTTAAAGCACGCATGCGTTCCCATCGGGCCTCGGTATCCACGTCAAGAAAGGAAGACTTGTGTGCTCAAGCCGCATGTACAGATAGAACGACAAGATGAGAGTGGGTTGTGTGTTGACAATATCTGTAGTCTTTAGAAAATAGTTTGTAAATTGTATGCAAAAGTAGATCTAAGGCATTTTTAAATGCTCTGAATATTTATGACAAAATCGACAATTTCGAAATTAACTTTCCTGTACACTACACAAATCAAACATTATACAACTATTGACAGTTTTGAGCCAAGCCAAACATGATACAGCCATGATACTGTTGAGCCTATCTAAACATGACACAGCCATGACACTGCTGTGCCCAGCTAAACATGATACAGCCATGATACTGTTGAGCCTATCTAAACATGATACAGTCATGACACTGCTGAGCCCAGCTAAACATGATACATCCATGACACTGCTGAGCCCAGCTAAACATGATACATCCATGACACTGCTGAGCCCAGCTAAACATGATACATCCATGACACTGCTGAGCCCAGCTAAACATGATAGAGCCATGACACTGCTGTGCCCACCTAAGCATGATACATCCATGACACTGCTGAGCCTATCTAAACATGATACATCCATGAAACTGCTGTGCCCATCTAAACATGATACATCCATGACACTGCTGTGCCCACCTAAACATGATACATCCATGACACTGCTGTGCCCACCTAAACATGATACAGCCATGACACTGCTGTGCCCACCTAAACATGATACATCCATGACACTGCTGTGCCCACCTAAACATGATACATCCATGACACTGCTGTGCCCACCTAAACATGATACAGCCATGACACTGCTGTGCCAAGCCAAACATGATACAATCTTGACCCCAATTATCCCACCAGAGCATTGATCCGATTGACCAGTTCAATCATGCTGCAACTATGATTAATTTGAACCAACACAATCATGATACCATCTTGACCCTACTGAACCAACGCAATCATGATACCATCTTGACCCTACTGAACCAAAGCAATCATGATACCATCTTGACCCTACTGAACCAACACAATGATGATACCATCGTGACCCTACTGAACCAACGCAATCATGATACCATCTTGACCCTACTGAACCAACGCAATCATGATACCATCTTGATCCTACTGAACCATCACAATCATGATACCATCTTGACCCTACTGAACCAACGCAATCATGATACCATCTTGACCCTACTGAACCAACGCAATCATGATACCATCTTGACCCTACTGAACCAAAGCAATCATGATACCATCTTGACCCTACTGAACCAACACAATCATGATACCATCGTGACCCTACTGAACCAACGCAATCATGATACCATCTTGACCCTACTGAACCAACGCAATCATGATACCATCTTGATCCTACTGAACCATCCCAATCATGATACCATCTTGACCCTACTGAACCAACGCAATCATGATACCATCTTGACCCTACTGAACCAACGCAATCATGATACCATCTTGACCCCACTGAACCAACACAAACATGATACCATCTTGACCCCCATTGACCAGCCCCACAGAAATCGATATCTCAAAACCCAACTCTCGATCCCTTACCGGGAACACGCTCAGGGAAACTCGACCATGGCGTCATTTAATACATCAAGAATGTACTTCAAGAGCTGGCTAATAGCACTAAAGTGTGGTCTCACCGTGTGTTTCAGGCAGCTATCAAAGCGGAGATACAAGTCAAATACTTCCTAGCGACGGTTCTAAACACGAATTCGACCTCCTTTAGATTTTGGTTTCCTTTTAAAAAGAGGCTGTCCTTGACTTTGATGAGTTGACGATGGCGCGCTCAAATAAAGCGCCGAGTAGCTACAGGCGAATCATCTTTTTTTTTAAAATAAATGGATGGATAAAAATAAAAACCAAATGGAAGGATGTGTACATTATTTTGTCTATTGACAGTGGATTTGATTGTGTGCTTTGATTAGGAAGCGTTGAGGAGCTATGCAGATTAAGGAATGGAGAGTGGTGATTTGGATTACTAAAATGGGGGGGGGGGGGTGGGGAGGGCACTGGTCAATTAAATCGGGAAACCGTTGCTATAAATCAAAATTATTCTAATTAATCGTTTTTGAGAGATGGAATTCTATTTTGATTGGATGGATCGTGGGCAGTCATCAGTCATGGATAACATCTACCCCAAAGTCACTTTAACAACAATACAGGCATGCAACAACAACTCTGGCAAAGCAACTTTAACAACAATACAGGCATGCAACCACAACTCTGGCAAAGCAACTTTAACAACAATAAAGGCATGCAACAACAACCCTGGCAAAGCAACTTTAACAACAATACAGGCATGCAACAACAACCCTGGCAAAGCAACTTTAACAACAATAAAGGCATGCAACAACCACTCTGGCAAAGCAACTTTAACAACAATACAGGCATGCAACCAAAACTCGGGCAAAGCAACTTTAACAACAATACAGGCATGCAACAACAACTCTGGCAAAGCAACTTTAACAACAATACAGGCATGCAACAACAACTCTGGCAAAGCAACTTTAACAACAATACAGGCATGCAACAACAACCCTGGAAAAGCAACTTTAACAACAATACAGGCATGCAACAACCACCCTGGAAAAGCAACTTTAACAACAATACAGGCATGCAACAACCACTCTGGCAAAGCAACTTTAACAACAATACAGACATGCAACCAAAACTCTGGCAAAGCAACTTTAACAACAAATACAGGCATGCAACAACCACCCTGGCAAAGTCACTTTAAATAAACAGAACGAGTTTAACAAGAATTCTCTTGACGCAGAAATTGAATTCAAACAAAAACAAAAAAATCAAATTAACTATATACTGTGACGATTAAGTATCATGGGTTATAATCTGTGACGATTAAGTATCATGGGTTATAATCTGTGACGATTATGTATCATGGGTTATAATCTGTGACGATTATGTATCATGGGTTATAATCTGTGACGATTATGTATCATGGGTTATAATCTGTGACGATTATGTATCATGGGTTATAATCTGTGACGATTATGTATCATGGGTTATAATCTGTTTCAGATATTCAAACAAAATAATAACTCATTTGAAATGATAGAATCCAATCCGTTGCCAGTGTGAGGGCAATCGATGTATTTTTTAACTCTAGTCTAATTTCTATTGTGACTTCGTTTTCATGAAAGATTAATGTAAATCTTGACTCGGGCAATCAAAAGAACATAATTTCTAAAAGAAAATTGATACATCACTGTCAACGGAAAGTACCATTATATTTTGGTTTGGACTTTAGCGACAAGTGGATCAAACCAAAAGTATGGTCAACATCAACTGGTTGCTGCAAGGGTTGCTCGTATAAAAAAAAATAATCTTAATCTTGAAATATAAATATACTATTCACAGGTGTATCCATAGCTAACAAAAGGTTTACCGCAAACTCAGCTAACGCCGAAAGAGTTTTAATATCTAAATACTGTTCCTTGATAATTATTATTATTTTGTTCAAATAAATAAAAGTTATCACGTTTTTTGTCTACTACTGAATTGATGCCAACAATTTCATCTAACTTTTAATTTAAATATCAATATGAGCTAGTATCATGAATTGTGTTGTGTTACGGAAGAGTCGAACAAGAACTGTATCCAACTGAGTAAATGTCTATGACGGGGTAAGACAGCCTGAGAGGGGTGGGGGAGGGGGGATGGCATCTTTGAGGATGAATTCGTTGTGTCAAATAAGTTTGAAAACCTATTTCTACAACACAATATAGATATGATATTCAGTAACTAGTGAATCGGCCTCTTGGCTACATTTAAATCAAAAGTTATCATTTTTCATCTACAAAACTTACTGCGATCAATTGTATATTTCAAACTCTCCTTGGGCCTATGGTAAAGTCCATATTACAGTCCGACCAATTCCATCAGCTCAATAAGTCATCAGTTCCCTCAGCCCATTAAGTCAACCATTTCCTCAGACCGTTAAGTCAACAATTCCCCCAACCCTTTAATTCAACCACTCCGTTAAACCGTTAAGTCAACCTTTCCCTCAGCACGTTAAGTCAACCATTCTCTCGGCCCGTTAAGTCAACCGTTCTCTCAGCCCGTTAAGTCAACCATTCCCTCGGCCCGTTAAGTCAACCGTTCTCTCAGCCCGTTAAGTCAACCATTCCCTCGGCCCGTTAAGTCAACCATTCTCTCGGCCCGTTAAGTCAACCATTCTCTCGGCCCGTTAAGTCAACCATTCTCTCGGCCCGTTAAGTCAACCATTCTCTCGGCCCGTTAAGTCAACCATTCTCTCAGCCCGTTAAGTCAACCACTCTCTCGGTCCGTTAAGTCAACCATTCTCTCAGCCCGTTAAGTCAACTATTCTCTCAGCCCGTTAAGTCAACCACTCTCTCGGCCCGTTAAGTCAACCATTCTCTCAGCCCGTTAATTCCACTATTCTCTCAGCCCGTTAAGTCAACCATTCCCTCAGCCTGTTAAGTCAACCATTCCCCCAGGCTGTTAAGTCAACCATTCCCCCAGGCTATTAAGTCAACCACTGCCTCATCCCGTTCAGTTATCCATTCCCTCAGTCCGTTGAGTCAACCAGCCGTAAAAATAAGTCAGCTGCCAACCCCTAACCCCCCCCCCCCCTACCTAACCGATTTCTTTAATCCCGAGATATCAACATCAAAGCCCTCGATTCACATTGCTGGAGGCGGTAATGTTGCAGATAATGGTTCTCATTTATTAGACACAAATTTTACTCACCAGCCTCACCAACCAAATTTGCAACATCAAACATACACATTCACCATGTTGACCACTTTTTGGCACTATATGAGCTCATCCTATCATATAGACCAGGCCTGCAAAACTCAAAATGTAAGGCGGCCGTAAACACTTTATGAAGAATTTGTGCAGGACGAAAGATAATTGGACATGGGGGAAAGCTATTAAGAAAATAATAATACTAAAGACTATTTCATTACTTCGCGTGAAGCGAAGTGGTTGCTGGCGGACCGCATGCGGCCTGGAGGCCGTGTGTTGCGCAGGCCTGATACAGCCTAATGCCACATACACAAACATCCTGCTATATACAATTATCACATACATACACCTACGTTCTCCAGTCGAATTAAATCACTCACAATATATCCTCATTTAAGACACAGTTATCCTATGCTTCATGGAGTAAGACGACACTAGATCGTCATTTAAGACACACTTATCCTTGTTGCATGGAGTAAGACAATCTATTGATTTCATTCTAACCTAAAAGTTTTAAGTCAGAACATTTATTTCCTGTTAATTAAGGGCAAGGATGAACAAAAAAAAAAAATCAACAACAAAAAACTATAAATAACAACGGAACTTGAAACGAGGCAAGAGTCACATCTTTAATAGCGGGTAAGCGACGGCGAGACAGAACAGAGTTGTTCCCCCAAAACATCGAATATTTGATGATGTCATAAGTAAATCACCCTGGTCACGTCGCGCCCCCCCCCCCTCACAACACATTATGCTTTATTCTTCCTCCCGTCTTGTTATTGAGACCCTTAAGCGACTTTTCTGAGTTGATAGCTTCCACTACGCTAAGATCCAATCTGACATGTTGTGCCAGGGTCACTGAGACAGCCGGAAAAATAAATGAGGTTTGATGTACGCTTATTCTCCAAGTGTAGGCGCGCAAACATAGAAGTTCTCCAATGACACGACTTATCATATGACCTCGTTTGTAATAAGGCAAGACAGTGGTAGCCATTGCATAAAGAGATTCATATTTCTAAAGCGTTTGATAGCGTTTCATAATTTACCATGTCGATGTATGCCATGAAAAAGGGTGGGCAGGCCAGGGGAGGGGCAGGCACAAAAAATGGAGGGGAGGGGGGGTTGTCTCCTATGCATGAACCTTAAAGTGACTGAAACACACCAAGTTACGAGAGTTTCTGCTATGAACCTAGAAAACCAAGTCACCACCAGCGCACAGTCGACTCAACAAACATCTCTTTACGAATGTCAAGGTTGGGAATCACGGGCGACTAACTCTACGCGCAAAGTACTAACGGTTGGTTTCCTTAAGTGTCAGCGGTGTGTCCAAGCTTTTAGTCGTTCTCGTCTTGAGGAGATTAGTGGGGAGGCCACCATAGACAGAACGAGGGATAACTGTTCTCTTTTTTCTTATTTTTTTTAACCTGCCATTGAAAGACTCTCTTTAAATATATTTAAAAAAAATTATAATAATTCATATTTTCATGTTTTCTTGCAAAATATGTGAAATACGTCATCCTTTAGACAATTCTATATTCTATATCAATTATCCAGCTTGTACACAGTAATATCTAGTAAGTAAACCAATCGTATCCAGTAAGTAATCTAATCTTATCCTGTGATGACTGTCAGTGTTTAACTCTTGTGTCTGTGATGACTGTCAGTGTTTAACTCTTGTGTCTGTGATGACTGTCAGTGTTGAACCCTTGTGTCTGTGATGACTGTCAGTGTTTAACCCTGGTTTCTGTGATGACTGTCAGTGTTTAACTCTTGTGTCTGTGATGACTGTCAGTGTTTAACCCTGGTTTCTGTGATGACTGTCAGTCTTTAACCCTGGTTTCTGTGATGACTGTCATTGTTTAACCCTGGTTTCTGTGATGACTGTCAGTGTTTAACCCTGGTTTCTGTGATGACTGTCAGTGTTTAACCCTGGTTTCTGTGATGACTGTCAGTGTTGAACCCTCAACGAAAACAATGGATGTTTTAAAAAAAATATTTAAAGCAAAACAGTACAACTGTTCTACTATGCGATCAAAACAATTGGGGGGGGGGGGCGGAAACCCAGCTGTGACACGGAGCACAAAGGAAGATTCTGACACGGAGCACAAAGGAAGATAGTGACACGAAACACAAAGGAAGATTGTGACACGAAACACAAAGGAAGATTGTGACACGAAACACAAAGGAAATTTGTGACACGAAACACAAAGGAAGATTGTGACACGAAACACAAAGGTAGATTGTGACATGAAACAAAAAGGAAGATTGTGACACGAAACAAAAAGGAAGATTGGGATACGAAACGAAAAGGAATATTGTGACACGAAACACAAAGGAAGAAGGCAGGATATTTGTCTCAACATCTATCTCGAGATTGGTTTCCACTTAGAGCTCAGTGGTTGACACGTAACGTGTTTTTAAAACGTCTTAACATGATTCATTAGCGCCGACAAGCCAGCACTTCAGTCCGCTCCGCTAATTATCCCTCGCCAGAAAGCCAGCGCGAGACCGTCGAGTCGAGCCAGTGCAGATGCCTGTAAAGTAGCGGACCTCGAGTCCCGTTAATGACGTAATAACCAAACAGTTCATGTTTGTAAGTGTTGAACTCACAGAACTTACGATGTTGTGACGCTCGTCAAAGTTCGGGTAGCTGTGGGAGAGTGGGTTTGTTGTTTGAACTGGTCATCAAGGTAACATCATCGCCAAGGGACGACTGGTCATCAAGGTAACATCATCGCCAAGGGACGACTGGTTATCAAGGTAACATCATCGCCAGGGGACGACTGGTCATCAAGGTAACATCCTCGCCAGGGGACGACTGGTCATCAAGGTAACATCAGCGCCAGGGGACGACTGGTCATCAAGGTAACATCAGCGCCAGGGGACGACTGGTCATCAAGGTGACATCATCGCCAAGGGATGACTGGTCATCAAGGTAACATCATCGCCAGGGGACGACTGGTCATCAAGGTAACATCAGCGCCAGGGGACGACTGGTCATCAAGGTGACATCATCGCCAAGGGATGACTGGTCATCAGGGTGACATCATCACCAGGAGACGACTGGTCATCAAGGTAACATCATCACCAGGAGACGTCTGGTTATCAAGGTAACATCCTCGCCATGAGACGACTGGTCATCATGGTAACATCATCGCCAGGCGACGACTGGTCATCAAGGTAACATCATCGCCAGGCGACGACTGGTCATCATGGTAACATCATCGCCAGGCGACGACTGGTCATCAAGGTAACATCATCGCCAAGGGACGACTGGTTATCATGGTAACATCATCGCCAGGCGACGACTGGTCATCAAGGTAACATCATCGCCAAGGGACGACTGGTCATCATGGTAACATCATCGCCAAGGGACGACTGGTCATCAAGGTAACATCATCGCCAAGGGACGACTGGTCATCAAGGTAACATCATCGCCAAGGGACGACTGGTCATCATGGTAACATCATCGCCAGGCGACGACTGGTCATCAAGGTAACATCCTCGCCATGAGACGACTGGTCATCATGGTAACATCATCGCCAGGCGACGACTGGTCATCAAGGTAACATCATCGCCAAGGGACGACTGGTTATCAAGGTAACATCATCGCCAATGGACGACTGGCCATCAAGGTAACATCACGGCCAGGGGATGACTCGTCATCAATGTAACATCATCACCAGGCGACGACTGGTCATCAAGGTAACATCATCGCCAAGGGAAGCCATGTATCTCAAACTGGAAACTGGCTTTATTGATTATTACCAGTTGTTTGTTGTTGTTGTTGTTTTGTTATTTATTTGTTTGTTGTTCGGGATGCCGCTTTTGAATATAGTGGTTATGCATTTGTCAATGTTAAAATACGGTTGTCTGAATTGTTATGAATTTTTCAAAATTTAAATCGCTGTCTTCATAGCTATGTATTTGTCTTGTCAATGCGAAATGGATGTCTTAGTTGTTATTGTTGTGTATTTGTAAATGTTAAATAGCTGCCTAAATTGTTATGAACTTGTCAGCGTTAGATTCTCTTATAAATTATGAGTTTTCAATGTTAAATGGCTGTCTTTATAGTTATGTATTTGTCATTGTTAAGTGGCTGCCTTAATTGTTGAGGATAAGTATCGATATTAGTACAGGGTTCTAAAAACTGTGGCATTCTTGGCTAAAGCACAGCACGTGACATCCAGGGTAGGAAAATAATTGTTTACAAATGAAGGCTGACTGTATTTAAGAGAAACGCTGTGATTGGCTGAAATCTCTTATGGAAAGGGATATCCTGTTCTAGCAGCCAATGAAATTGTATTTAATATTATAGTGTTTTTTTCCCCTTACATAAAAATGGCACATCTTTGAATTTTATTAATGTGGGTGAAAAAAATTATTTAAATCGGATAATTAGACAGACAGTCATAAGCATTTCAAAATTGTGCATAATTAATTAGGTAAATTTGTTTAAAGCTTGCCAAATTTAAAAAATAATATAAAATACCTGTATCGCTTTTATTTAAAAGATAAAAAGACCGTATTGTTTGGAAGTGAATAGACTTCATAGATGAATGGTTTTCTAATATAGCGTTTTTTTACACAAAAAAAATAATATTTTATGGGTTTAACCTGCACGTAAGTACGGGATCAAAGTATTCATTAGAGACCGACCGAAAGTGATTTTCTGATTTCGGCCGAAACCGAAACTAGGCCGAAAGTGATCAAATGGCAACTTTCGGCGCCGAAAGCGAAGCCGAAATTCGGTGGGTCTCTAGTATTAGTGTTAATATTTATTTAAATTAGAAATTGTTGGCAAAGTTTGAGGTGGTGGGACATATAATAATTGTTCACTTTTCAAAAACATATTTTCTAAAAATTAAAAAAAAAAAGTTTTCCCTTTTAGAAGACAACTAAATATTTCCACGTTAAAAAAAAAAAAAAACCCATACAAAAACCCCTAGGTTTTGACAAAAAATTTAAATTTTCATCTTACTCAGATGAAACTGTCCAAACATTTCTAAGTAGGAATAAAGCCACCATGGATTGAGTACTTCGTGGAAGCTGTACTGAAGGCGTCCATTGAATCAAGTACTTGCAGAGCCCCCGCATTGTAGGAAAGGCGAATATAGTTAACCTTGAACTTAAAGACACGATTATCGATTCCTCGAGACGACGTCGTATATTTAGAGCGTTTTATAATCGGAGATCTGCAGCTGGTAACACCAAGGGAAAACAACTCGTGACTAACAATCAGACAAGGGGGAGGTTATTGATGAGAGGGTACCCAAAAATAGTCTCTTACCGAAATGGAGTTAAGGGCAACAATGCCATCCCCCCCTCCCCCACATCCCATATGATGTAAGTTACAATTCACCCGATTGCGGTTCGTAGGTTCGTTCACCCCAATCACGTACGTAGGTTCGTTCACCCCAATCACGTACGTAGGTTCGTTCACCCCAATCACGTTCGTAGGTTCGTTCACCCCAATCACGTACGTAGGTTCGTTCACCCCAATCACGTTCGTAGGTTCGTTCACCCCAATCACGTACGTAGGTTCGTTCACCCCAATCACGTACGTAGGTTCGTTCACCCCAATCACGTTCGTAGGTTCGTTCACCCCAATCACGTACGTAGGTTCGTTCACCCCAATCACGTTCGTAGGTTCGTTCACCCCAATCACGTTCGTAGGTTCGTTCACCCCAATCACGTTCGTAGGTTCGTTCACCCCAATCACGTACGTAGGTTCGTTCACCCCAATCACGTACATTAAATACAATACAAAACAGACTTACAGAACAGAAAATTTTTCTGTACAGGCAATGGCTGACTGTCATCTTGGAGGGGGCCGTCTAGTCATTACTTGTGATCCACATTTGCAGCAACCTGTCCTATAGTCCTACAGTCCCAAATTCCTATACCACTGAAGCGACTCAAACGTAATCCTTAAAATAACAGATTCTATGAAATAATAGGCCTAGTGTAATGTGTGCGGGGCGGGGGGGGGGGGGGATCGAATATTCGTTTAAGGGGCGTCCAAAATAATCAAGATACGTCCGGATCGGTTGAATTCAGTATGTGTTAACATTTTTTTGTACAACGAATACAATGTATATTCTATATGAGATAAAACTTGGTATTTCATCATTATAACCTACATATAGTATTTCCCCATTACCTACATATAGTATTGCCTCATTAAAAGCAATATGCGTCAATTCATTGCGTCACCAACTAGTGGAAAAATCATTTTTCTAGAACACAATAACCACCTCTACCCCTTGTCACATTATATGTTTTGACAAACGAGCTCTCTGGTTATAAAAATGCTCAAGGCCATCCTGGCAATTGTTAGAAGGACAATGTATGCGGAAACTAGAATCGAAAGACAGGACAATAAGAGAAGATCGTTTCAGCTAAGAGCCTTCCTCGGCAGACTCGACAATTGAATCTATAATTAAAACATTTAAGTGTTCGCCATTGTTATTGCCGGAAGTTCAATTATTAATTGGATATCCCATCCTTTTGGTTTATTTAAATCCAACCATTACCAAAAAAAAAACAAGAAAGTGTGTGTGTGGGGGGGGGGGGCTGATAATATAGAAATATAGATTTTTTCCTTTAAATTGTCCAGACTCTAAATAGATATCTGGCATGGGTTGAGAATCAGCGAAATCTTCTAATTTAGTAATTGCGCATCCCGGCCATTTGTTGCATTGTGCAATCCTTTCGATAGATGTCAAGGGCCTTGAGATGATGAGCGCGGAGATTATGTGAGGTAAACAATACACTGACGGGCATCATCTATCATTGATGAACCCAGTATCGAGTGTGCTGCACATTTCAACTCGCTGGACAAAACACGAGCAGGAAAAAGAGAGCTGTTCCTCTTATTTAAAGCTAAATACATGATGTGTCTAATGGCGTCTATGTGTTTTCATTTGAGATATGTCTGGTAATGCCAAGGGTGCATTCCCCTTTTTTGGGTCATCTTTGCGTTGGATAATGGTGTCGGTGATGGGTTGCTAATTCTAATGGTGTCAAGGATGGGTTGTCTTATGATGTCGAAGATGGGTTGTCGCCTCGAGTCACGGATGTAATGTCCAATGGTGTCACCCATGGGTTGTCGAATGTAGTCTCAAAATGGGTTCTCTTGTGATGTCAAACATGGGATTCTTTATGGTGTCGCTAACAAGCTGAATGTGACGTCTTATGATTACAGGAATGGTTTGCTCGTGATTACAGGAATGGTTTGCTCGTGATTACAGGAATGGTTTGCTCGTGATTACAGGAATGGTTTGCTTGTGATTACAGGAATGGTTTGCTCGTGATTACAGGAATGGTTTGCTCGTGATTACAGGAATGGTTTGCTCGTGATTACAGGAATGGTTTGCTTGTGATTACAGGAATGGTTTGCTCGTGATTACAGGAATGGTTTGCTCGTGATTACAGGAATGGTTTGCTCGTGATTACAGGAATGGTTTGCTCGTGATTACAGGAATGGTTTGCTCGAGATTACAGGAATGGTTTGCTCGTGATTACAGGAATGGTTTGCTCGTGATTACAGGAATCGTTTGCTCGTGATTACATCGATGGGTTGCTCGTGATTACAGGAATGGTTTGCTCGTGATTACAGGAATGGTTTGCTCGTGGTTACAGGAATGGTTTGCTCGTGATTACGTCGATGGGTTGCTCGTGATTACATCGATGGGTTGCCCGTGTTACACGGATGGGTTTCTCGTGATTACATGGATGGGTTGCTCGTAATTACATGGATGGGTTGCTCGTGATTACATGGATGATTTGCTAGTGATTACATCGATGGGTCGCCCGTGTTACACGGATGGGGTGCTCATGATGAAACGGATGGGTTGCTCGTGATTACATGGATGGGTTGCTCGTGATTACATGGATGGGTTGCTCGTGATTACATGGATGGGTTGCTCGTGATTACATAGATGGGTTGCTCGTGATTACACGGATGGGTTGCTCGTCCATGATTACATCGATGGGTTGCTCATGATTACGTGGATGGGTTTTTCCGATAAGGTCACGATTGAATTGCCTATTAGTGCCATGCATTGGTTTGCATATGCTTGGTATGATGTAAGCCAATTTTTGGATTTTATCTTGGGATGTTATCTTGTGATGTTATCTTGGGATGTTATCTTGGGATGTTATCTTAGGATGTTATCTTAGGATGTTATCTTAGGATGTTATCTTGGGATGTTATCTTAGGATGTTATCCTTTGATGTTATCTTGGGATGTTTTTATCTATTAGTTTCTAGCGTTTAACATTTCCGCACCAGTCTCTCACCCCCTCCCTTCTCTCTCTCTATCTCTTTTAAACCAATTACTTTCCAATAAAATGTCACATTCTTTTCAGTAAACAAAAAAAAAAAAAAAAGATTAAAAAAAATTAAAATTCAAAGATAGGGGCAAACTTTTCTAATAAATGTTGCGATGACAAATAACTTTTTAAAACTAATTTTTAAAAAAGGATGGTAGCAGGTCTACTAATGAAAGAATGCGCGGGTCATTGCTCCCTGTATGCTGTGAATCTAGCGTTGAAACTTGGACGGCGTCAGCCTTTCAAGTAAGCGATACGCTCCTTAATACTAATCCTTGATACATCCCATGCTATATTCTCTAAAGACATCTCTCCATGTGGGTTTGGGGGAGGGGGGGGGGCGGGTCGGGAGTGGGGGGTACACTGCCCCCCACCCATGGAGGAAAAAAACGAACATTTATTTTTATGAAGAAATCTACCGTTCATTTTTACAACATTTAAAAAAAAATGGTAACTGGTGTCTTTGACCGATTACAATTAGTGGAACCAATGAAATACCGCCACGCTCGATACATTGGGTGATCCGTATATTCAAAGCTGATCTTGTTTAAGACTTATGGTATTCAATAAAAGGTATAAATACCGTACTGTTCCAAAAAAAAAAACAAAGACCACTCCGGATTCTAAAACGGAGTTTTATTTCCCGTTGTTGGCATAGATCGGTATCTGTTTATTGCATTTATTTATCTGTTGCACCTTCGTTAGTTTAAGGACTTGGAATAATACAGTCTTAAACTAGCTTGACATCAAAATGAACACTTTTGATTTATATATATGGCGTTTAGAAAAAGATGGTTATCTAGTTGGTGATTCATGCTCAAAATCCTCCCCCCTCCCCCACAAACCAAGTAGAGGAGTTTTAAAGTCCAGCTGTGACGCCCCTTGTAATGTAAACGAAATGTCTCAGATTTAATACGGCCCCCCCACAATTTTCAAATTTACCCCAAGTTGTGTGTGCGCCCTAAAGTCGGGTGTTCGCTCCCAAAACGGGTATGCACCCCGAAGTCGGGTGTGCGCCCCCTAGTCAGGTGTGTGCCCCACAAGTCGGGTGTGAAACCCCAAGTTTGGTATGCGTCCCCAAGTCGGGTGTGCGCCCCGTAGTCTTGTGTGCGCCCCGTAGTCTTGTGTGCGCCCGCAAATCGGGTGTGCGCCCCGTAGTCAGGTGTGCGCCCCCAAGTCAGGTGTGCGCCCCCAAGTCGGGTGTGCGCCCCAAGTCGGGTGTGCGCCCCAAGTCGGGTGTGCGCCCCCAAGTCGGGTGTGCGCCCCAAAGTCGGGTTGCGCCCCCAATTCGGGTGTGCGCCCCCAAGTTGACAAAGAATGTCATTGCTTTAGATCAGGGGTCGGGAACCTATGGTTCGCGAGCCAGGTGTGGCTCTATTGATGGCTCGCAAAAAAATGTTCGATTATAAAAAAATATGTTTCTTTAGACTCCTTTGATCTTTTAAACATAATGTATGGCTCTCACAGAAATACTTTTCAAAATATGTGGTGTACATGGCTGAATGTGGCGACTTGTGATTACAGGAATGGTTTGCTCGTGATTACAGGAATGGTTTGCTCGTGATTACAGGAATGGTTTGCTCTTGATTACAGGAATGGTTTGCCACATTCAGACCTCAGACAAAACGTTTCCCGACCCCTGCTTTAGATAGTATGAAATACGTGTGATAATTTATGTTTTTTTTTTTTAATTATTATATTTTGTATTAATTTTTTAATGTGGTAAATTAACCGCACGTCTATAATTGGTCGAGTATAAAAGAGATTTCTAAGCCAAACACGAAATAATTAATCAGAGTACAAAGTAATCGATAATTGGCTAATTTGCTAAACAACTGCAACCCAACACACACGTCACAGCTAGGAGCTCTGAACTATCTCGTGGTTCTAACATCTGTGGTCCTAGAATCTTTGATCCCAATATCTGTGGTCCTAACATCTGTGTTCCAAACATCTGTGGTCCTTACATTTGTGGTCCTTACATCTGTGGTCCTAACATCTGTGGTCCTAACATCTGTGGTCCTAGCGTCTGTGGACCTAACATATGTGGTCCTAGCATCTGTGGTCCTAACATCTGTGGTCTTTGCATCTTTGGTCCTAACATCTGTTCTCCTAACATATGTGGTCCTAACATCTGTGGTCCTAACATCTGTGGTCATAGCGTCTGTAGTCCTAACATCTGCTATTTCAATTTGATGCAATTTAAAAGAAACACATACATTTATATAACAACTCAAAATATTATCCAAAAAATGCTTTGCGATGTTAGTGATTTAGTTTAAAAATTATAATACCATGACACATGACTGACACCCGGGGCAGGAGCCAGGAATTCGAGATTCTTTGGACTGCAAACAGAAAAACGAAACTTACTAAGGCTCGACGGCTAGTTACATACCCCCAGGGCCGGCATTAGGCCACTGCAACCTATGCGACCGCAATGGGCCCTGCACTTTCATAGGCCCCGTCCCGAATTTATTTTCTAATACAAAATCATAATGTTCACTTATTATCCTTATCCTCTTCCCAGAATTGGCCCCGCGCAATCCGTTTCGCATAGGGCCCCGCAATTGTTAGGGTCGGCCCTGCATACCCCATTCTAAAGAAACAACACACTTACATTGCAGCCACATATTTGCCCTTCCCGTTTTCACGCCCCCTTTAGAAAAATCCCCACGCTGCTGCTATCTCCAACAGCCATCGCTTCCCACCTATCTGATCGTGTATGTCTTCAGCAATGTCATTAGTGAAGACATGTGAGCACATGTCGAGCGATTCTCACAGGTTTTTTTCCCCCGCGATCCTCGCACTGCCATCCATCCCAAGAGACCTTCACAAAAACTACGAACACGTCACCTTTCAGCATCGTCCGGGTCACCCTTTCAACCTCATCGTGGTCACATTTTGTACACTATCCGGGTCACCTTTTCAACCTCACCGCACTCACCATTTGTACAACATCCGGGTCACTTTCAGAAACTTATCCCGGTTACAACTTGAACCACATCCAGATCACATTTCGAAGAACAATATCCCGGTCAGGTGATTACCCAACAAAAGATGATGTCTGCCATATATTATCTCAAACATAAGTTACATCTGTATGGGGCAAAGCCATCCATTATCTTGTTAACAACGAGTGACAGCTTCCCTTTCTCAGCATTGAGGCTGTATTGTTGGTTGTGACAGACGAATAAAATCGAGTCAAATAATAACGCCCGATACTTACAGAGTAAACGATGCTGAATCTATATCCTTAGGTTGGTTGGTTTCATTTCTGAAAATACATAAGTTAATGCTTCACCTCAATCTGTTAATGGTTAAAATAAGGGGTGTGGGAGTCAATGTCAAGAGGTGTGGGAGTCAGTGCCAAGAGGTGTGGGAGTCAGTGCCAAGCGGTGTGGATGTCAGTGTCAAGGGATGCGGGAGTCAGTGCCAAGGGATGCGGGAGTCAATGTCAAGGGATGCGGGAGCCAATGTCAAGGGGTGCGGATGTCAGTGTCAAGGGATGCGGGAGTCAGTGTAAAGGGGTGCGGATGTCAGTGTCGAGGGATGCGGGAGTCAGTGTCAAAGGATGCGGGAGTCAGTGTCAAGGGGTGCGGGAGTCAGTGCCAAGGAATGCGGGAGTCAGTGCCAAGGGATGTGGGAGTCAATGTCAAGGGGTGCGGATGTCAGTGTCAAGGGGCGTGAAAAGCATTTTTAAAGGATGCGGAAAGACTCATAATATCTGATTGTTTTGCAATACATTATCACTAATAATCGCGAGGGTGTGGAAATGTGATGAAATAAAGTGGGCGCCACAAACAATTACGAGCCCCTGTAATTATGGATCACCTGCACGCTGGCACGTGTTGTTTCGGTTAACGACCAAGACGATAACGGCAACAGTTAATGAAGTACGTTGGCACGTGAAGTCAGCGCTCTGTCTTCATTTACACGCGTTTGGCGTCATCCATCCTTTGTCATTTCGAAACAAAGCTGAACGGCTGATGCAGCGAGGTAAGAGTCTATACACGGGGTGGGGGGGGGGGGCAGGGCCGCGCCGAGGAAAGCGCCGCCCCTCATAATGTAGAAAACATGCCGACCGGGGCATACAATAATAAGACGATTTCGCCCCACCCCAATTGTTTTTATTTCACTATCACCTAAGGTCCTATATAACGACGACGTTGGTGCCTCCACCACCATAAATTTGGGACCCGCGGAGCGTTCCCTTATCGCCCCCATCCCTTCGCACGGACCTGCATACGAGGAACTGAGAAAATGTGCAGATATTTTTGTAAACCTTTTCCAACATAGCGTCTCGATTTATCCCACTGTGAGTCAATTTAGATGCAAGTGACGCTTCCAGTTAGCTCTAATGAATCATGACTCCAGCGTCAGGCGCTTTGACAACAACATTTACGTAACATCGTGTTAGCGTGGTTTTGTCATCTTGTTTGCGTGGTGCTGTCAACTTGTTTGAATCGTGCTGTCAACAAGTTTGGGTGGTGCTGTCATCTTGTTTGAGAGGTGCTGTCATCTTGTTTGAGTGGTGCTATCCCCTTGTTTGAATGGTGCTGTCAACGTGTTTAGTGGTGCTGTCACCTTGCTTGAGTAGTGCTGTCCCCTTGTTTGAGAGGTGCTGTCATCTTGTTTGAGTTGTGGTATCATTTTGTATTGAGTGGTGCTGACCCCTTGTTTGAGTGGTGCTGTCCCTTTGTTTGAGTTGTGGTATCATTTTGTATTGAGTGGTGCTGACCCCTTGTTTGAGTGGTGATGTCCCTTTGTTTGAGTTGTGGTATCATTTTGTATTGAGTGGTGCTGACCCCTTGTTTGAGTGGTGCTGACCCCTTGTTTGAGTTGTGGTATCATTTTGTATTGAGTGGTGCTGTCCCCTTGTTTGAGGTGTGGTATCATTTTGTATTGAGTGGTGCTGACCCCTTGTTTGAGTGGTGCTGTCCCCTTGTTTGAGTGGTGCTGTCCCCTTGTTTGAGTGGTGCTGTCATTTCAAATTATTGAAACAACACTCGAGATCTGTCACATCGCAAACGATGTGTGACTACACAGTGGTGATGTGATGACTGACACTAGTATCGAATTCGTACACATTGACTTTGTAATGATTGTGTGACTGACACTAGTATCGTATTCGTAGACATTGACATCGTAAAGTGGTTTTGTGACTGACACTAGTATCGTATTCGCAGATATTAATATTGTATTGATTGTGTGACCGACATGAGTGTAAGAAAGGTAGATATTACTATTGCAATAATTGTAAGCCTGTAAACAGCGACATTAGAATGATAGACATCAACTTTAGAAGTACACCCTGTGTATTGGCTTAAGATCATCATCATCATCATCATCATCATCATCAGGTCCCGTAGTCCTTCGACCGTTGGGGCGCCACAGATGACATGTACACTATTCTTCTCCATTCCTCTCGGTCTTCTGCCCTACGCATAGCATCGCCTAGTTGTAATCCAGTCCATTCTTTGATATTATCTTCCCATCTTTTTCTTTGTCTTCCTCTTCTTCTCCCTCCTCTACGATCCCGTCATAAAAAAATCAAGCGTTAATGAATCCATTTAATTGATCACCAGTGAAGTGAGAGTGATTATTTTGAGTCATTTAAAAAAAAGCCTTGTCGTTTTGATATTTCAGCATGTTCAAATTAAAATTTAGAAAAAAAAACTTAAAACACATATTTATATTAACCCTAAGATCTTTTCTAGCAGCTTATCTATGACAATCCAAACTAATTTTATTTCCTATTTGATTTAACGTAATACATTCATAACCCGAGTCAAAATGACAATGTCGAGGTGACCGTGACCCACCACACCAACTCGGATAACGACCATCACGTCACGGTGAGCCACCGATTACGTTCATCCGTGTCGATCTCGATACAGCCCCCTCTCCCCCCGCTCCCCCCCCCCCCCGTGGTCAACAGCTAAACTTATAATTAACCAATCACAAGCACATGCCAATTTTCGCTTCTATAGTTGGGGTTTTTTTTTTGGGGGGGGGATCAAAACTTTTCCATAAACCAATCAGTAACACATGCCTATGAGGCACGCAAAGGGGGGGGGGGGGAATTAAACATTCAAGGCGATAAATTGGGAGCTGTAATTTGTTATTCCCAAACTTGCCGTGACCCTCAGTTGAGCATTGACGTCGTTCATAACTGATGTACATAACAAGGCATTGGCCTTCTCCATCAATTAGGTTCAAACAAGGGCATTGGCCTTCTCCATCAATTATGTTCAAACAAGGGCATTGACCTTCTCCATCAATTAGGTTCAAACAAGGGGATTGACCTTTTCGATAAATTACGTTCAAAAAAAGGGGATTGACCTAGTACCTCAAATAGGTTAACCAAGGGCACTGACCCACCCGTTCACCGTCCCAGACACAAACATAATCAGAGATCATTAACTGTTATGATGCTGAATCTTTCAACTGATTTTTGAAATATCTGACACATTGCGTGCAGGACGCTGCGGATTTTTTTCTTTCAAGGCAAACCTGAAATTTTGATGTCAAACATGAATTAAGCACAATTTGATTGTTGTCTTGCATGAATGCTAATCTGGGTGTACAGAAAAGTAATTCTAGACTGATTGCTTTGTCTTGTTGTAGGCGCGCATATCGGCAGTAAAAAAACGTGATTTCAAATCAAAGACAGTGTAGTTACGACGCAGTAGAACTTGGACGATCTTAGGTAAAGAAACCTCTCAAGACATGACACTACTCAAGACACGAGACCACTACTGAGACACGTGGCTTCTTAAGAGACACGACATATCTAAAAAAAAAAAGGATACATCTCAAGACACGACCCATCTAATGATATGTAGGATAATAAATGAAGGACTGCGTTTAAGTTGTGTGAAGGAAATAGTAGAACAAGGCGCGTGGAAGCTGTGTGAAGGAAATAGTAGAACAAGGCGTGTGGAAGCTGTGTGAAGGAAATAGTAGAACAAGGCGTGTGGAAGCTGTGTGAAGGAAATAGTAGAACAAGGCGTGTGGAAGCTGTGTGAAGGAAATAGTAGAACAAGGCGTGTGGAAGCTGTGTGAAAGAAATAGTAGAACAAGGCGTGTGGAAGCTGTGTGAAGGAAATAGTAGAACAAGGCGTGTGGAAGCTGTGTGAAGGAAATAGTAGAACAAGGCGTGTGGAAGCTGTGTGAAGGAAATAGTAGAACAAGGCGTGTGGAAGCTGTGTGAAGGCAATAATAGAACAAGGCGTGTGGAAGCTGTGTGAAAGAAATAGTAGAACAAGGCGTGTGGAAGCTGTGTGAAGGAAATAGTAGAACAAGGCGTGTGGAAGCTGTGTGAAGGAAATAGTAGAACAGGACAAACAACAACAACAAAAAACCGGCAAGAAATAGATGGTTTGTTAGGTAGAACATATTAATTATATGGGAAACCGAGCTTTAACTAATATTATGTCCCATGGTTCGTCCGTATACCTTGCGTGACCCTGTCATTCTTGTACTAAAGGATCACCACCAAGTCAATAAGTCTGCCATATCTAATCTAATCTACTTAAGAAAATCAGCAAACTATGGAGCCGAAGCTCATGAAATCATCCCCAGCGCACCCCCAGGCACTTCCAGCCAGATTTGAACCCCACCCCCCAGTAGTCTTTATTCCAGTCAGGCCCCACAGTGGCACGCTGGGATCTTTCCACTCGATTGACCATGCGAGTGAGCCGGCACCAGAGAAGGAACGCCTGTCCGGCCGGGGTGATGCTTTCACATAGCAGCCGGGCCGGACTTTCTTAGGCTTTGCTGGATATATTTTAAGCCTCTAATGTCCCCCCCCCCTTTCCCACCCCCAGGGAGACGCGTCGGTGTTTTACAGACGCCCTCTAATAGGGTTTTACATGGTTTTATGTGGCAGAGAAAAAGAGGTCGCCTGGGAGCAGTAACCTCAAAGACTTCATATTTAGAATCATCGATGAGGGTCGCCATGTTCCCTCACTTCATATCCATACGCAAATGTATTAATGTCCCATACCAAATCATTCAATATCTACATCTTCATATCACGTAAAGGAATTGACGACTCCAAACAAAAATAAATGGAGCCTAACTAAAAAAAGACAACAAAAATTTACTGCACGTTTCAGAAATGATCACGTCCAATTATTCCCTAATGGCGAACAGATGCAACCGTCCAAAAGAATATATATCTATTTCATCCGCTATAGCGCTGTTATTGTCACGAGCTGTCTGTCCTTATGTTTACACACTGTTATAGATAGTGCTGTTATCGTCACCAGCTGTCTGTCCTTATGTTTACACACTGTTATAGTGCTGTTATTGTCAAGAGCCGTGCCCTTCCCTTTGCGGTTACAGACTGGCCTTGTGAGGGCCTTCTTTACAGCAACGGGGCACTTGTAAAAATGATACACTGGGGCCCCTTATTCCCCTATATACTAAGAGGCCCTGCGAAGCAGGGTCGAAAGGGGCATAGTCCCTGGCACCAACATCGGGGGGGGGGGGGGGGCGCAGTGACATCAAAATCCTCTTTATATTTGACTTTAATAGCAAATTAAACTATCAAACGCTAAGTAGGCCCTGTCACAATCACAATGTCTTACGAATTTTAACAGAGGCGTAGTTGTTCAAATGATTAAAAATAGTGACTCACTATACGCTATTTATTACACACGGTGACGATCACAATAACAACAGTTACCACTTGAAATAGTTCTTCATCTCATGCGCCCGACATTTAAAGCCAAGAACTCTAGTTATGTATCATAAGTATTTCAATACACTATCAATCTTCATTTAAACACAAACGCTTCTGCTCAACCCATCTTCCTCCACAAACGTCGTGACTCCAACTGTCATATTATTTAGACTCTGTTTTTGTTCTCTTCTTGCTGGCCTCCCATTGGCCAGTTCTCTCCAATTCCTAATACTCTATAGATTACATAAGTAATAATTCCCATATTTCTTTTCTCCCATATAATTATACCTGTGACAGACCCTACTTCACAAAGACAGGGGTGTTAAAACAGTCTTTTTACTAGTACGCCCCGGGCGGTACATTTTTCTTATATTTTAAGGAGCAACATTTTCACGCCTCGCCCCGGGCGCCGGTTATCATGGCCCGGCTCTGTCTAAAGCCCACTATTCAAGCAATGTTATGAAAAACTTTGAGACCCAATTTGGACTACTTCCTATCTTGGAGTCTTTCTTTCATATTTTTTACTATTTTAATTACAGTGATCTTATACAGCGTGGTACCCCATCCTAGGCGTTCAGGTGTTCGGTCAGGGGGGGGGGCATCTATCAGACACACATTTGTCACTCCCCTACAAATAAACATATATTCATCCTGGTAATTTCCCCCCCCCCCATGAAGGTATGCTCTTAGCCCCTCCTTTGTTTCGCCCCTGGAATCTATATAGTCCAACTACATATACCAAACTAAAGGATCATTTTGTCCGTTCAAAAATATTGTTGCAATTACTGACATGCAAAATGTGCTGGAATTGTCACTTTGATCGGAGATGGAGCAGAAATCAAGGCTGACGAAAAGAAAAATGGGGGTATCGCTGTGAGTGGGGGTTTAGTAAGCACCTCCCCACAAAATTGAAAATATGTATTTGTTTAAACTATTACATCAATGAATGAATTTAAAAATGTATATTTATTTCCGTTCTATAAAGTTGTTCCACAAGATGTTCAATGTTCAAGAAACTATATTGGAAGTAATAGGAGGCGTGAGGCCCCCTAGAGGCGTGAGGTTCCCTAGAGGCGTGAGGTCCCCTAGAGGCATGAGGTCCCCTAGAGGCGTGAGATTCCCTAGAGGTGTGAGATCCCCTAGAGGCGTCAGGCCGTCTAGAGGCGCAAGATCCCCTAGAGGCGTGAGGCCCCCTAGAGGCGTGAGGTCCCCTAGAGGCGTGAGGTCCCCTAGAGGTGTGAGGTCCCCTAGAGGTGTGAGGTCCCCTAGAGGCGTAACGGCCCCATGAGGCGTGAAGCCTCTTAAGGGCGTGAGGCCCCACGTTGAGGCATGATGCCCTCTAGACGTGCGAGGCCCTGGCATAGTGCCGAGTGTGACCATGCCTTAAATGGTCACTACAGACTGTTATAGTGCTGTTATTGTCACGAGCTGTCTGTTATCCCCTGTGTTGACATACTGTTATAGTGCTGTTATTGTCACGAGCTGTCTGTTATCCCCTGTGTTGACAGACTGTTATAGTGCTGTTATTGTCACGAGCTGTCTGTTATCCCCTGTGTTGACAGACTGTTATAGTGCTGTTATTGTCACGAGCTGTCTGTTATCCCCTGTGTTGACAGACTGTTATAGTGCTGTTATTGTCTCGAGCTGTCTGTTATCCCCTGTGTTGACAGACTGTTATAGTGCTGTTATTGTCACGAGCTGTCTGTTATCCCCTATGTTGACAGACTGTTATAGTGCTGTTATTGTCACGAGCTGTCTGTTATCCCCTTTGTTGACAGACTGTTATAGTGCTGTTATTGTCTCGAGCTGTCTGTTATCCCCTGTGTTGACAGACTGTTATAATGCTGTTTTTGTCTCGAGCTGTCTGTTATCCCCTGTGTTGACAGACTGTTATAGTGCTGTCATTGTCACGAGCTGTCTGTTATCCCCTGTGTTGACAGACTGTTATTGTGATGTCATTGTCTCGAGCTGTCTGTTATCCCCTGCGTTGACAGACTGTTATAGTGATGTTATTGCCTCGAGCTGTCTGTTATCCCCTGTGTTGACAGACTGTTATAGTGCTGTTATTGTCTCGAGCTGTTTAAGGTTTCCGGTGTTTACAAATCATATGAACGGACTCGATTCTGTTTATTGCCCAGAAACCATCACGTAATCGAATTCTGTGCTATTTTTAGACCTTGCGTCATTTGACTCGCGTCTATAGACCGGGCATCCCGAGTCGTCGTTTTTCTTTAGTAGGCCATTAAGCCTATTTCTTAAATAGAATCATGTCTTGATCCCAGTGAAATAGACTCTCAGCTCCAGATTAGGAAATTTTACAGAACTTAAAAATAAAGTAATATGAAAATATGTCCAAGGATTGCATAACAGTCCGATTGATTGGAAATGAAGAATGTTGGAAATAGTCATTCCCCCCCCCCCCCCCAAATAAATTGAACGAAGCCAGACATATGAGGCATACCGATTTTAACAGACAACGCAGCGGTTCTCAACCCGTGGGTCGCGACCCCTTTGGGGATCGCACGACCCTTTCACAGGGGTCGCCCAAGACCATCGGAAAACACATATCCTTTACTATTATGAAGTGGCAATGGAAATAAGTTTGTGTTTGGGGGTCGCCACAACGTGAGAAACTTTATTAAAGGGTCACGGCATTAGGAAGGTTGAGAGCCACTGTCCTAAAGCACCCTAGTGTCTTCGGGTTGGCCTGAAAATTACTTTCCTTTAGATTAAGAAGAATTAAATTTTTTTAAAAAATATATTTTTCTCAATTTCCCTATTTCCAAGCTGACTGACTGAAGTCATAACTATTCACGGTAAGGACAATACAATGAGTTTGAAAAAGGCAAAATTTTTGTTTTTGTTATCATTTTTTCAACCCCAAAAAGTTTTCCCCAACATAAACATAACAAAGTTAATTTCCCGATCAATGGGACTCCATTACATAATAAATGAAGCCAGTTAGGGAAAAAAATGTAGGCGTCTGTTGATATGTGGTAGTCAACAATGATTGAGACCCTTGACATAAAAAAGCGTCTCCGTAGTCCCTGGAGGGGACTACTATCCGTCTTTATCTAAGACAGTGGTGTGACAACTTTTATGGGTGCCGCCCACTCTGAAGAATGGATTTTAAAAAAAAAACGAAGTGGCTATTGGTACCCGGGTACCGGAATTGAGAGTTTGGGATTAAACAACGATTTCAAATATTATTGTTGGGTTTGTAAGACCGAATGAGGTATCAAATGAAAGATAATTGAATGTACTATAAAGTTTGTAAACTTAATTCTTCAGTTTAACTAAAATAAACTACACTAATTACATCCGCATAGCATTAGTCAAAATGGTCCCGGACATGCAGCGCCGCTATTCACACCCGGGTACCATTAGACTCAAAGCTATTCGGATAAAGCTTAATCGTTTTTTAATCCCAACCTCTCAATTCCGGTACCCGGGTACCATAAGGTGCAGCCTAAAAAAATAATTTGTTAAAAGATATAGTTTTAAATTTTTTTAGGTAGACCGCCCAACCACGAAGCACAAATTATAAATAAAGGAAGCTGTTTAACCCACGTGACTACAAACACGGGCCACAACTGTCCCAAAGACATTGGCAGCGCTTGTCGAAATGATTAAAAAAGAGTAAGCTTGCTGAGTAAAGTTGAAAAGATAGGTTTTTTATGCGTGGGGCTTGAGTGTGGTGGTAGAAATTTGGCTCGGTTGGTGGGGGGGGGGGTAAAATGGGGGGGGGTGACTTGACAGCAGCGGCGTAGCGAGCTTAACTCGCGCCCGGGGCACAATACCTTTTCAGCGCCCCCCAATACCTTTTAGTGCCCCCCCTATTCGAAAACCATACAATATTATATTAAGATATACCATTTGGCGCCCCTTTGTGAGTAGCGCCCGGGGCATGATGCCCCCCCTTGCTCCCCCTCACTACGCCACGGCTTGACAGGTTATTAATAGGAACCCCATGCTTATGCGTGAGTTCCAATTGCCTTAGAGAATTTAAAAATTGCGAACTGAATAGAAAAGACATGATAATAAAATATGGCAATAGAATAGAATTATTTTATTTATTATTACCACTGGCATTATTTAGGATTGAAAAGGGAATTACATAATTACCTCAAAACTCTAAATGAAAATTACATATCACCTCTAAGTTCTGAATGAATATTACATATTACTTCAAAACTCTTTAAAAAAAAAAATACACATTATCACAAACCTCTAAATGAGAATTATATACTATCTATAACTTCTAAATGGGACTTACATGTTAACCTCTAAATGAGAATTACATACTACCTATACCTTCTAAATGGGACTTACGTGATACCTCTAAATAAGAATTACATACTACCTATTGCTTCTAAATGGGACTTACGTGTTACCTTTAAATGAGAATTAAAAATAAATTCTGAACTCCAAAATGAGAATTACAAATTACCTCTATAATCTAAATAATATATATAATTACCTCTGAACTCTTAATGAAAATTACATAAATACCTCTAAACTCTAAAATGTTCATGTATTATCCAGATTAGATTAAGAATCATTAAATAGGTGATTAAACAGAAAAATATATTTTTTATTTTTTACTAATCTTTTTTTAACCTGTGAGCCCTTAATGTAAGCGGAATATTTTTTCTTCTTAAGCCTAAAATATTTGATGACGACTTTCCGTAAAACAAAAAGCAAAACGAAATATCCGCAAAGCCTCGTGCGTGTACACGTGACAAGCACACGTTCTGTGACGCAACCACACACATAGTTTGAACTTGACGTGACGTCATGGTGAGACTAAACCCCCCCCCCCCCTGTCTCCACGTCAATTACCAATGTATCCAAAAGGAATCACCAGCTTTTCAGATGTCTCTACCGATGTAATGGCCCGCTATTCCTGGGCGCCGTGTGACAAAAATAGATGCTATTACAGGAGTGGGGTGGGGGAGATGGGGTGGGGGGAAGGGCGCTGAGATGAAATCGAACTTGACACAGAGCTTCGAGCATGACATCACGGGTGTCATCACGTGAATGAAAAACCCACGTGTCTGTAAAGGTTCGAGGATGTGATCGAGATCCAGACTTCCTGAAGGCGATGTCACGCTTTGTTCCAAAAACAAGAATAATCTTTGGAATTTACGGCAGTCATTGGGGGTTACATAAATATAGATAATTGGTCAATTGGACTTGGTGGGGGGGGGGGGACGTAATTATATGTCTATGGCTTTAACAGTGAAAATGGTCTGGTTGACCCAGCGACAATCTTTATTTTTAAAATAATGGTCCGCATAAGCTGACGACTCTACTACACTACAGCAGTGCTACTCAAAGTGGTGGTCCGCGGACCGGTGCCGGTCCGTGGGGCCATCATCCGCCGGTCCGCAGAAGTTTTCAAGTAAACTCATTTAGCCACCACGTCAGTACAAGAAAAATAATGCACCAGTCCCTGGTGCAAATGAAAAAATTCCTGCCGGTCCGCCATACTAAAAAGTTTGAGAAGCACTGCACTACAGAACATATGTATTAAAATATTGCCACCATTTGTGTGAATTTGCACCATTTCTAATGTTCAATATGTTAGTGGTCATTTTTAGCGTCAAATTTCTTTTTGAAGAACATCATTTTGTTTCATTATATGGTTATTGTGCGTTCAAAAAGAAATTTGACGAATAATTGATCGTGTGAACCGAAACATAATTCGACCAAACGTCCGTTCGATCAAATTTCCGTCGATCAATTTTCCGTCGATCAAATTTCCGTCGATCAAATTTCCGTCGATCAATTTTCCGTCGACGAAATTTCTATCAAACAAGTTTCCGGTAACCGTGACCAAGTGCGGTAAATCTCGTGGTGTCACCTACTCTCGAATTCCTCTTGGAGCTCCTCCAAGTCTGCTCTGTCTGGTGACACCCTGCTCTTGTGTTAACCTACTCCGGTGGCACACTGTCTCTGGTGACACCCTGCTCTTGTGTCATCCTACTCCGGTGGCACACTGTCTCTGGTGACACACTGCTCTTGTGTCATCCTACTCCGGTGGCACACTGTCTCTGGTGACACCCTGCTCTTGTGTCATCCTACTCCGGTGGCACACTGTCTCTGGTGACACACTGCTCTTGTGTCATCCTACTCCGGTGGCACACTGTCTCTGGGGACACCCATGCCCTCGTATTAAAATCAGAACCCGCCTCAAGGCAGCTCTGTCATGATAAATAATGTCGAATAGGAATGATATAATTAAATATAATAATATATAATATATAATCATGATATCATGATATAATTAAATCAACTGCGAAATCTATGGTGCAAGTCATGTAATATTATCATAATGCTTAAAATTGAACGAGAATAATGTTATATTTCTCAAGGCCACGTTTAAAAACGCTACCGATAATCCCTACTGAATCGATTTCTGCCACGTCTTAAGTTCTAGAATGACACCAGGTGTAAATAACCAAAACTGCAATTATCACTGATCACACCTTAAGTGGTCGAGTACATGGTTCGTCAGTCGAAATCGACAGAGAACAATTTAATCATCGTATTCTGGCAAGTTGTGAACTCGGCTGTGGGGTGCGCGGATGGCCAATGAGGCCGATTCTGGCACGAACGAAATGTTCTTGTGCAATAGGTGCAGGGGATGGATGGGAGAACATCTCAAGGGGCAGAGTTTTGTGGCATGTCTTTTGTGCTCTTCAGTGGCTGTTTTGTTGACTTCTTGTTGTATTATCCTGTTCAGTGAAGAAGAACGCCGCGATGCCCTGTCCTTTGTAGATTATCCCCCACGTGTCCCGGTTTGTAGCAAACGCTTTCAATGAATCATTTAGGCCGTCATTAAATCTTTTCCACTGACCACCAGCAAGATGGTGACTGTGGAAGGTGGGGTGGATGGGATTTAAACTATTATATCCGATGTGGGTATGAAATCGGATCTATTATATCCAGGGTGTGGATGGGATTTGATCTATTTTATCCAAGGTGTAGATGGGATTGGATCTATTTTATACAAGGGGTATATGGGATTGGATCTATTTTATCCAAGGTGTGGCTGGAATGGAATCTATTTTTATCAAAGGTGTGGATGGGATTGGATCTATTTTATTTAAGAAGATGGCCAGACAGAGCATGAGAAACACCGGCTTGTATAAAATTGGTTTTGGTATGTGTGTGTGTGTGGGTAGTTGGGTGTGGAGGGGGTATGTTTTTAATGAAAGGGGGGGGGGTCGAGTCTATGATCACAATTGCAGTTCTAAACATGAACAAACTAAGTTATACTTAATAATACTTTACAAGAAAATGGGAGGGGGGGTGGGGGAAAATACCCCCCCCCCCCCAAAAAAAAAAAAAAAAAAAAAAAAAAAAAAAAAAAAAAAAAAAAAAAAAAAAAAAGAAAGAATTATTGAACTAATTAATCAGTTACTTTTGTCCTACTTAAAATAGCCGCAGTCTTAGCCTGGCCGACGGAGACATTTAACCACAGAGTCGTTATAGAGGATGTGTCTCGTCACTCCCGCTGCGCTTCCATTAAATCAAAGGGTGTGCGCTTCGGGCCATCAAGACTGAACACTGAATCATCAGACTCACTCTTAACACAGAGCTCTGCCAACGTTTTTATTCTGCTTCACAAACATTTCAACTGCCCGAGGCGGGCTAGGAAAACAAGTCTCAAGTTTAAATGTTAGACTCTAAGAACTCTACTCACCGAGTTATTATTTATATTAGACTTGAAAATCTCCGATTAGAATGCGTCTGAGAGTCGTTTTGCTTGAATATTTACAGCCGGACTTTGAGAGTTGCGACCTGAGAGAACCTTCGTCATCTCTATTCTATAACTATATTTATCTGGTTGATAACCTTGCTCACTCGTACTGCACCAATTTGACAACTCAACGATGGTTATAGTCATTGACTCTTTTATTTGTCTGGGTGATAACCTTGTACACTCCGTCTCTCGTACTGCACCAATTTGACAACTCAACGATGGTTATAGTCATTGACTCTTTTATTTGTCTGGTTGATAACCTTGTACACTCCGTCTCTCGCACTGCACCAATTTTACAACTCAACGATGGTTATAGTCATTGACTCTTATATTTGTCTCCTCCTTTGACTTCACTTTCTCTCTCTCTGTCGTACTCAACTCCGACTGCCCCGGTTCGTCTCTATCTCTTTCGTTCTCGGTGTCTCTCGTCTGTTCACGCTTACGATTTTGGCGTACAATGTACGACTTTGAGGTGTATATATTATATATACTGTAAGCTTATTTTTACATCTAAGATAATGTATTGAACGATTTTGTAATGATATAGTACGATTTTAAGAGTTTGAGGGTAAACAGGTCTGCATGTGAATTTCATCATGCAGTGGTATTTGACGCAATCCGTTGTCTGCAATAATGCTTTCACATTTATGTATAGAGTTTTTTTGTTTTTTTTGCATTTGTAAAATTATATGAATTCATTTCCGTTTCAAACATTTTCAAATTAAATTATTTTATTATTTCTTTTTGAAATTAAATTAAGCTTTAACCTAATTTTCAACTTTCTAAAAAAATATTTCATTAAAATAATTGTTTACAATTTTATTATCATTTTTTTCATCTCAGTCATTTCTTCCATTTAATTACCTGTTATAATTTTACCGTGTGACCCATGAGACACAAACAAAGCTGTGTAACATTTCTCGATTTCATGACAGTAAAAATGGCTACCGGAAAATTTGTGTAAAAGAAATTTCGTCGACTGAAAATTGATTGAAACAAAATAATGCGTTCAAAAAGAAATTAGACGCAAAATTTGATCGTGTGAACTGAAAAAGAATTCTACCAAACTTCCGTTCGATCAAACATTCGTCGATCAATTTTCCGTCGACGAAATTTCTTTCAAGCAAATTTCCGGATACGAGTGGAAATATAGAGTCTAAATATAGAAATCCTTTTATAGCCTTTTGCCCTGATGCGATTGGTGGAATTAATTAATCACGCAACTCACAAAATCAAATTATTGGTATACAGAGTCGCTAAATTACAAATGGTTCAAAACTCAGCTGCTCGGCTAGTTCTAAAGGCAAAAAAAAACATCAACACGTCACACCACTACTTCATTCACTTCATTGGCTCCCTGTACACGCACGGATTGACTATAAACTCTCTGTTCTCTGCCAAAACTTTTTCTCGAATTCCTGCGCTTCCTATCTAATTGAACTTCTCTCTGACTATTCACCCCTTCGACAGCCTCGCTCCTCCGCAGACGCGCGTATTCTTTCTGTCCCCTAGACTCGCACAACGACATACGATGAACGATCTTTGCTCCCCAAACAACGGAATTCTCTTCCACTACACATCAGAAATATAGCAACCATCACAGCCTTCAAAGCTGCACTCAAAACACATCTCTTTAATCTCTACTATCCTGACTGATTTCCCCCTCTGACCGTTACACGATGCTGCTGAGTGCCGGCCATGGCTTCACATGTAAATTGTTATTGATGGTTGGGCGAATACACACTTGTTTTTTTAAATTAATATAAGTTACATTTTTAAGTTCATGATTATGTTTGTTAAATTGTATGTACATCGCGGTGAGCCCAGCCCTAGGCTGGGGTACCACGCTATAGAAAACTACCAATAATAATAATAATAATATGCTCTGGGATCGTTGGGGCGGGTGGGGCATTTCACATGCGCAATCGGGAAAATTCTAGTGACGTAGGGGCCTGTCCGAGTCCCGGGGAGGGGGGGGGGGGGAACTTTTTTTTCCTTTTTTTAAATTTAGGGTTGGCATTTTTTGCAAATTGCAGAAGCTGTATCGATGAACGGGAACGCTAGTTGTATCGATGAACGGGAACGCAAGTTGTATCGATGAACGGGAACGCTAGTTGTATCGATGAACGGGAACAATAGTTGTATCCATGAACGGGAACAATAGTTGTAGCGATGAACGGGAACGCAAGTTGTATCGATGAACGGGAACGCTAGTTGTATCGATGAACGGGAACGCAAGTTGTATCGATGAACGGGAACGCTAGTTGTATCGATGAACGGGAACGCTAGTTGTATCGATGAACGGGAATGCTAGTTGTATCGATGAACGGGAACGCTAGTTGTATCGATGAACGGGAACGCTAGTTGTATCGATGAACGGGAACGCTAGTTGTATCGATGAACGGGAACGCTAGTTGTATCGATGAACGGGAACGCTAGCTTCGCCACTCGGCAGTGTATCTATCAGCACAAAAATTCAGGGGTTATGACTAATGCGCCCCATCGCACAGCAAACTATGTTATTCAATCCATTTGTGGTGCCCCGAAGATATTCTTTTGTCCGCAGTTAAACTACACCCCTGCAAACTATATATTCCAAATTGATATACTTAATTACTAGCATCGAGTCTTGTAGTATTTTGCATTTAAAAAGAAGCCGTCCCTTTTTACCGTAGAAGTGGAGGCAGAAATAGGTTGCACCCTGGCCAAAGTTAGGAGGGGGTTGTGGGGAAACTTGTTAGAGTAAATTTATAAAGCAGGCGTGCATTTTGGCGCGTACCTAAATTTTTTTTTTTTCGGAAAATTCGACGCTGGATGGAACATTTCAGGCTTTCGAGGAAAAAAAAGGAGGTGGGGAGGACATAGCTTCTATTAGCGCGCACATAGGCATTACGGTTCCCGAATTCCTTCTGGTAGCGGCACGCTTTGTGTATTTCTTTTTATACCAAACTATCAACACCCCCTGTATTGTCAAATTGAATAGCTTGGGTGGACGGGAAAGCAGAAAATTAAAGGAGCCGAGCGAAAGCGGTGGGGGAGGGGGCCGGTGGAATGGGGTCTCATTGAGCAATGACCCGGGAAAGTTTTTGAAAATTTCAAAATGCAAAGATTCTTTTGGCGAACTCCTGGATACACTGTTGCCCTATTTTAAACTGTCCTCAGGAATAGGGTGGCTCAAAGGGGCAGTCCCCATCTCCCACTTAAATCCGGGGCGATGCCTTGAAGAAATACTATTTTCATATATAATGTAATCCCTAAAGATTGGGACTTACTGACACATATCGTCGGGTCAGTAGATTTCAATAATTCTGTAAGGACATAATATCACATTATTCTCTATGGATGCCTGTAACGCTGTGTTCAATGGGCGTGAAAAAATAAATGTTCCAGAAGTTGGCACAATTTGGGATTCTTATAAAGAGCGCTAATTGAACGCATATTTTCTCAAGTAACTTTATGAGATTGGAAGTTCACGCGCTGCCGCCGCCATTGTTTGGGGAGGCCATTTCTCGTATTATATAACATTCCATACATTTCCAGCAGTCGTATGACATGATCACTACACCTATTCAAATGGAACTGAGGAACGCCACGATGCTCGGTCCTTTGTAGATTATCCCCCACGTGTCCGGGTTTGTAGCGAACGCTTTCAGTCAGGCGATTTGGTTGTCATTAAATCATTTCATCTGACCACCAGCAGGTGGTTAAGAAGGTGACGGGGGAAGGTGGGGGTGGATGGGATTTGACCTATTATACACAAGGCGTGGAAGGGAAATATTTATGTTGCACCACGAAGAACACGTGTACCGTGGCTCAGTTCTAATCGGTTAAACAAAAGATATCAATGATCAAATCAGCTAGCCAAAGAGAAGCCATCTACATTATCATTGTTCTTGTGGAAAAAACATGAGAACTCCCAGACTCTGTTCCAAATGCTAAAACACACTCAAGAACCTAACAGCTATTCTGTCATTATAATGATTCAAAGAAATGTTTGCTACAGACTAATTTCGGGGGAAAACAAAAACTCAGACAAAGACTTCCAAGACTGAAGACACTATGTGCAATATAATCAAACAAAAATGTCCCATTTATTTGGATCAATAAAAGGATCATATCTTTACTTATCTTATCTTATAATTCACGCAATGTTACATTAGGAATGTCGTCGACGACCTGAGATGAAGCTTTTCGAGGAGCCCGATCTCGCGGGGCCTTCCTTCTTTTACAGGGGAAGGGTACCAAGACGAAGTCCCCCCCCCCCCCCCCCGGGGGATGTTTCACTCTAGCGGCGAACCATCCTGCTACCACAGGAACACCAAAGGGGTAGCTCCCAGGAATTGACATTACAAAATAAGGAGTGAATTTCCTACTGCGGATCACTATGACCTCCCCCAGCCACCCCTGAGTCGGTGCAAATAGGGAGAATCTTCACTGGTACCTTGCGAGCAGGATTCCTCAGAGCTACCGACCCCCTCAGATCTTAACTTAACAGTGGTTATAACATACTCAACTTAACTATGCGAGTGTACGCAATATGCTGTGGGCACAGGCAGTTCTCGACACATCGCATTTTTCGGGCTTTTTTTTTTTTTTTTTTTACAAAATTATGAAAACATCAAGGATTTGTTCATGTTTCAATTATAATTAACCATTTACGATTGCAGCTTAATTCTCTTGTGATAAAAAAAAGAGTTCTTTGTGGATCGTTATAAAAAAAGAAATAAACTTGATATTTAATCAAATATAATCCATATTTAAAAATAAAAAACTAACTTATACGATCGTATACAGAAATATTGAATATAAAGGATGGTCGTATATTCAAAAAGTGAATATTTTAGATGATCGTATACTTAAATTGTGAATATAGTATTTTTGAGCCATGATATTATAGGCAATGTATTGAGTGAACTATTTGTACGAAAACTCAAGCGTCAATCGAGAACTGTCGGGAAATCCATGTAACAGCGGATGAGTATAAACTAAGATTAGCTTTTAGTTAATTTCAAGTGTTATGGGCTTCTACTGGCCCGCGGGCCTCGTGCGGCCTACTGACTTTCTAGGAACCTGAGTAATGTTTCAAAAAATGTGAAAATTGTGAACACGCGTCTTTTCAAGTCCTCCAACCCCCCAATACCAAAAACTTAGTTTGACATATTTTACAAGGGGACGATGAAGAAAACATAACGAAATGATTTCTTAAGAACTACAGACATCGATAAGTCGCACAAAAATGTATAGCTTTGATTTACAAAAATGTATAGCATTGATTTACAAAAATGCATAGCATTGTTTTATATGAAGAACTTTGTTTTTTAGGGGCTGTTTATTTATAATAATAATCAATGCTAATTAAAACCAAAAAAAAAAACAACAACAACAAATGCTCACTGTTTATTTTCTAACTCAACTCTGGGTGAATTTTTTAAACCAATGCACCATAACCAATGTTAAAACAATAACTCTAGATTCCAAGAATATTATCACGTGGCACATCAATAATAATAATACTAATTTATATGCTGTCATCCGTGAAATAAAATTAATAAAGGTTGCACATCGCGGCCCCCGTGTTTATCCCATAGGGGCTAGGCTAGCGATGCGGTCACTTTTCTAAAATCCAACTGTGCACAAATTAATGGTCCGACGGCGCGAGTCAATATGCACAGATAATGCAGACTTCGATACGGCATGAATTGCAACGAATCACTTCAATTTTTATAATTATATCAAAATGTAGTAACTTCGTCTTTGTAAAAAAAAAGATTAGAAAACAAACAAATGGCTTTGGTTCCTAACGCCATGAAGGAGTTCCTATAGGACATAGAAAAAAAAAACTTACCTAAAAAGGAAACGGCCGTCAATATAATGTGGTGCATCGTTTTGTCCATGGTCGTGATTGCTGGTGCATCGAGTCCCACGTAGAGTGAGTCCAATTTCGGGAAGAGGATAATCGAACTTTAGAAATAGTTGCGCTTTTAAGAAAACACGATGACGGAACTGTTACGATGGGTTCAGTTAGTGAAGGTCACAGTTGAAGCCGAACCTGGTTTATACACTTAGTGAGAGTTTCAGTTGTGGACTAGGAATTTGGTCACACGGAACAGCCTATAAAAGTTGATACAATCTTCTTTTAAAAATATATTTACTTTTTAAGCCTGCCGCAATTTTGCGATCTTTGATAAAAAAAAAAAAAATCCCTTTTTTTAGGAAGCAGCTTACGTCGTTGAAGACGTTGAACACTCCGGGTTATATAGCTTGCTGTTGAACACTCCGGGTTATATAGCTCGCTGTTGAACACTCCGGGTTATATAGCTCGCTGTTCAACACTCCGGGTTATATAACTCGCTGTTGAACACTCCGGGTTATATAGCTCGCTGTTCAACACTCCGGGTTCTATAGCTCGCTGTTGAACTCTCCGGGTTATATAGCTCGCTGTTCAACACTCCGGGTTATATAGCTCGCTGTTGAACACTCCGGGTTATATAGCTTGCTGTTGAACACTCCGGGTTATATAGCTTGCTGTTGAACACTCCGGGTTATATAGCTTGCTGTTGAACACTCCGGGTTATATAGCTTGCTGTTGAACACTCCGGGTTATATAGCTTGCTGTTGAACACTCCGGGTTATATAGCTTGCTGTTGAACACTCCGGGTTATATAGCTTGCTGTTGAACACTCCGGGTTATATAGCTTGCTGTTGAACACTCCGGGTTATATAGCTTGCTGTTGAACACTCCGGGTTATATAGCTTGCTGTTGAACACTCCGGGTTATATAGCTTGCTGTTGAACACTCCGGGTTATATAGCTTGCTGTTGAACACTCCGGGTTATATAGCTCGCCAAACCGTTGACGAACGGCTAAATATCAAAACGCGTTGATTTTGTATACAACAGAAAAATGAGAGGGCTATAACCTTGAGAGGAGGCGGTCAGGAAATAACATAATTATCCTCCCCGTCAGAAGAAATATTAACAGGTACGGTGGAGCCACCGACGCAATAGTTCCCGACACAACAGCTACTTTAAGGCGCACGCTGTTTGTTTCAAATCTGAGGAGAAGGTGAGGGGGGAGAGGGCCAGGCGATGCCAGAATCTTAGTCTGGCGAACAGGTTTACGATACTCGAAGCGTTTATTTTTATTATTTTTTTAAAAATCGATTTAGTCGATTCTTTTGTGTATGCGTAAGGAAACAAGTAATGACTTATACAGTATCGCATGCATATTTTATTTACGTTCTAAGATTTTTATGGTCCCTTGTCACGATATGGGGGTTGGGGGGGGGGGGGACGAATCCCCGATCACACCAGATTCTGGGATTCACGTGTTTATTTAAAGTTCATCCGTAATTCAACTCTTCGATCTATCTGGCGGTAATCAATGACAGACACGCAGGCGCTATGGATGCCGGGTGACAGACACGCAGACGGGTCTTTTGGAGAGCGGGTAAACTTTAAGACACCTCAAAGAGGTGCATATATCCCCGTGTCTGATGATGTGGGAAAATTGGTGGAAATAAAAGTAAGTATGACTACATGGCGAAGTATTATTACGTCATTAATCCAGCAATCTTCAACCTGCGAGTCGAGACTAGGGCATCTTATTTCCTGGCTCTTCGATTATTTAAGTTAAAACGGGATTATTGTGTTCCTTATACCGGAATCCGGTGACATTCCAGGATAAATGTATGTAATTTAATATATATATTTTAAACTGAATTAAACTATAAAAGATTTTATCGCTTATACTAGTTTAATTCTCATTGTCGGTTAATGAATAAAAAAACAATGTGAAGGTCAGATGAGAGGTTGGTCACGCGCTAATAGATGAGAGGTTTGTCACGCGCTACTAGATGAGAGGTTTGTCACGCGCTACTAGATGAGAGGTTGGTCACGCGCTACTAGATGAGAGGTTGGTCACGCGCTACTAGATGAGAGGTTTGTCACGCGCTACTAGATGAGAGGTTGGTCACGCGCTACTAGATGAGAGGTTGGTCACGCGCTACTAGATGAGAGGTTTGTCACGCGCTACTAGATGAGAGGTTGGTCACGCGCTACTAGATGAGAGGTTTGTCACGCGCTACTAGATGAGAGGTTGGTCACGCGCTACTAGATGAGAGGTTGGTCACGCGCTACTAGATGAGAGGTTTGTCACGCGCTACTAGATGAGAGGTTGGTCACGCGCTACTAGATGAGAGGTTGGTCACGCGCTACTAGATGAGAGGTTTGTCACGCGCTACTAGATGAGAGGTTGGTCACGCGCTACTAGATGAGAGGTTTGTCACGTGCTACTAGATGAGAGGTTGGTCACGCGCTACTAGATGAGAGGTTTGTCACGTGCTACTAGATGAGAGGTTGGTCACGCGCTACTAGATGAGATGTTGGTCACGCGCTACTAGATGAGAGGTTGGTCACGCGCTACTAGATGAGAGGTTTGTCAAGCGCTACTAGATGAGAGGTTGGTCACGCGCTACTAGATGAGAGGTTGGTCACACGCTACTAGATGAGAGGTTGGTCACGCGCTACTAGATGAGAGGTTGGTCACGCGCTACTAGATGAGAGGTTGGTCACGCGCTACTAGATGAGAGGTTGGTCACGCGCTACTAGATGAGAGGTTTGTCACGTGCTACTAGATGAGATGTTGGTCACGCGCTACTAGATGAGAGGTTTGTCACGTGCTACTAGATGAGAGGTTTGTCACGCGCTACTAGATGAGAGGTTGGTCACGCGCTACTAGACGAGAGGTTGGTCACGCGCTACTAGATGAGAGGTTGGTCACGCGCTACTAGATGAGAGGTTGGTCACGCGCTACTAGATGAGAGGTTGGTCACGCGCTACTAGATGAGAGGTTGGTCACGCGCTACTAGATGAGAGGTTGGTCACGCGCTACTAGATGAGAGGTTGGTCACGCGCTACTGGACGAGACTGTCACGACGTACCCAATAGTAACAAAGAACGCTAATAACGACTTAATCCATAGTAACAGATAACTAGCTAATAAGATGCTTGTCAGGCAATAGTTGGATACATGCACCTGTAGAAAAAAACCTCAACACTTTATGAGTTTTTAACATCTTCCCATAACTGGTGGTCATTAATTCTAGTTTTGAATCCGTCACGAAATATTTACAAGGAAATGTTTTTTTTTTACAACTTCTTCTTCTATATATTAAGGGCCGACAATCAATCTATTGATCATGCTGGCTCCCATATAAGTAGAGTGGATTCGCAATGTTGTTGCGCCTTGAATTTAAAAGGATATCTCACTGGTTGCACGGGATTCACGGCAATGGTATCAGTAATTGGCGGTTGGAAGACCTGAGGTAATATTATCCAGCTATGTGTATGATGACCAAATGCCACGGAATCACTCACTCAGAGAGAGAGAGAGTGAAAGAGAGTATGTGTGAGAAAGAGTGTGTGTGAGACAGAGAGAGTGTGTGTAACAGAAAGAGAGTAAGAGAGTAAATGTGAGGGATAGAGAGTGTGAGAGAGATAAAGAGGATGCGTCTGAGAGAAAAAATGTGTGTCTGTTAGAGGGAGAGATAGGGAGAAGAGAGTGGTATTGAGAGAGGTGAAGAGAGTGAGAGAGAGAGTAAGATAGAGAGTAAGAGCGAAAGAGAGTGTTCGAGAGAGAGAGAGAAAGAGAAAAAGAGAGAGAGTTTTAAAGAGAGTATGTGTAAGAGAGAGAAAGAGCGAGTTTATTAGAGATAGAGAAAGAGAATATGTGTGTTTGAGAGAAAGAGAGAACAAGAGATTGTTTGTGTGTGAGAGAGAGAGAGAATAATAGAGTGAGAGAGAGAGAGAGAGAAAATAGAATGTGAGAGATACCGATATATAAAGAGAGGGAGTGTGTGTGTATAAGAGAGAGAGAAAATAGAGTGTTAGAGAGAGAGAGAGAGAATTTCATTATGTAAGTATTTGTGCTTATCTGTCCATCAATCTCCAAGTGACGTAATCTTTGATGTTAAACACGCAGCCTTGGCCACGTGTCCACTGTTTCCACACGGCCAGCGGTCCCAAAAGGAACATCGAACACGGCCTGGGACTGATGAGGCCGCTGGACGTGCGGGCAAATCCCTGAGCTCCATGTGTGACCGCTTTACGAACTCACTGTTAGTATATCCTAGATATTACTCCTCTGATAGTTTATGGACATCTCTATGAATTATTTAAATGTGGTAGTTCACAGACCAGATGTGTAACACGGTGTAACGCGGAAGCAGGTACACGCAGGGTTTTTTTTTTGGTCCCCGAGAAAAACCAAATTTTGCACACTCACAAATTTCAAATAATTTTTTTCAACGTAAAATTATCGAAAAATATCCTCCCTTCACACCCCCACGTTGGTGGGACCCCAAATGATTTTCTCCATAGTTGTCTCGGCCTCTGCACGATCCTGCACAGCAGAACACAAATCTATCTCTCTCTATATATATATATAATATATATTACTATAAAACTATGTTAGAGCGGATAGATTTATGGATGTCTGAATGGGCACAACGAGAGGGGGTATGTCACGAATTTGTTCGTGTGACCGTTGTCTAGGGGTTATGATACTTTATTACACTGAACTGTACACAAACACTGGACACAAGAGTTCTTTTCAGTTATTAGTTCTAAACTTTTATTTCACTACTACCGTATCTAATCTAATAAGTTCTCACTTTAGCAATGTGGGTTCTGCTAACAAACTTAGCCACAGAACCACACATACTACATGGATCACAACACTACTATCTTATCTAATAACACCAACTAACAATAACAATAACACTGGTCCACTGATCTGATCAGCGTCCTACCCTCTTGCTCTCCCCTGCTCTACTGACCACCTGCACACTACTTACTACCCTACCGTACTCCCCCCTCTTTGCTTTTCGTATCCCTACGCTTAACTTATAGTCCGATGCGCATTCAGGCACAAATCATACGCTCAGGGGTCCTTACTCCTTGACATAGGAGAAGAATAGGAAGACAGAGAAAAAGATGGGAAGATAACATCAAAGAATGAACGGGATTACAACTGGGCGATGCTGTACGCAGGAAACAGAGAGGAGTGGAGAAGGATAGTTTTCGTGTCATCTGTGGCGCCCCAACGGTCCAAGGACTAAGGGACATGATGATGATGATGATGAAGACGATGAATGAATTAGAAGTAAAAACATTTAAAAGATAGCCGATTCTTGTCAAAGGTTACCGTATCGGAATCACTTCTGTGATTATCTGGAAACTCCCACGCCGGGCCGTCGCGTGGACCACGTAACCGTTGTGGCTGCAATGGGCCTCGTGATGTGGAAAAAAATTTAAACTAACAATTTTGAATGTGTCGGCCACAAAATCGAAAAAAAAGTGTGGTTTGGGGGGTGGGGGGAGACTCTTCAAAAAGTCTCGTCCAGTCTCTGCTCCCATGGGAATTACTTTGACACAACGTTGAGTCTATGCGTTCTAAAATCTTTCTCTAAAGCCATCAAAATTCCACAGGCTTTTTGGTTTGAGCTGAGAATGTTGTGTACTTGGCAGTGGTGTAATTAACTCAAGGAGTAATTCGTTACAGTTCTCTAAGTCAAGTGGCGACACCGATTTTAACATTGAAAGAAAAAAAAAATTGATATACAGCTTTGAAAAGTCGTACAAATAAGAAGTCGTTACAAGCCTTGTCTTGGAATGGGCAAAATCTAATTATAGCCAATGGGCGCTCTCAATTGGTTTGGCGCTACATGATCTGTCAGAGAGAGTAGTGTTTTGAGTTGTGGGAAATTGCTTACAGAGTTCCTTACGTTCGTGACTAAATAATCTGTGTCAAGGATTCTTAACCTTTTTTTTTTTATTGCAATGCCACATTCCCTCTTGTTTCAAAACATTTCCCCCACATCCACGATAAAATACATGTTAAAAAAAATAAAATTAGCAACAAACATACTATGTTGGGCCTTTCGGCACCCCATAGTACTGCCTCTCGCTCCTAGGTGAGGTTCTGGGACGCCTGGTTAAGAACCCCTGATCTGTGTTGTCCGGGAAAAAGGCATGGAGAACCACAAGGTTTTTGGTAGATTATCTTTTGAGTCAAGGGGAGTACCAAGAGCATAAGGCGGCCGGGGCAAGATTTAAAATTGCGCCCCTTTAAAGCATGATAAAGATGTTTGCTTCTGATTAAGATTTGACATGTTATAGTAAAGAAGGTGAGGGGTGAGAGAATATAAGTACCCCATATTAGCGTATTCAATACAGGGTAATCTAACTTAAAAGAAAAGACGATTTTTAAAGAATAAACACATCATCCAGTATGCCGATTCAACCCCCCCCCCCCTCACTTTACTCCCCACTTTTTCAAGTGGCAACCACATCACGTGACGTATCTTACAACACCATCGGCTCTGCGTTAGTAACACAAAATTAAACGATTTACTGAATTAAATTAACAATATATATATACATATACATACATACATATGTTAGTAAGGACAGTTGGCGTAAAAAGGAGGATGTGAAAAAAGAGAGAGGGGGGTCCGGGATGGGTGGCACTTTTTCCTCTATATGAAGGGGCGTAATATTCGGCCAACATAAAAAGATTGTTTTTTTCGTGGAAGTTGGTCTGCAAAAAATCTTGTCTCCCCCCAGGCGGTACTAACCCTAGCTACAACACTGTCAAGGTCGTCATACGCTATTTATAATTATCATACAATTTAAGGAAATTTTTAAAAAAGTAATTAAATAAAGATCCAATTCAAACATTTGAAAACCTTTAAAGGTGGCCTGCATAACTCAAAATGCATAGCGGGCCACTTTATGTAAAACCTATGCGGATCGAAACGAAATAGGACAGGGGGAAAGCTATTAAGAAAATAATAATAATAAAGAATATTTCGTTACTTCGCCGGCCGCAAAGTGTGTGCTGGTGGGCCGCGTGCGACCCGCGGGCAGTATGTTGTGCAGGCCTTCTTTAAAGTATAACGTTGTTTCGACATTGTACAAATGCTATATCTTTGCGTCGGTGTCCCTGGGGAAAGTCCAGAGATGAAAAAGAACGTACGCGTCATTAGCTTGGGCTCAGCACTTCATTACACACACACTTGTCTTTAAAAGCACACCCCCCACTAAGTGACTGAAGCACGTGATAATCCGTACACGAGCCGGTGACGTCATCAAAACTTTTTTTTTTTTTTTTTTTTTTTTTTTTTTTTGCTGGAGCCGGTGATCTATTTTGGTCCATCAAGAGAACATGGCACCATCAGTGAGACCAGGATGTTTCTACCATCACAGCGAGACCAGGATGTTTCTACCATCACAGTGAGACCAGGATGTTTCTGTCATCACAGTGAGACCAGGATGTTTCTGCCATCACAGCGAGACCAGGATGTTTCTGCCATCACAGCGAGACCAGGATGTTTCTGCCATCACAGCGAGACCAGGATGTTTCTGCCATCACAGCGAGACCAGGATGTTTCTGCCATCACAGTGAGACCAGGATGTTTCTGCCATCACAGTGAGACCAGGATGTTTCTGCCATCACAGTGAGACCAGGATATTTCTGTCATCACAGTGAGACCAGGATGTTTCTGCCATCACAGCGAGACCAGGATGTTTCTGCCATCACAGCGAGACCAGGATGTTTCTGCCATCACAGTGAGACCAGGATGTTTCTGCCATCACAGCGAGACCAGGATGTTTCTGCCATCACAGCGAGACCAGGATGTTTCAGCCATCGCAGCGAGACCAGGATGTTTCTGCCATCACAGCGAGACCAGGATGTTTCTGCCATCACAGTGCGACCAGGATGTTTCTGCCATCACAGCGAGACCAGGATGTTTCTGCCATCACAGTGAGACCAGGATGTTTCTGCCATCACAGTGAGACCAGGATATTTCTGTCATCACAGTGAGACCAGGATGTTTCTGCCATCACAGCGAGACCAGGATGTTTCTGCCATCACAGCGAGACCAGGATGTTTCTGCCATCACAGTGAGACCAGGATGTTTCTGCCATCACAGTGAGACCAGGATATTTCTGTCATCACAGTGAGACCAGGATGTTTCTGCCATCACAGCGAGACCAGGATGTTTCTGCCATCACAGTGAGACCAGGATGTTTCTGCCATAACAGTGAGACCAGGATGTTTCTGTCATCACAGCGAGACCAGGATGTTTCTGCCATCACAGCGAGACCAGGATGTCTCGGAACATCTTATGAATATGCAAGGCGCAAAAACATACACGATAAAAAACAACACTTTCTAGACAATGGCATCGAATAACAAAAGCGTTGCTAGACATTTTATGAACGGTAAACTCATTATTATCATCGAGAGCGGTGGGGAGCATTGTCAAAGACAATCACGATTTTATTTTTTAATAAAGCGCGTCTTTAACATAATGTCCATATTTATATATCAGACAAGCAAAATATATTTTTACTTTTTTTTGCCAACTGTCACAGACATCGGGGATCCATCCCCTTCATCTATGCTTCCATGACTTTATTTTTCATACATACATAGCCCCCCTCCCTCAACCAAATTAACAAAACCATTCGTCTGTATATCTAGACATATCAGTCTGTCTGTCTACCAATCTAGACATATCAGTCGGTCTCTTTAACAAATCTAGACATATCAGTCTGTCTCTCTAACAATTTAGACATATCAGCCTGTCTATCTACCAATCTAGACATATCACTCTGTCTCTTTAACAATCTAGACATATCGGTCGGTCTATCCTTTGCGAACTTAGTTTTGCCAGGACTATTTTTTTACGTCGGCTTTCTATACACACACATAAACAATTGTTCATTAAGTGAAACATCCAGAAAAGGAATGAAATATAATATAAATCAGGGGTTCTAAACACGTGTTCTATATACTCCGTGGGAGTGGGGGCGTGAAAAGTTGTCAGGGGTCCAGTGAGCTGTATTTCATGTAATTTTATTTAAAATGAAAAAAGTTATTATTAAGTATATGTACGTTGCCATCACCCGTGTGGTAAACGGCTTCTCTTTTTACATCTAATAAATACTACTATTTCAGATATTGTGCCATCTAATTATACTTCCTTATTGCACAAGCATTGACTTAAGAAATGTCGGTTAAATCTAATAAGTAAGCTGGGTCTCTTGGGGCTCAAATCTGTTTCACAACAAATAAGAAAGAATATGCGGGAGCAGAAACCTTACACAGCAGACAGCTTCCACGGGAGTCGCCGATAGGATCTAAAAGCGTCCCTGTGCCCCCTTTTCTCGATCACCGTTCGCGGACGAGGTCTTATGTGGCGCAGAGATGAAGTAGGGCAAAGAGGAAACTCAAAGACATTGAGATTGGGACTTTCGGAATCATGTCAGATTTTGAGATTATCTCGGCTTTGTGAAAGATTGTTTCTCATGCCGCACGATGAGATTCCAGAGTTTAATCAAAAGGTTTTCGAAATATTAAAATGAATTCAGGGACAGTGAAGGATTTTTTTTTCTTCTGAAATCTAGAAAGAGCTTCATCGTTATGATCCAGTGGCCAACTGACAGGAAGCCATGTTGAAAACTATGCAGTTGTTCTTGATGGGGGGTCTTTGACAGCTAAAATAGGGTGTTAGTTATGGCACCCAAGGCATAAGTCATAACAGTCTTGAACAGTGTCGTTTGATAACGTATCATAAAAAGATAAATGTTTGTTTAAAATGTATTATTTCCTTCTTTTTTTTTTAAAATCGTATTTTATTTATTTACATTTATTTTAATTTTATTGTTTGATTAGAGCACATTGGAGTTCTATATGATTGTTTGAGGTGCGTATTGAGTTTGATGTATCATGTGAAGTAACGTGTGACGTTATATCCAGTGATGTTTCCTGTGATGTATCCTTTGAAGTATCCAGTGATGTATCCTGTGATGTATCCTCTAAAGTATCCAGTGAAATATCCTGTGGTGTATCCGTGATGTATCCTGTGATGCATCCTGGGCGCAGGGGAAATAGTATGCCATGTACTCTGGGATAAATGTTAGGATCTTTCGGATCTGGGCTGGGAATGTTTGGCAACATAACATCTACCTGTTTTATCTATAGCCCACGAACTCAGCCAATCTTCTGTTTCTTTCATACTTTATAGCTCTGATAATCCGTTTGTCAGTCTAAGTTGTGTAGCTATTTTTGTCAACCTGATTGGTGTAGCTATGTTTGTCAGTCTGAGAGGTGAAGACGCTATATTTGTCAGGCTGACTTGTGTAGCTATGTTTGTCAGTTTGACTTGTGTAGCTATGTTTGTCAGTCTGAATTGTGTAGCTATGTTTGTCAGTCTGCCTTGCGTAGCTTTCTTTGTCAGCCGAAGAGGTACAGGTATATTCGGATGTCTGAGTGATGTATGTTTGGGTGATTCTAAATTCTAAGACCAAGATGCAAATCAAGACACTTGAGGGATTTTGTAAAGAACTACACATCGTTTTTATCTTTTCTTGAGTAACACACGAGTGCTGACAACAGGGCCGGATTCCCCCATAGGGTCAACCTTGGCCAAGGACGAGTGCTGACAACAGGGCCGGATTCCCCCATAGGGTCAACCTAGGCCAAGGACGAGTGCTGACAACAGGGCCGGATTCCCCCATAGGGTCAACCTAGGCCAAGGCATTCAATGGGCAGAAGAAATAGCAACCAAATATTTACACATTTTTCAAAAGGTTATTTTACGATGTTCCTACAATAAACGATCACATGTTAAAACATACGTTTCTTAAAAAGAATCTGGAGGGGGTGGGTGGGTGTGCGCAGGACCAGATTTAAAGACAGGCCGCGAAATAAGGGGCCCCAAAATTGGGAGTAGTATATAAAAAAAAAAATATTTTTGAATTAAAGAAACTTAGCAATATTTTTTATTTTTCAAAGTGGGGCCTCAAAATGTTTTTGGCCTAGGGCCCCTAAAATTGTAAATCCGGCAGAGTGATTTGCTTTGACCTAGGGCGCAGAAATGTGTAAATCCGGCATTGGATGACCACACGGGTCTGTTCATATTATAAGACATATCTAATAAGATGTAAGTCTATAAAACAGTATTAAAAGTTGTCAATAGCTGTCTCAATCCACAGCGTGGTTGTGTTGATACCAATGGCACTCACCGTTGTAACGTAGTGTCATACGATTATATTTTACGCGTCTATCAGATTATGGTCGTCCCCGGGGGGAGGGGTTGTGTGTGGGCGTAAAATGGATAAAAAACAAATAACTCCCCTTGACATTTGTTTCGTTTTTAAATCCTCATTTTTTAATGTGAATGATAATTGGGTGTTAAAAGGTCGGCTAAAAGATAGTGCATAGGATGCGGCAAAACGATTTTGTTAAATAGACGACTTTTAGTTAAAGGCGGGGGGAATGGGTTAGGGGCTTGTTTCTAGAGTAGGCCCACAATTTTCAGACCACGGATCCAATTTTAGGGTCAAAATGTTTGCAATATAAATGACATGATGATACCAGAACTAGGGTAAAAAACAATAAGGCGACAAGTAGAGATTCGATAAACATGGACCGGATGTCTATGAGTAGTGAACTTTTTCCAATGAGAATATTGATAACATCAATAAGTGTGGCTTAAAATCACTTGGCCTCTGCCAAGCATGCTTCTTTGACTCTGCCAAGCATGCTTCTTTGACTCTGCCAAGCATGCTTCTTCGACTCTGCCAGGTATGCTTCTTCGACTATGCCAAGCATGCTTCTTTGACTCTGCCGAGCATGCTCCTTTGACTATGCCAATCGTTCTTCTTTGACTCCGCCAATCATTCTTTGACTCCGCCAAGCATGCTTCTTTGACTCTGCCGAGCATGCTCCTTTGACTCTGCCAATCGTTCTTTTTTGACTCCGCCAATCATTCTTTGACTCCGCCAATCATTCTTTGACTCCGCCAATCTTTCTTTGACTCCGCCAATCATTCTTTGACTCCGCCAAGCATTCTTTGACTCCGCCAAGCATTCTTTGACTCCGCCAAGCATTCTTTGACTCCGCCAAGCATTCTTTGACTCCGCCAATCATTCTTTGACTCCGCCAATCATTCTTTGACTCCGCCAAGCATGCTTCTTTGACTTCCATATATGACACAATCCATTCGCATGGCAAACTAACGATTTTGTTTCTTTTTTACAAAGGGTTCTCCAACTTGAGATTTTGAGATTAAAATAGCGACTCTTGTTTGGTTTTATTTTAATTCCTCTCACAAGAGTTTGCACAGCAGCTGGACGCCAGTATTTTAGTCGCTGTCTGTAGTTTCTTTTGATAAATGAATCCCTTTCATGGTGTTAGCGATAATACGTTTGGCAGACGAGACGTCATCTAGAACAATGAATAGTTAAAGGCGGTGTCTAAACAAAAGAGCACGTCGCTAAAAATGTGTATCCTGTTCAGCGTTACATCATGAATTAAAATCAGCCTACGCAATGGACAGTGCGGACCATGTCATAATATTAGCCTACGTGTTGGACTGTACGGACCATGTCATAATATTAGCCTGCGCATTGGACTGTACGGACCATGCCATAATATAAGCCTGCGCATTGGACTGTACGGACCATGCCATAATATTAGCCTACGTGTTGGACTGTACGGACCATGTCATAATATTAGCCTACATATTGGACTGTACGGACCATGTCATAATATTAGCCTACGAATTGGACTGTACGGACCATGTCATAATATTAGCCTACGAATTGGACTGTACGGACCATGCCATATTAGCCTACGCATTGACTGAATGGACTATGCCATTAAAACAAGTTGTAAAAAAATGAGCATGCATATTCTTGGGTAGTTTGACGTTGGTCTATCAGTGCCCCCACCCCCAAAGGAAGTCATTCCCCCCCCCTTTTCTCCCCTCCAGAAAGAAATGCGCACAACAGCTTAAAAACTTTATAGGCCTATTTTAATTTTTTTTTTTCAAATCATTTTAATTAAACGACCTCTAAAAATACTAAAAAACTAAAGTTTATCGCATAAATCCTTTAAAATAATATCGATCATTGGGGTGGGGTTGAACATTCGACAAAGCATGCATTCAAATAACTCACTTTATTAGAATTTCAATTAGTGCCCCCTCCCACACACATTTTTTGTTCACGCCCCTGAACTATGTTAATATTCTAATGACCCACACGTTTTATAAAAAGGCAGATTTATTGCACCAACTATTTCAGAAAAGCTAAAAGCTAAAAGAACATGTTACGCACCAAACGCACTTAAGATATTTTTGAAAAAAAAAATCTTATTTAGCGCAGTTATAGATAATTTCATTTCATGAAATCATTGACAAATATTTCCTTCATCTTCTTCCCCTTGAAAAATAGGAAAAACTAAATTTTCGAATATGGGGGATGGGGCTGAAAATTTAAAATAAAGTGTTGTCATCGGTAACGAGTCTATGTGCCAAGTTTCAGCTCGATAGGTTGACGGGAACTGGATCAACTAACCAACCAAATATTGAGAAGTTCGATATATTTGATGATAAAAATATATAAGGCAAATCTAGTTATAGTATTCGATTCCAAATATTTGAAATAGTTTCACATTAAACCTACCTTCCCAACGGTATACATTCCTGTAGTATTTTGAAATAGCTCTTACTAAAAATAATTATGCACGTGCTGAAAATTAGCTTCTACGTTATAATAAAAACACATTTCCATTTATTTTAATTACTTAAATAATTGTATCTTATCCTAATTATCAAATATTGATTCCATAAGGAGTTTGGGCTAGATACAAATAAAAACTAAAAAAAAACCAAATAAACACATTTTTGAACAAATTAAGATTCATCATGCGCATACTAGTGGTGCGCATATTAGTGGTGCACGTATCATCAATCATTTTAAGATCAATATTGTTTGATTTTTTCTTGAAATAAGCAGTTGCTGTCCTAACGTAGTTTGCTGAGTAATAGAAATAAAAGAAAAGACAGTTTAAATGCGCATAGAGAACTAGATTAATTCCTTGAACTGTTTTTCTTTTGCTAATATCCGAAGCATAAAAAAATATGCCCTACCAGTTTCCAAGCATTTATTTAAAAACTAAACAATTGTAAATTAGTAAAATGTAGGAAGTTGAAAAAAAAAAAGTTTTCACGAACTAGTTTAACGATATTCAAAGCTAGTCCCTGTTTGTTTTTTTTTTAAGTGTTTATTATTTTAAAGTTATTTAAACATTTGTCAGTTTTTTCATATATGCCTTAAAGTAGATGGACGAGCATACCAAAGGTGACATATTGTCATTGCAGTGGCGTAGCAAAGGTTAGTGGGTGTCTATTAATTATGTCAACAAAATAGGGGGAGGGGTTATGTTAATCTTAAAAATAGACTGGTTAATACATTTAAAAAAAATTATAAGTGTAAATGAGTGTAAATAGTCATATAGTTTTCAGGCTTTTAGCAAAATTTGTTAGTGCAAGAGAAGTCAAAAGTTGGCCTCTCTTCACCTGTAGATTAAATAGACACGAACAATCGGTGTCGATATAACAATATATATTAAGCTATAATAATAATTTTACATTACACATAAGTCAACGTTTGCCTTCATCAGTACAACAAGACATACAAATAAGTATAAATCAAATTTACATAAATATTATGACCGCCTCCCCCACACCCTCCTTCCTTACACCACGAGTTCATTGACGTGTAATCTGTCTTCTTAATTATTATATTGACATTGATATAGACCACAGTATTTTCCTAATGACCCGTTACAAATAGCCATACAGGATCTACAGACCCAATCTACAAAAGTTATTTGTTCTGCTAAAATTTGATAATATTTAAACTTTTGATAAAATAAAGAGCCTTAATTCTTAAATTGTTGATTCATTTTCGTGCAATATGTATTTATGATGTCAGTACACTGTTGACGCTACACGGCATACCCGCAATGCTTTATACGTATTAATGAAGTAGGTCAAAGAAATACATAGTTTAAATAAAAATTATAAAAAAAGACAAGGCCTACTCTTAAGGAGGCTAAAAAAAAATGAATTTATAAAATACTATGAAAACAACAGGTTAGGAGACATCTAACAAACAGGTTAAGAGACATCTAACAAACAGGTTAAGAGACACCTAACAAAAATGTTAAGAGACATCTAACAAACAGGTTAAGAGACACCTAACAAAAAGGTTAAGAGACCAGTTCTGACCAGGACCAGCTTCAACAGGACCTCCATTGATTAGCCGAGTGGGAGATGAGCTGGGACATGGAATTTCATCCCGTCAAGTGCCAGACACTGCCAGTCTCCAGAAGCAGATCCCCTGTACACCACCCTTACGAATTGCACGGCCTTATTCTAGAACCAGTTTCTTCCGTAAAGTACCTAGGTGTTGCCGTCCAAAGAGAAGTCCGCTGGGACGAGCACATTAACAATGTGTGCAACCGGGCAAACAAGACCCTGGGGTTCCTAAGACGAAATCTGAAGAACGGCAACTCAAGCGTGAAAGAAAAAGCCTATAAAGCATTTTTTACGGCCGCTTTTAGAATACGCATCCTCAGTCTGGGACCCATTTACCCAGAAGAGCATCGACAGGTTGGAGGCGGTCCAACGACGGGCAGCACGCTTTGTCATGAACCGCTACAGAAACACTTCTAGTGTTGGCAGCATGCTGGAAACATTAGGCTGGTCACCGTTGGAAGAACGACGACGACTATCTAGGCTCTCCATGTTGTACAAGATCAAAAATGGGCTGGTCCACTGTTCCAGTATTAAACAGAAACTCGTCAATCTCCCCCCCCCCCCTTTTTTTTTTTAGACAGCGAAGAGGTTACGACAAGCAGTTTCGACTTTTAAAAACAAGAACTCAGTACAGGAGCTCCTCATTCCTGCCAAAGACAATAAGGGACTGGAACAAGCTTCCAAAAGCAACAGTTGAGGCGACTACACTTGACACATTTGCGGCTATTGCCTCCTGTCTTGCAACCAGTGAATTATCCCCTTGAAAACCACGCACATTAAAATCGCGAACCCCTCTAAAACATAGGAGCTATAATGATCAGTTCATTCGTGGGCCCTCAAAAGATAGAAGAAGAAGACACCTAACAAACAGGTTAAGAGACACCTAACAACAGGTTAAGAGACATCTAACAACAGGTTAAGAGACACCTAACAACAGGTTAAGAGACATCTAACAACAGGTTAAGAGACACCTAACAAACAGGTTAAGAGACAACTAACAAAAGGTTAAGAGACATCTAACAGCAGGTTAAGAGACACTTAACAACAGGTTAAGAGACATCTAACAACAGGTTAAGAGACACCTAAAAAACAGGTTAAGAGACAACTAACAAAAGGTTAAGAGACACCTAACAACAGGTTAAGAGACAACTAGCAACAGGTTAAGAGACATCTAATATGTGCAAGCATCTTTTCTGTTTTGTCTTTTGATGTAAAACTCAAGTCAGGTATTCAAAATGCACGCCTTGATTTTTTTTAAATGTGTCCCCCCCACCACCCCCGGGGAAAAAGTAACAACACTAATGGAACCTTTGTATCTACCTAATGGCAACAATCGTTGGCAATGAGTCCGGCGACCCCGCCCTACAGAAACTCAACCAAGTTTTGACGCCCTGAGGGGTACGCCTTTGGTCCAATCCAATTTTTAGCCCCTTGATTCTATAAAAAGAAACATAAATAGTACAACTCTTTTTTACAAAATAAAAGGGACATACTATTTTTCAGTTAAGAGAATCATTATAACACTGGCATGTACAGGGTGCCAAAACTGACTCGAATTGATGTTGGTTGCCAGTATGCCTACTTTTGGCGTTTGTTGAATGCACCCCCCCCTCCCGAAAGTCCCCCCATGGATCAAATTCTTTGAAGGAAACACTGAGTACAACTTTCTAAAAGAATAATTGCAATCCACCATACTTAAAAGGTCGTTTGGGTAATTTTTGTAGTACGAAAAAAATAGGGACGTTCTAATGTATCTATCTTGGTTTCTTTAGACGCTCAGTTTCAGGGGGCTCTGGTGTCTTCCTAATGAGAACGAGTTGTATACAAGACATTAAGATGGTCAGGTTTCAGTAACAGTAAATGCCGTAGCTCCTTAATTATATTAAACGACTATTTTTGGTACTAACAAGTTGATGGTAAGCAAGATAGAAAAAAAGACGAATTTATGACATGTTAAAGAAAATTTTTATTTATTTAATAAATTAGCTAAAACACTTTCAGCCTAAATTTTTTTTTAAATGTCCTAATAAATCAAGAAATAATATTAAGTAAGTTTGGTTTTGGTGAGGGGGGGGGGGGGGGGGGTTGAGCAAGCTATGGTTTATTTTTTCATGAAATGATAACTGAAAGGTAGTTTTATGCATGAAACATAGTTAAGAGGAAGTTTTCAAATGACGGAGAAGTAACTTGAAGTTACACTGGCAAGTGTCAACTACAAGTAGGTCATAGTACGTAGCTCAACTACAAGTAGGTCCTAGTAAGTAGCTCAACTACAAGTAGGTCCTAGTAAGTAGCTCAACTACAAGTAGGTCCTAGTAAGTAGCTCAACTACAAGTAGGTCCTAGTAAGTAGCTCAACTACAAGTAGGTCCTAGTAAGTAGCTCAACTACAAGTAGGTCCTAGTAAGTAGCTCAACTACAAGTAGGTCCTAGTAAGTAGCTCAACTACAAGTAGGTCGTAGCAAGTAATCCATACCTAGTTATTAAATAGTTTGTTGTAATAAACACAACACAAAAATGAAGGCTATGACATTAAATGAATTGAATGTAAAAACGAGAATAGAGATTATTTTCTATTACTTTTCCCACATGTCACTAACACAACACCAGCGTACTCTCAGCCCCACACTGGTCGATACAAGAGCATGGTTTAAATAAGGCAATTTAGAAACTATTGATTAGTTTCTATTTCTTAAAAGTGCAGACCATGTGGTTAAATATCTGTAAACATAAACATTATACATCCGAGAAATAAGTCTCAAAATAATTTGTTTCTTTCAGCAAATTAGATTTTGGTGTTATTTTCACAGGAGGCCATTTTACACATTTACAAGTCCACCTTGAGTCTCGTATTTCTTGAAATGAGTGACGATCGATTTCTTGGGTTGTCATACATTGTAGAAGTAATCATTGACAGAAGTGATTATGTCATTTACTATTTTACTTTCTATTTCTGTATAAGAAATGTTACCAAATTTTAAATTAAATATGAAGTGACAAGGTCATTCAAATTATGGTAGAAATTGAATTTGTAAATAAATTAATTGTGCTAAATGTTGTTTTTTCTTCTTATTTTCATGATCAGCATGGGCTTTATTGAGAACTAGAAATTACCCAGCTAACAATGGCAGCTGCAATGCGTGAATTTCCCACCTAATAAAGTTACTAGACAAAACATGCATTCAAATAACACACTTTATAATTTATAAGAATTCCAATAAGTGCTAACTTGTGAAATCGTAATTTGCATGCCTACAGTACACAGTGTTACACCGTTACATGCAAACCTAGAGAATTGAAATTTGTGACAATATGCTGCGTGATGTTCTAAAATTTGATAACAATTTGTACTTCTGAATAATATGATAATATTGTTTTAACTTGCTTCAAATGTCCAACAAATAACAAATTACTGGCCACTTTGGTCGAGCAAGTAATTTGTAAAATATTCCCAAAAGCTCTGAGACATGATTTAATCAATGATGAAAAAAAATAATAATCTGGGTCAATCATCTTACAACTCTTACAATTCGTGGGGAGATTCTGATCTTCCGTCTTCCATCACGCACCTCCCCAAGTGGCAGATAAGGGAAAGCCCACCATATATGGATGGTACCGGGTGTAACACAACGAGTTAACCGTACTCAGTCACATGACAGTAGTATTTATTTCTATTCACGGTGGCGTAGTGATTTAATTATAATAAATCATATCATGAGAATAAGGAGAACTACTTTTTGTGGCGAATGAAGAATTCATATTTTTTGGAGTAAGGGGGCGGTCACGATTTTTGGTCAGAGATGGATGGAGGCCATATTTGAATGTGATGTTAATTCATGGATAAAATAATATTAAAGTGTGTCATATTTCTTATGTTGTAGTAACTTAACAGTTACATGGATGTAACAATTTCAAGGACCATATTTGTACCAATTATTTGGATAATAAAGAACTGTGTGATATATCTAATCGGACCTGTTTAATTCTTGAGATAAAATGAGACGGCAGCAAAATTAGTGATGACAGTGTGAGTGGTAGCTGCATACATAAAGTATTAGATAACATGCTGAAGGTACAAGAATATTCAGCAATGTTACAATGGTGTCAGAAGTGGGTGCCTTATAGGAAGTGGAGGGATCCACAAACGCTAGGGAACCTTACCCAAAAACTAAGGCAGCTGCCTAGAGAGCTGTAAGGGGAAGCCACCCAGACGGTTGTGCTCATAAATGTTGTTGCATGTTAGGTCTACCTATTTTTTTATTTATCAAAACGGAAATAAAAAATACTTAAAATGTAGCCTATAAATAGATTATTTTCCGACATGTTGTCAGAAATTATTAGTTTCATCATTTCTATTTATTTTGTGTCGCTCATGGACAGTGGCGTTACAATGGCGCCGGCCAGCGCCAGTTCAAAAGGGCGCCGCTAAATGTCTAATTTTTAAATGTTTATTTAAATATCAAGGGCGCCAAAAATAAATTAGCCAAGGGCGTCAAAAACCCAGTTAAACCTCAGCTCATGGGGCCATCACCAAGAATTTAATCTCTAATAGTAAATTTATTTTTTCATGATTTTTTTTTGTTTCAGCTATTTTTTTTCTAAAAATGGAAAAGATAAGGTCTACATACATAGTTTTATTACAGAAAAAATAAATTAAATGCATTTACAAAATATTTGATTGAACTTCACAAAAAGAAGTACAAACTATGAGATTAGATAAACATCTGCTCATCTAAGCTCTTAACTCGTGGTCATACATCGGATTACTCTGTGTACCGTCTTCAGCAGCAGCTGAAGGTCTATCAAATATCCAGAAACGTAGTCTGCCACTGTAGTTGAAAAAAAGATGCTTATTGATAGACATTCACCTTCTAGGCATCATTTAAAGGCTCTAGAAGTATGTTCAATAGTATCATGGTCAAAGAATTCATTGTAATATTGAAAATCAGCTAACTGATGGCAACAGCACATATCTGTTTCTATTTGATAAAAGGTCACCCCCTTACATTTGTTTTGCCGAGCACAGGAATTAATTAGCTAAAACACTAATTTCATCCTAATTTTTTTTAAATTATCCTAATAGGCCAAGAAATAATATTAAGTAAGTTTGGTGGGGGAAGCAGGCTATGGTTTATATTTTCATTGTAAAATGTCACTCGCTTACTTTTGTTTTGCTGAGCACAAGAATTCAGGAGAAGCAGTTTAAAATTGATCTAATGCTTTTATTATTGAGTTCTTACATACCATTTATGTCAAGTCCATTAATATTTATGTTAAACCTAATCTGCATTTTTACCCAAGCCTAAACTGTCCTCTTCTACTTACAGTCGGTGTGTCCTCTTCAGGTACATCAATACACCTCCCACTATAAGCATTAAACCCAAAGCACCAAGACCAAGTCCTACAGGTAGCTTCCAATTGTCTGTCCAAGCATAAAGAAATATTAATTCAGTTTACCATTTTTAAACAAATTTGAAAGCCCCTCTTCATAGTTTAACTATTAATATTTTTTACTAATTTTTTTATTGAATTCCATTTGAAATATTTATTGAAAAATGAATGACTTTATTTTAGGTTTGACTATGATTAATAAAATTGTTCTGAGAAAATGAATTTTTAAACATTTTAAATAGTGTCAAGGGTAGAGCTTTACTTCCAATATCTGTCATAATAATAACTACCTGATGTAGACCTAAGAGCTGAGGTTCTGCCATCAGTTGTAGTGGTTCCAGGACTAGAGAAGCTGATATTTATGTTTGTGGAAGATGACGTTTTGGTATAAATAGAGAACGTTGTGCTCCCAGCAGAGATTCTTGGTGTTGTCCCAACTGTGGTCTTTGCTGTAGTCTTTGCTGTAGTCTTTGCTGCGGCTGTATTAGTGGTACTGATAGTGTTTCCAGATATGGGCGTAAGTGTGTAAATTGTGCTGGAGTTTCTGCTAGCGGTGGTTGGTGTTGTAATATTGCAATGTCCTGTGACTAGATTGATATCATCGATAGCAATGCCACTTGAGTTGGAGACACCTTGAACAGCTTCTATAATAATATTAGCCTGCAATAAAATAGTTTTTTCTTTAACATGATACCATTTATAGAAAATGTTTTTATAAATGTGTTTTATACTATAATTTAAAGCTTGGGGGTGGGGGGGGGGGGAGGAGAGAGAGTTTTTTTTTTATAGAATTTTGGAGAAACAATTTATCTTTTCAAAGCTTTGCATTTTATTAAATTCAATTTTGTATCTGGTGATGCCCTGTGCTTAATATAAGCATCATGAAGTTTATTTTTAATGTAGTTATATGAATGTAGCATATCCATTTACATATAATTATTACAAGTATATTTTATAATGCTGACTTACACTACGTGATATGCTTATTTCTGCTCCATCAATGTCAATGCTAGCCTGCTTCCAAGCATCATCTTGTGGGCCATTCTGCCATACAACTGTAAATTCATTGTTTTCCTCAAGCTGGACATCCAGTTTGTTTACTGACTTTCCATACATGTAATACCTTTATAGATATAAAACAGAAACATATCTGGTAGATATTAAATCACTGTAGAATAGTTAAGTTTTAAAACTGTGGCCTAATTCTTTTTTTTTTTTTTTTTTGGTACAATTAAACAAATTAAGCTGGTTAACAAAAGTTTTTATTTTCTGTTCAATATAATTTTACAACTCAAAATAAAAAAAAACAACAACTATGAATGTTTTTGATTTTGACATTTAAGAAAAATAAATTTTTGTAAGAGTAAAATTAAGAGTAGACTTAAAAATTCACAGTTTAAATTTCTGATTATTTATGATGTCACTTGCTTTTTAATCAAACACATATTTGAAATACTAATTATTTAGACACACAACTTACCAGAATGAGAAACAAAGAGATGAATTATCAATAATATCTGCGCTGATGAATCTGGCTGATTCATTGAAATTATCATCTGGATTCTCCAAATACATGTAGTAACCCTCTGAGGAAAGTAAACAAGATAATTCTATTGATGCATCAATATCTGATCATTGGCTATCACTTTGCTTACTGTAAATACAGTAATTAAATGCCTAAACAAAGTTTTAGTGGGATTTGACTTCAAAGTTAAGACCATTTATTATGTTTTAAATTATTTTGTTTTATGAAGAAGTAAGCCAAAACTGTTTCCTTAACCCCATATTTGTTGCAAATTACAATACTAAATCAATCACATCACTCACGTCCTGATGTATGGTCATTTGTTGGGCCTGTGTAAGTTGAACTTTTTCCATTCGTTCTAATCCATTCCGTTGTGTCAGTTTGATCTTGTAGCCAGCCACATAGGTTATCATCGAAATTGCAGATGAATCCATCTGTTTGGCATATGATAGAGTGCTTAAATATATGTCACATAACTTAATGTGTAAAATTTGTGGAGACTTCAATCAAGCCTGGTGATTATTAGCAACAAGATAATGACTTGGAAACTAATAGTATTAATAAACTCAATATTTAGCAAAAAAATATCGGTAACATGGACTTCTTGGTTCAATGCCTTCTTTTACATAGCAAAAGCCTTTGAGTCTTGATTTGTTCCCGGAATACTTTGTCTTGGTTTCCCTCCGGAATACTGAGTCCTTGTTTCCCGAATTCTGAGTCGGAGAAAACATCTGTTTCTGTGTTGTTTTGTTTGATCTATTATGCTTCCATGAAACTTTTTACTAACTTTAATGTGGATGACCAAGGATGATTTGTAACACATTACAGAAGCTTATTTTAAGTTTAAACTAAGAATTAAAATTCTGCTTAATCTATTTTGAGCCATGATTTAGAAAATTACTGCTGAATCTCAGAACTTAATTAGCATCACAAAATTATTTTGAATGAATAATGGCAACAAAATTATTATCATACAATTTTATCAGGTTATAGAAAAAATGGAAATTATATTTTTTTAATTTGATGAAATGACCATTTTAAGATTTCATTTTACATATACTATTACAATGTGTATAAAAGCCAGATTCTTTGTAAAAGATAAATCTAATAGCAAATCTCAAGTGAGGTAAACCTCATGCACTAACTAGAATTATGAGAAGGACCAATGGTAGCCAATCATAATTGAAGACCTTAGTGGTAAAAGTACTTAAGTCACAAAATAAACATTTTGAGATAATCAAGTTCAAATATACTTTTTCTCTATAAAATATGACTATTTTCATTTTTTGTCTTGTTTAATTAAGGGCCTAATGCACATTTTAATGTGTTCAAATTTCTGCAGTACACTTGACTAAATCGGGTAAGAAAATATCACAGTTTAGATTGATTTTGACAAAAATGTGACTTAAATACTTTTAGCACTAAGGTCTTCAATTAGACTTTCTATATTTTTTACTGTAATTTCCTAACCTGGCACAGGCCCAGAGACTGTTGTTGATTGCCCAGGTGGGGTGGTGAAGGATGGAATAGCTTTCAAAGGAGTAAAAGGACAATTATCGTCAGTGGCAGTGACTTCATCCCAAGAGCCAAGTGAGAGGTCATCAATGGCTATGTCACCAGTATAAGAATCACCAACTATTCCTTCAATAAAAATCTAAATAGATATTAATTAACTGCTATTAAATGGGAATAAGGTTCAATGCTAAAAAAAAAAAAAAAGAAATTTTGAATAATGCCAGGGTTTGTTGTTCTTGGGAAATAGGCTGAGCTTTTGATAGTGTTTAAATTTCGGAAACGTAACAGTAATTTTTTTTTTTTATGTTTGGGTTAGTAATATTTGGTTTTAATGTTAAAATTATTAAGAAATACATTTCTTTTACTTCTTCAATTTTCTTCTTCCATAAATAAAACAGACTGTCTTTTTAAATTTTATAATAGAAATGTAAACCAAAAGCAAAAATCATTTTAATAACTTTTCAAAACCTGGGGGAGCAAAGATTCCAAATGGAATTTCTAATGAAAAATATTATTAATAGTTAATAAAATAAAAATGTTAAAAACTTTAAAATGCATTATGAAATAATTTTGTAGGAGGTGCAAGACCTACTCATACAATTTAAGGGGTGGCAGAACCTGATTCAAATCGATGACATGATATGAAAGATACAAATTAGAAATGAGCAGCATTTTTTATAGCTGTAACAATAGGTATCTTGGTTTTAGTTTTAAAAAAAAATATAGGTTACATCCAGGGCCGGCCTTAGGCGCCTTAGGCCACAGCAACCTATGCGGCCGCAATTGGCTCCGCACTTTCATAGGCCCCGCCCCAAATTTATTTTCTAATAAAAAATCGTCATTTTCACTTATTATCCTCATCCTCTACCCAGAATGGGCACCGCACAATTCGTTTCGCATAGGGCCCCGCAATTGTTAGGGTCGGCCCTGATTACATCAATCATCAACTATGTGATCCAGTGGCTTTTATCATAATATTAGAACATGCGCCCTTCAGATCATGTTACCTAATTTACAAATAGGCTGGGACTGACTCCAAAAACATTAGGGCTTTAACTCAGAATCAGCTAGAGAATTGTAGAAATGAAAAGAAGAGAAACTTAAAAAAATTAGCTTGCTTCTTTAATTCTAACCTTGTAGCTGTTTATTTGTATCCAGATGGGCACAGCAGCTCCAAACCAGCCCTGACCTTGATTGCCACTGAGCTCCCATAGAATCTGATGATCTAACTCAGGCAGGGCATCAACACTTGTGTTGTAAGATGAGAGGCTTATACGTAAAGTTCCAATAGTTTTTCCGTACATGTTGTACCAGAAGCGGAAGCAGACCATATCACTGCTGCCAAACAATTCACTGGCAAGGATTGCTCTGTAACCTTTGACACTTGGAGATGATGACTCAATATAGAGGTACTTGCCTGAATAGGAGGAATATTTGGGGCAATAATCTGTAAAGTATAATCTGTAAATATTTTTTAATAAATGAAATCATAATCAGTTACAAAATCAATAACCTTATTGGACATATTTGTGAACAGAAAGAAAAAAAAATCTAAATATATATTTGGAAAATATAGAGTAATAATTACATCTTTTACTTGTTTTGGATACCTAGATCTCACACATTTTTTCGGGTCCAAGACTGAATTTGGACTCATTATAGTGAAGCCATATTGTTAAATAGCAACATTTTCTCTTGAGCCATCACTCAACTGTCATTATAAACAAACTAGTGCTCTTTCCAAAGATGGAATAAAGGGGGTCCAGTGAAGTTCAGTTTTGGGCTCTCTTTAATAAAATCAATAGATTACATGTATCTACCTGTAGCATTTCCAAATGTGTGGTCATTGCTGGGACCTGTATATGAGGATTGGGTAACTCCAGAATTTTGAACCCAATCTATTTCATCACCATATTGTAGGTTTGTCCATGAGCACAGGTCAAGATTGAAGTTACATAATCCTGACAAAGATTTAATACTATCATTATGACACTGTCCCATCTGTCTAGTTACATTAAAATATACACCTAAAAGCAGGCTTGAACTTGTATAAATAAATACATATTATGTAAAATCGTATTTTAGCAGTTGAAAAGTTTTAGTAAAATATATTTGTTGGTATGAAAACAAGAAAAACTGTAATTTTAAAAAGCAAACATGAAATATTAATTTAAAAAATAAACTATTGACAGTTGAGATTAAATGAACCTCATTTAATTTGTTTACAATTAATGAGTAGAAATATTTGACAGTAAAAAATATAATTCCAACTTTTTATACTTTTATCTAGTATCTTTGATAATACTTGCACCTAAGACAGTTTCTCATAACTTTCATATACAATTTTTGTCTACTTTTCTTACCAAATGGTCTCACTTTGGAACTAAAGATTCTGAGTGAAAAGCTTTATTCCAAGTCCAAGCAATACAATATCAAATTAATCCCCATAGATACAAACCTCTTTCTGAAATTGTCTGAATTTAAATGTTAACACTCTTTAAATTTACCTGCTATGTTTGTAAGACTGACTTGCATTAAGTTTTAGTTGACTTTGAACAATATATCTACTTTGTTTAACCTCAAAGAGAGAATTAGTTTTACTAAATGAAATAAGCTTCGTGGGTTGGATACGAGTCTAAATAAGAGGTGCCTACCATATTCCTCCATGCACTTTCCAGTCTTGATGACAATATCATCAAGTGCTGTGTCACTATCATCCCCACTGCCTCTGTCAGCTTCAAAGATAATATCTATAAGGCCTTGGTTTGCTGCAATATCAAATGATCCCCTGTTCCACAATGGGCCTTGGTTGCCTAAATTTTTAAAAAAGGAAAGCACAAAATATATGGTGAAAAAAATGAAAAAACCTGTGGGTCGCGGCATTAGAAAGGTTGAGAACCACTAAACTAGGGGTTTACTATATTGAACAAAAAATAATTAAAAAACCACTTTTAAGAGTTTTGTGTTTTGAAGACAATCATTCCCGAATTAGAAATATTAGGCCTACATGTTGCTTGTAAATGAACTAGTAAGGCTACTATTAGCATACATGATATTAAACTATAATCATTGTGTGGTGTACAACAGTTTAACTCACAGTAATAAGATGAGAAATGTGAGTGAGTTGAGCATGCAAAGTCATGTGAGGTGGACAAAGGGGCATAAAATATGTTGTGAGACATTACAGGGGGCTAGGTGATAAAGCATTTTACAGAATTTCATTCACAGTTTGTCTTGTGAGTTGATAGGTAGGTAATGTAGGTCATGTAGGTCATGTTAAGCTTCATAGAGAGACCTTGTTGTTTAGAAAGCGAGTTTTTATATCATTCGTAATTAGAGATATTTTTGGTCTTTTGGAAGAGTCTGTTAGTCCAACCCTGCCAGTGTTAAAGTTGTTCCTATTAGTGTTGTGTAGGATAGATAGATTCATAGATATAGATGTATAGTGTAAATAGACAATTGAATTATACTACATATATCTAAAACTGTGAGTTGACTTTGGTTGTATTCCACCTTTATCCCTTTATTGTATTGCTGGCATCCGTCCGTCACAAGGTGACGATGGTATGGAATTCGCAGGACAAAATCCACAAGGCCTGGGATTATTCTTATAGGATTATTAGCTGGTTCCCAACAGCAAATCGCCTCTCTCCACGCCGCTGGATGACCCCAAGGGAACATCATGTGGATGATACAGCTTGGCACCAGTGGCGTCGCAGGAGTTGCCGGAATGTTTCATTGTATCAATGTTATCCGCCTATTGGGACTCCATCTCCGGGTTTGAATTCAGAGTTGCCTTCTCTTAGATGAGTTGCCGTCCAAGGTTAACGAGTCCCATCCACCCGGGGTGCTGGTGGTGTTTTTGCTTGACTTTGTTTTTTACTTTATTGTATATTGCACCAGCTACATGTCTTATCAAATAAATGCCACATATCCTTGACATATTTAAATGTCTACCAGGGCACTGAAACAAAGTCACAGTCCTCATAAATAGACTATAATATATATATATCAAGTATGGAATTTTCAATTTAAAAATCTAACTACAGACATGTATAATACCAACTACTGGTAAACAATACCCATTTTTATCCACTGGCTTTGTGTCATGCCTTGAACACTTGTGGTCACCATCAGATTACCCTGACCTATTCCATACATGTGGTACCAGAATTCTAGACACATATCAGAAGAACCAATGCTCACATTACTGACAGTCAGAATGGCACTTGCTCCTTGAGTTTCATTTGTTGCCTCAATGTAAATGTAGTGACCTTTTAAGACAATGGATATTTGTTTGTAGGGTAAGTAAATGAGGCTTCACCATTAATTATTTTTAAAGCTTATGTCTCTTTTAATTGAACTAAGGTAAACCAAACAATTAACAAGATGACTTGAAAACGCCTTATTTTTAGATTTTGACCCTATTTTAACAAATATTTTGTCATTTAATAAGAACACATTTAACCCATAAACAGATATTTTGTGGATAGGACTTAGATCTATCCTTTAAGCAGTATTTATATAACTTCAAAATACATATTTTTAACAAATTAATGTCATTCCAAAAACACATTGACAATCATTAAAGAATAAATGATTATAAGTGTATTCTATAGTCAACCATTAAGTTAGTTATATGTCTTATCATTCATAATAACATTACAAAGAAAACCACTATATAGATGTTTTTAAAAAATTAAAATCTAAAAGGTTTTTTTAAATTTTTTTTTATATTAAAATTTACTTTTGTTTTATTTCAATGTTTCATAATAGTAAGGAGTGTTAAACATAAAAAAATCCCCAAAGAATGTATATCTGAACTTGATTATTTTCTTCATTTATCTATCTGATCTTTGAAAGTTTTCATGTAGAAATATGTAATAACTCTGTTGCGTCTAAGATAATGAATAACAGAACATACCAAATTGAGTGCCATATGAATGGTCATTAGGTGGTCCCGTTCCGGTTGAAGTGGTGGAGCCAACTTGCCTCGTCCAATCAAAAATGTCTGTCTTGTCTTGGACGTAGTCACAAAAATCATTTTCAAAGTCGCAGCTAACACCAGGCACACTAAGGTTACCTTCGACATTGAGAAGTTTAATATTTGTAGCTGCTTGTACCAAGTGTCAACACTTTCAATACTAGTATAGTCATAAAATTTTAAATTACCATTTTATTTGTTATAATTTTCCCCATTAAATCTCAGTATATTTTTTTTTTCATTTAATAATTAATTTTTAAAAAGACAACGTAAGGAGAAATTTTTAAAAAGACAACGTAAGGAGAAACTTTTAAAAAGACAACGTAAGGAGAAATTTTTAAAAAGACAACGTAAGGAGAAATTTTTAAAAAGACAACGTAAGGAGAAATTTTTAAAAAGACAACGTAAGGAGAAATTTTTAAAAAGACAACTTAAGGAGAAATTTTTAAAAAGACAACGTAAGGAGAAATTTTTAAAAAGACAACGTAAGGAGAAATTTTTAAAAAGACAACGTAAGGAGAAATTTTTAAAAAGACAACGTAAGGAGAAATTTTTAAAAAGGTAAAGAAGAGAAGTAAAATCCCACTTCAGTCCACTTACTCTGAGGACAATGTCCATGTGTGACAGTGATGTCATCAATAGCAAGGTCACCTTTTGGTCCTGTACCTACAAGACCTTCAAAGTAAATCTAGACAGAAATGGAGACTTTAATAGAAACATTGTTTTGATGCTGCTATTTTATTTGATATGAAATATGTTACAAGAAATCAGCCTGGTAAAAAAAACACCAATGAAATGTAAGCAATAATTATTGTCCAAAACCAGAGAGAGATGATTTTTTTTGCAAAAACTTGTCTAATATCTTATAACATTTTATCTAATAAAAAAAAGTGCCTCCATTACTCCATTTTACAATTCTATTATCAAGTTTACAAATTTTGTGTACTTAAAAAATCATCTTGAAAGATAAATTGACACGAATCAAAACAGAATAAATGAAATTTGCATAACTAGCTACTAGCGTGACACTGTTGCTATACAAACCAACTGCTATATCAATTTGTTCTTTTAATATATGTAAAGCTTGTGCATTGTATAGATTTTTGGTGCCACATCTATTTCAACGGAGCCATGAATTTAAACTAAGTAATTTTCATCTGAATATGCTACATGAGTTATCTGTGGGAATTTTCAATAGGAGTATATTATTAACAATATGCAATATAAAACTGAAATGCAAATCTACTTGAATAATACTTCCCAATTGTTCATTAATAGTGTGAAAACATTTCATTTCTTAAATATTTTACATTAAAAATTAAACAGAAAAAACAAACAAAAAAAACCCATCTAGTTCTTAAAGTCCTACCTGGTAAGATGAAGAAATCTCAAAATGAACATTAGCTTGATTCCACTGCTTGCCCTGCGTACCTTGTCTGAACCAGTAAAGCGTGTTCATGTTGATACCAGCATACACATTGAGCAGACTGACCTGGTCTCCCCACATGAAATACCAGAAAGTCAGGCATCTGGGTCCAGTCTGAGCTGGGCTGACAAGAATTGCATTGTCATTGTGTTGGTGGGGAGGGGATGAATCCATCAAAGCAAAGTAACCATCTGAGAAATGAATTGTAACATACACTGCATTAATAAGATTTTTAGTGTTAATAGCATGGTTTGAAAGAAAAAATTATACAAATTTTCAGTTTTTAAGTGCCAAAAATAAAATTTTAAAATAAGATATTTCTTTTGTGTCTCTAACACATTAAAAAAGAAAAGATAGGTTTAAGAAGTAATTCATAGTTTTATTTATTTTAATGCCTCCACTTACTTCCACTGTGATCTTTGGTGGGGCCTGTAGATGTAGTAGCAATACGGTTTGCCTGTCTTTGCCAGTCAAATTTATCAGCAGTTGACTGAATCCATCCACAGAAATTCAGATCAAAATTGCATTTGGATTGATCTAGCACAAAAATAATTTGCAAATGTGAAGACAGCACACAGTGCAAAAAAATGTTTTATATAGAAATTGTCAATAGTTGTTTTCAATAATCCAAACCCACAACACTTATTTCTTGTATTATTGGAGACGTATCATTATGTTTATTTACATATCATTATGTTTATTTACGTATCATTATGTTTATTTACGTATCATTATGTTTATTTACGTATCATTATGTTTATTTACGTATCATTATGTTTATTTACGTATCATTATGTTTATATACATATCATTATATTTATTTACATATCATTATGTTTATTTACATATCATTATGTTTATTTACGTATCATTATGTTTATTTACGTATCATTATGTTTATTTACATATCATTATGTTTATTTACATATCATTATGTTTATTTACGTATCATTATGTTTATTTATGTTTCATTATGTTTATTTACGTATCATTATGTTTATTTACGTATCATTGTGTTTATTTACATATCATTATGTTTATTTAAGTATCATGTTTATTTACTTTAAAAAGAAAATATAATTGAACATTGTAAAATGAAGTGCTATAAGGTTCAATGTTAAATATCAGACATAAAACTTTTCCACCTTGATATTTGAGAATGTGCATGACCAATTAATCATAATTTCATGATTAGTTTTATTATTCCTTTCTTCACACCTGGCACAGGTCCTGAGACTGTTGTTGGTGCCACAGTGGGGGTATTGAAGGATGGAACAGCTGTCATTGGGGTATATGGACAAGTATTATCTGTAGGTGAAACTTGTTCCCAAGAGTTAAGTGAAAGGTCATCAATGGCTATGTCGCCAGTGTATGAATCACCAACTACTCCTTCAATAAAAATCTGATGAAACAGAAGTGAATAACAGGCAGCCAGTTAGAGAAAATTGTTAGTATGAAAATGACAGTTTTCATGTCTGGATATTACAGTACAGGACTTGAGATATTTCCAGGAGAGTATTCTCAGCTTCCTTATAAGTTTGAGTTGTCGTTAATTAATTTACCCATATGCTTCGTTCTGTGAAGTAATAGTTGGTTATAATGAAATACAGTGGTACCTAGACATACGAGTGCCCTAACATACAAGATATTTAGATACGAGCCATCTAGAGAGCGATGTTTTGCTTTGAAATATGATAAATATTAAGGATGCGAGGAACTGGATCTGCGGGTTGGCTGACTGAAGTGACTAAAATGTAAAAAAATGTTTAAATTAGCATTTAAGTTCAATTAAGTTCAGTGAGGTTAAGTTAAGTTCCATTAAATTTAAGGATAAAGTGTAGCATCAAGAGTGTAACGAGTCAGTGAATTAAAGTGACAGAAAGAGTTTAGCATTAACAGTGTAGCAAGTAAGTGAACGAAGTGAAGCTCCTTCGCCTATCTCCTCCACCCTACACCCCCGCCAGCGTCTTCCGTAAGCTCAAGTCGGCTGATTTCCAAGGTAAATACACTTTATAAAACCAGTTTTCTTATTTACATTCTCTTTTATTATGTTTTTATGCAATATTTGTCATCTATAAATACATTTTTCTTATTCAAAAACATGTACCAAAAAAAAAACATGGTGTGGCATTTTTGGGGGCTGGAATGGAATAATGGCATTTCTATTAATTTTAATGGGGAAAATTGCTTTGAGATACGAGCAAATTGATGCATGAGCAATGTTACAGAACAAATTAAATTCATATCTTGAGGTACCACTGCATTGTAAGCAAGTTCGTGTGCTGACCATTGAAAAAATTTTTCTACCAAAAATATCAAATTACAGATGTATCTTTTAACAGACATATAATTATAAAATCTACACTATATTTTAAGCTAAAACAATTCTGTCCCTGCTGTGGATTCTTTGAAATGATTTTAAATGAGATGTAGTTCTTTTGCTATATTTTCAAAATCACAACAGGAATATATGTGTATGGAGAATAAGCTGGTTCCCTGTCAGCAAATCTTCCCTATCCACATGACATCAATGGATGTTACCGCTTGGTTTTAAAAAGTGTTGCAAAAGTTCTCTGAATTTTCAATGCATTAGTGTCAACACGCCTACTGGACTAAATCTCTGGGGTATTGCTGTTGGAGTTTTCTCCTAGCCTTATAACACAGCTTAGTACCAAGAAGGCAGTTTACCCTATAATAAAAACTTTAACATGTTGAGGCTGCATAAACCAAAATTATAAAATCAAAAGTTAATTATTAGATGTCTGTGTTCTAACCTTGTAGCTGTATTCTTGTATTGTTATGGGGACAACACCTTCAAACCAGCCCTGACCTTGATTGCCACTGAGCTCCCATAGAATCTGATGATCTAACTCAGGCAGGGCATCAACACTTGTGTTGTAAGATGAGAGGCTTATACGTAAAGTTCCAATAGTTTTTCCGTACATGTTGTACCAGAAGCGGAAGCAGACCATATCACTGCTGCCAAACAATTCACTGGCAAGGATTGCTCTGTAACCTTTGACACTTGGAGATGACGACTCGATATAGAGGTACTTGCCTGAATCAAAAACCAAGTTTGCTTGGTGAGAAGTTAAAATAGTTTGGAGACAAGTTTAAACATTACAACCATTTAAAACATTCATAACCTATAGTTATCACGGATTCCAAGCATTTGTTAAACACACATATCTACTATTAAAGATGTATGTAAGTGCAACAGTGAGTAAACAGATTTAATATGTTAATCTTTTTTAATGTTTCAATGTTTGTTTGGACATATTATCTTGAATGTATCTACCTGTAGTGTTGCCAAATGTGTTAACTAGTAGGCCTATGTTTCAATGTTTGTTTGGAAATATTATCTTGAATGTCTCTACCTGTAGTGTTGCCAAATGTGTGGTCATTTCTTGGACCTGTGTATGGGGATCTGGTGACTCCAGAATTTTGAACCCAATCAATGTCATCACCAGATTCTAAGTTTGTCCATGAGCACAGGTCAAGGTCGAAATTACATAGTCCTAGAGATTTGGGTTAAAAGAAGTGCAAGCAATTTACACCAACCCCCCCAATAAATATGACAAAAATATTTAATAAAATTTGAACCAAATATGTGGAAATGTATTATGATTAGATTGTACACAATCAGATTTAGCATCTCAAATTAAAAGCAAAGAAAGCATAATATATTCTAATCAAAATCAAGGTTAACAATTTTAGAATGGGACATTTTTTAACCACAACTTGATATTTTCTCCTCTGAGTTCTCTTTGTTCAACATGTGTGTAACAAAGAGTTAGGTAAAGCATTGTGTGTAAATGTGCACGTGATGTCATTTACTTTTTTTTTTTTTTTTACATGAAAAATTTATTTTTTATTAATACACTTAAAAGATTTATTAAGCACAGTATAAGCATCTTATTATTATTTATTTACAGAGTCAAAATTTATTGAAATGGGCAAAAAAAAAATAATAAAAAAATAGGTGAACTGAATAAACTTTTATAAAAGAATAAGGCAAAATGCCTACCATATTTCTGCATGCACTTTCCAGTCTTGAGGACAATATCATCAAGTGCTGTGTCACTATCATCACCACTGCCTCTGTCAGCTTCAAAAATTATATCTATAAGGCCTTGGTTTGCTGCAATATCAAATGATCCCCTGTTCCACAATGGACCTTGGTTGCCTATGTTTAAACAAAAAAAAAAAAAAATGAAAACCAAGAAATAGTAGAAATAAAAAAAATTAAACTTGTTGCTAATAAAATCAATGAAAGTTTCACAAATATTTTCAATTATTTTTTTGATTAAACATTAAACAAAGACTGTAACTTACATTGAATGACTTGGGCCCAACATCTTAAAATAGATAAATAATGTGACCCTTTTATTCGTGTTTTTCAATAAAACTTTTTGAGACAACTCTCTTATCTTTTTTTTTATTTTTGTGTCCTGATAAGAGGTGATGCAAAAAGATATTTTGTTTGCTTAGCAGCATTTTATTTTTAAGCATAATCTTGAACATTCATATTATATCAATTCATCAATGTTAGTTTATTGTATTGTCATTTTTAATGTATTTTTTTTTTGTAGAGAATACTTTCCTTGATTGTTTTAACAACAATTAAATTCTTTTCCATTATCAGAGTTGATCTCATCAAGGTATTCCACTGCTGGTAGTCATATCCATTATAAACCACAAAAATAGTGTTTTATTTAATCAGTCATCAATAATTTGTATGTACTATAAGACATTAATTGTTACTTAATGTAGTATTGAAGTTTACAATATTCTGTCCAAGGTTGAATCTCATTGAAAAATTGATTAACCAGAGATCACATTGAAAGCCTTGGGGCTTGGGTCAGACAATGTTTTTGAGAGTTTGTATTTTTGTTCTATTATTTCCATAAAATTTCCTGATCTAAAAAAGTAATACTTGTCTATTTAATAGAAATCAAGTGATTGAAATACTGTAAACGTTTTCTAAAATCCTTTATTATTTGAGTTTCCTAACAAATTCTGATATAACTGTTAAAAGCATGATATCCAAAGAAAATAACAGAATATAAAATTATGACAACTGTTTCAACTGTTTTAAGAAGTTTAAACCAATTGAAACAATGTGTTTGTTACTGAAACACTATGTCTATTATGTAGGCATAGATTAATTTATATAATTGAGTTTTAAAACTCATTTATAGTGATAACCTAGTAACTCTAATTTAGTTTTTCTATAATTTTAAACTAGAGTAAAAATGTTTCAAGTTTGGTTCAAGGTGAATGGTTAAGAAAAGCTACTCTGGTCAAAATATATATAATTCAATAATATATTATTAGTCTCCCTTTACTGACTAATGTTTGGGTTTTATATTATTGATAATATCTTCCAAATATTATGAAACAAATAAACTGAGCCACAAAGAGGCTTCCCAGAATTGAATTTTTTTTAGTTAATTAGCTAATGTGGATTGTCATATTCTAAACAGTCTACTAGGGCTGCAGTATTGGCCCTGCAATCCCTGCAGCTTCAAGGGGCCTTGGATATTTAAGAGGCCCAAAGTTGTGATGTGTTAAAAACCCCCATAAATATCAACTAAAATGCAGAGTGCACAAAACCAACAATTGGCAGGGTGCCTCCTAAGATCAGGAGATGGATATCACAATGTTTGGGCAATAGGTAGCCTGGTAGCCTATAGACCAATCAAGTCTTGAGAATGTTACTATCAAAGAACCAAATTACTTTTCTGCGGCATGAATTATATTTCCATTGTGTAAACAATACCTGTTTTTGACCACTGTCCCTGTGTCATACCCTGAACACTTGTGGTCACCATCAGATAACCCTGACCAACACCATACATGTGGTACCAGAATTCCAGACACATGTCAGAAGATGCAATGCTCACATTACTGACAGTCAGAATAGCACTTGCTCCTTGAGTTTCATTAGTTGCCTCAATGTAAACATAGTGACCTGGTCAAGTTTTGAAGAAATAAAAATGATTAATGAGTACCATAGATTGTTTTATGAGTTACCAAATATATGAAATCTTTAATTACAGCTTTTAATTACAACTTTGAGGGGAAAAAAACAAGTATATAAGAAACATTGGTTCAATATCATTTTATTAAACTATATAACTACTACAATATATTGGTTGTTGATTTTTGAATAACTTTTGTTTTCTTTTCTATTGCTTTAAATGATCTTTGACAAATTCCTGCTAACCCTTAGACAATGAACAAAATCACATACCGTATTGAGTCCCATACGAGTGGTCATTTGGTGGGCCTGTCCCAGTTGAAGAGGTGGAGCCAACTTGCCTTGTCCAATCAAAAGTGTCTGTCTTGTCTTGGACATATTCACAAAAATCATTTTCAAAGTCACAGCTCACACCTGGTACACCAATGTTACCTGACATGTTTATTAAAAAAGAACATTGTAATTTCCAATGTATGGTAAGATATTATGTCTATATGATACTGTACTAAAATAGAAAAAAAAAACCAGCATGCTCTAATGACTGTAAATTATATTTCATACTTGTAATAAAAATATTTTTAAAAAATCTAGATGTAATACAAAAGAATTAGATAGAAATATAATCCCACTTCAGTCCCCTTACTCTGAGGGCAATGTCCATGTGTGACAATGATATCATCAATAGCAATGTCACCTTTTGGTCCTGTACCTACAAGACCTTCAATGTAAATCTGCAAAAAAATGTTGGCCAGTTGTAAATTTTAATTCCAGAGAAAATTTGCTTTAAATGAAAAGCTGATGCAGCTCTGTCAATGTGTAAACATAATTTCTGTCCCATAAAAAAAATCAAATATATCTGAAAGTCAATTGAATTCATCTATTTTTTAATAAAAATAAATGAAATTAACCATGTGAAGTTTTAAAAATCTTAATACTTGGCCCTATTTTTAAAACAATTATTGCAGGTGAGAAATCTTTTCTTGAATACCATAATAAATGAAGAAAATATAATTTTTTAAAGAAGACGTATAAACCCAACCTGGTAGGATGATGAAATCTCAAAATGAACATTGGCTTGATTCCACTGCTTGCCCTGCATACCTTGTCTGAACCAGTAAAGTGTGTTCATGTTGATACCAGCATACACATTGAGCAGACTGACTTGGTCTCCCCACATGAAATACCAGAAAGTCAGGCATCTGGGTCCAGTCTGAGCTGGGCTGACAAGAACTGCATTGTCATTGTGTTGGTGGGGAGGGGATGAATCCATCAAAGCAAAGTAACCATCTGAGAAACACATAGTTGTATCAGCGATTTAAATATGTATGCATATATTACATTGAGAAATCTTACATTCTTAAAAGAAAAATAACAGCTTAAAGCTATTCATATTTAACAGAGATTCAATTTAATTTTAAAAAGAAATATTTTTAAGATTCATGTTATGAAAATGAAAGCAAAGAAATATAGCCTAATTTGCAAAGAACATAATTTCATAAAATTATTTTATATGCAACCTGGGCTAAAGCAGTTATGTGTGTATTTTAAAATAACAGTATTATTTTACAATGAAAAGGTTTGTTCAAATTTACGCCTACACATTTTATCAGATTATTTATTGATGTACACACATGATTTTATTCTTCAATTGTAGTTTAGTTATTGAAATCAATTTTAATACATATTATTTTTCAATTTATGTTCTCAACATATTTTTCAATTTTTTTTATTTTTGAAAAACAATTTTTGAAACCCTCACTTAGTTACTCTTGTAAACAGTTACATATCCTCATCAACACCAGGCACAGAAACATTGCAAATCCCATCTACATTCATAGGAGCCAGAATAAATTGATCATGAGCCCTAAATATATAGAAGAAGAGGAAGATGAAGCATCTACATATATTTCAATAATTGAAAAAACGTCTAAATTACTTCCACTGTGATCTTTGGTGGGGCCTGTAGAAGTAGTAACAACACGGATTGCCTGCCTTTGCCAGTCAAATTTATCAGTAGTTGCCTGAAGCCATCCACAGAAATTCAGATCAAAATTACAGTTGGATTGATTCAAGTCTGAAAGAAATTTTTTTTAAAATCTGTAACAGAGAAATCTGAAAAAATTAAACATTTTGGCAATTCTCTCAAGAAAATTCTAAGGTTAAATATTATTTTATATCTATAAACAAGAGCTATTCTCTATGTCACACTATGTGTGGTTTTATTACTTTTCAGGAGTTTCGCTATAATAATTAAATTTGTGTTTCATCTGGTCAAAGATTGAACATTTGTGACTTCTATCGCCGATGTTTTGGGATTGATTACATCAGAGGGTGTATTGATTACCTGTGGCCTTGGAAGGGAGGTGTGGCCGGCTGGCATTTTTTCTTTACATTGAGGGGTGACATTTATGGCCAGTTTAATAGTTTTTTAAAAGTTGAATCGGGACAGTGGCCAGATAACGAGTGGCACCAGCTACTCACCTGATTATTGCATACATGTCAATATTGTGAAAATTAGGTAACTGTTTCGATAATGGGCAGATATATTTCTAATCAAAATAAAGCAAATATTTCATTTAAGTCACCGGTAGCCAAATTTTGTCTAAATGGCAACTGTATCTTCTAATATAGGCTTACTACTTACCAGTACAGGTCATGTTGTTGTCAAATGAGATGTCGTCAATAGCTACATACCCACCCAATGAGTCGCCTTGCACACCTTCGAACAGTATCTGCAGTAGAGTTTTGTGTGAGTTTTCACATTTCATCTGACTGCTGAAAGTGCTTTGACAGTTTAAAGGTCGTGAAATTCTTTTATCTTAAAAACTATTTCAATTATATGTTTTCATGATTTTAAAAGACACGATTTCAAAAATTTTAATTTCATTAATTATCCACCAAGGTTAAGGGCAATGAGTAGCTGACATTATCGTATTTAATTAATAAACATGAACCTGGAAGCTTCCAGTCTGTGGAGGAATTGCAGCCTGGCCAGACCACCAGCTATCACCTTGGTTGCCAATGAGTGACCAGATTTCTCGTTGGTTGCCGTCACTGCTCTGGTTGACCCATATATTTAGGCTTGCCGTCGGGTCGCCATTCATGTTGTACCAAAATGCCAGACAAGATGGTGTATTCGGGCTGAGGTCCTGACTAACAAACCAAGCCTTGTCTCCCGCCACACCCTTGCCAGATGACCACATCAACGCATATTTGCCTTGAAAGACAATGGACAGCAGTCAAAAACTAAATTTTATTGAATCGGAAAAATACATTAGCTTTTAAAAGACTTCTAAAATTGGTTCCACCTTGACCTTTGCACAATTAAAAGTAAAAAAATGTTGATATGTCGTTTAATTTTTAATTTGCAGCAGATAACGTATTTACTCTATGTTAACATTACAGTTTTAACTCCTGGAACTGGGATGCGTAGTCCCTATTACAGCAGTTCTCAACCTGTGGTTCGCGAACCATTTGGGGGTCGCACAACCCTTTCACAGGGGTCGCCTAAGACCATCTAAAAACACATATACTCTACAGTTATAAAGCATCAACGAAAATAATTTTGTGGTTTGAGGTCGTCACAACATGAGGAATTGTACTAAAGGGTCGCGGAATTAGAAAGGTTGAGAACCACTGCCCTACAAAGTCAATAATATATTTTCGTTATTCATTGTCATTGGTTAAAAAGAAGTTTTTTTATTTTATTTTAATAAATTGGGCCTACATATGAGAAAGAATACAACTTTCATTTGTATTAAACCATAATTCTGTTTGTTAGATGCATTCTACAGCTCATAAATCAAAACACAAACTTTTCTAATACTATTTGGAACAAAATCTTGCTTCATTTTTACTTTTTGGAATGTGTTTTTAACACACACACACACACACACACACATATATATATATATATATATATATATATATATATATATATATATATATATATATTGAAATTTTATATTTCATGTAGGTTTAATCAACTTAGCCGGTTGAAACTTTACTTTACAATTTTGCAAAACCCTACGGTTGCCGGGAGTATCAGCTATCTAAGGGATCCAAAGTTTTGATATGAAAACAAAATTAAATTATGAAGTTTGAATTCGGGGGAGAGAGGGACACAAAACCAAATAGGGGTTTGGGCCTCCGAAAGTCATGCGACGGCTCTGCGCGCGAGAATTTGATCCGCTCTCAAATATTTGTTGTGTTGGTTCGGTACAAAGGCGTACTGACACAAATATATATATATATATAAATATAAAGAATTGAACATTCACTGCTTCAATAGATGCCAGAGGGATTTTCGCAATCTTCCACTTCTACTTTAAAATTTCTCCACGTGGTCAATGTCTTAGGATTTGATGTCCGGTTCTAGCATCTCATGCTGTCACGTCCACTTTTAAAGACACATTTTTTAAAAATATAGGAATTGAAAAAAATATTAATTCTATATAGTAAGAAAACAATATTTATTAATGAAATCGTAAAACAAGGTATGTTGAAGCTTGAGCCGAGAGACAGGACAATAAGATGAACGTTTCGGCTTAGAACCTTCTTTAGCGAACAAGACAAGTAGAAGCACGACAAGAAACAGAACATTGTCCTGACTTTTGGATCCAAGCTTCAACATAGCTTATTTTACTATTTCATTCACATATTGCTTGAATGCAGTCCTTCAATTTTAACCAATATTTATATATAGTCTAATACGGTATACATAAATATTAAGAATTACATTTTTAGTAGACTAACTTACCAGTTACATTGTCCGTCGTGTGGTCCAGGACTGGGCCTGTTATCAGAGACTCCGCAGTCTTACTCAGAATTAACCAATCAAAATTGTCCAAAATGGGGTCATTATGCCAAGTGCATAGGCCGGTCTCAAAGTTGCAGTTTCCTGTTCAGGATGCACAATTACATATTTAAGAATATAATATTTTCATTCTTTGATTAAATGAACAATTACAAATTTCCCGTTTGAAAATAATAAGTTTTTTGTTTTAAAATCTTGAAAATTTCTTGAATTAAAAAATCGTCCCCAAAAATTTTTTTTCTTGCATTTGTATTATAAAAAAATGAATATGATCGCATTGTTAAAAATATATGTTTTTATTTTGTGATAAAGAGTTTCCTGTTTTTGGTGTGAACTAGAGTACAGAGTACAATAATTTGTCTAGCAAGTTTTCGGGGAGTTTAAGTTTGGTCAACAAATGTTTGAAATAAATAAATAAAAGATGTAAGTTATTTGCCTGGATGAGAGCAATCAGAGCTGGAAACGACTACGTCATCGAGAGCAATGTCACTGTAATGTCCGTTTCCGATCACTGCCTCAAAAACAACCGAAAATTCTGAACCTGGGCCGGGAACACTGAGGGATGCTTGTTTCCATTCAATACCCTGATCATCTGTGGAAAATAAGAGCGCGTTGAAATGTTTATTTGATCAACTGTTTTGCAGAAAGAGGTTCAATCGAGTTTACACATGTGCTTAATTAAACGACTGGCTGTTTGAGCACTGGTTCAGACAACTGGTTCAGACAACTGATTCAGACAACTGGTTCAGACAACTGATTCAGACAACTGGTTCAGACAAGTGATTTAGACAACTGGTTCACCCAACTGTTTCAGACAACTGGTGTACAAACTGATTTTAAATAAAAGTACTGTTACACTTACGGTCCCTAGTCCAGACAACTGGTCCCAGAACGCCTTTCCTTTTTATGTAAATATTTAATGTTCCGATAGTGCTCCCGTACATACTGTACCAAAAGCTGACACACATTGATGACACATTGAACGCAGACACCTTAAAGGTTTCGATTCTTGCCTTGTCCTCAGGTTGTCTTGGGCCAGATGAATCCACATAAATATAGTAACCTGGCAAATATGTGCAATAAAACGTTATCAATTTTTAAGAAAAAAATATTTTACAGTAACTTATTATAGGACTGCTTTAGAAAAACTCACGATGTGCAAGAACTCAATATGACCTTTCCTTTCCGTAGGATTATCTGTAGCATATCGTGTAAAACAATTTTGAGCCGTTTCAATTTTCATTAATTTTTTCAGCACTTTTTAATAGCCCGTACTATTTTTTTGGATGACTTTTCGGTCCGTGGCATCTTCATTAGTTTAACAAAAGAAACCTCTGTTCCCGTAAGTTACAACTCGGTTCAATAAAAAAAATGAAACGAATCATTGTGTTTTGTAAGGGGATCATGTTTATCGAAAAGGAACCAACCTGCACTCGTCTGAAGTGTATGGTCAGAAGCTGGTCCAGTGTTGGACGTTGTAGTGCCGCCTCTGTGCCTTGTCCAGTCAAAGTTGTCCGCGTTGTCCTGCGTGTAGCCACACATGTCCGTCTCAAACGTGCACGCCTTGCCCAGCCCATTGCTAGAATTGGAGACTGCGGAGATTTTTGTTTAAATCGTTGTTGACTCACACTGACAGTGAGGATTCTCGAAAATATCGACACAATTCAATTGATTTCTTTCTAGTAAATAAAGGATTTCATTAAATATAGTGTACACCAGTTGTTTACAAACGTTTTGACCCTCGGAGGCCCTTTTAAGAATTCAATTCTCTTGCATTGATTATGCACACTTATGTATTTCATTTTCAAAGTATATTTAATTTACTATCAGCTTTCTACAATCGTGAATTTCAACATCCCTTCCTAAAGTTTTATGGCAAGAACCCTTCAGTATTATGGGTGTTTACCATTTCTCCCATTAATATAAAGAGGGAAATATGCCAGCTCCCCCCCTACCCCACATCGTATTTTAAGAGCGCATACCACCAGTGGCGTAGGAATTGAATGCGCCGGGGGGTGAGGCCGCATATTTTAACTTTAAATTTGTTCGTGGAATGGAGGAGGCAAAAAGCTTTTGCCAGCTACACCACCGTGTACCAGTATTGTTTTTTTTTCAGAAAAGTTCTTCTGAGGTGGGGGGGGGGGGCGAGAGCACCTTTATGATTTTTGGTTCTGCAGTGCCATTGACCAGAGGCGTACTTAAAGGGTGTCAATCTCTTAATGTGACATTGATCATTAAGAGGGAAAGGAGTGCAGAAAATGAAGGTGCCGAAGACTGTCGGGCAAATTCAAAATGTAGGAATGCATTTTGGCGCACACTTGAATTCGGTGTTTCTTTCAGCTTATTCTCGTTTCTTTAAACTTTTTGTCCCCAAAGTTTTTTTTAAATTTGAAACTGCAAGAATTCATTTGAGCACATATTTGAATTAATTTTGAAGTGCTTTTTTTTTGTTTTATTATGGCGGCATTATTTTAAAAAAATGATCATTTAAAAAAAATCCGTTTCAATTTTTTAACCCGGTATATAGTTTAAATAAATATTAAAGACCACATTAATATTAAATTATCTTTAAAAAAATATGTGTTTAACACAAGCAGGTCAAGAAGAGCCACTGCTTGACTTTTCAAGGCCTCCTTGCCACTTTCCGGTTTTCTCCTTCCGCAGCTTGCAATCAAAGTTGATCATTTAAAAAGTGTCCACATCACAACTTTAAGTCCCTATAATAAGGGAAGCCCCCTCGCAGCCGTGTGGGGAGAGGGGGGTTGTTCGCGAGGCCCACACGATGGCTCTAAGGTCAAGTTAAGCCCACATTTGTAACTAGCATCCCTCTGGTGTCTCTATCATTAAACGTAGAACGATAGACCGGTGTTAAATTGCTAAGGACTTTCTTCTGTTACCACTGGAGCAGGTTCCGTTAGTGATCTGTATGTCATCGATGGCTATGACACTTGATATGTTAAAGGCAACCGCTCCTTCAATCCCTTCTAGCACAACCTAGGGAGAATAAACACCATTCGTCAGTGCATCTTTCAATATCGCTATAAATTAATGACTAGCTGATGGCATGAAATGATAACACAAGCCATGAATTGGGGTGTAGGGAGAGGGGGGCTTAATGAATATGGGGGCACTTTGAGATTGGGACGATGCAATATTGGCATGAGTAGGGTATCCTAGAATCTTTAAAGAGATACTCAAACGCTCCGTTTAAACACTAATAGAAACGCCATGAGCTTCAACAAGGATAGACACGCTATGTGCTTAAACGCTGATTGACACGCTATGTGTTTAAACGCTGATAGAAATGATATGTGTTTAAACGCCGGTAGACACGCTATGAGTTTAAACGCCGATAGACACGAAACGTGTTTAAAAGCTGATAGACACGCTACGTGTTTAAACGCTGATAGAAACACGCCGTAAATAATTTTTTTGTGGTATCGTTTTCACAGAAAAAAGGGGGGGGGGGTTGGTAGTTTAAATTACACAAATTCTATCCGATTACGTCACTGATTGGCATGAGCATTAGAAATCCATTGCTAGCTCTCGTTAATCAGTCCATAAATAATTTTATTTTATATAATATAGAAGCAATGGATCAATAAATCAACATATCACTGTATCATCATACATAACAGACGTAAAATTTAGCTTTTTTTTAGTGTTGAGAACTAAATACATCTTTTATTTCTTTAATTTAATTTTATAGCTTTATGCACCCACATTAAACACGTGTGGCACTGTGACATCAACTGCTGCTAACACCCACGTGGGGCCCATGGTCCCCATTTTAATCCATTCTGGGGCAGCCGGCAGTGTGGGTCCAGTCCTCAGGTACAGTTTTAGCTTGTATACTGTTTGTCCATACATGTAGTAATAGAACCTGAAAGACGATAGAAATAATCGAATCCTTTAAATAACGGTAACAATTACAATGAATTCCTTGAACTTAAAATGTTTAATAATATAATACAATAATTGTATTGTAAAAGTGATGTAAACATGATATTAATAATTCGTTTCAAATTTAAAAAAAAAAAATTGTATCTTTAAAAACAAATAAATATTTCTTTGATCAGAAATTTAGATGGCTTCATCACGATAAGTGTAAGACTTAGACTAAATTCTGCGATGCCTTCATCGCCATAATTGTAAGACGTTGTCATCACTCCGTGATCTATTTTTATAATATTGAATAGAGCAGTGGCTCTCACAGTGGTGTCCGAGGACCGGCATCGATCCGCGAGCCCTACGTTGCCGGTTCGATACAAAATAAACATTTTTGGTTAAAGAAAGAGAGAGAGAGAGAAACAATCTCGCACCGTTCACTGGTGCAATTTTGAAACGTGTCCACCCGTCTACTTAACTTATAAGTTTAAGAAACACCGGAATAGAGAACTTTAAAAACTTTTAAAATAAGTTTATATTTTAAAATAACGAAATCAATTCTCAGGTAGAAATAGTAAATGTAGATTAACACTTTGTTGTGGGGGAAAAGCAAATTATACAATTTTTGTTTTAATTTTCGGAATTAACTTGAAACCTGTAATGCTTTATGTAATCGGAAGTGGGTTGAAGTCGTGAGTAATCGGAAGTGGGTTGAATTCGTGAGTAATCGGAAGTGGGTTGAAGTCGTGAGTAATCGGAAGTGGGTTGAAGTCGTGAGTAATCGGAAGTGGGTTGAAGCCGTGAGTAATCGGAAGTGGGTTGAAGTCGTGAGTAATCGGAAATGGGTTGAAGCCGTGAGTAATCGGAAGTGGGTTAAAGCCGTGAGTAATCGGAAGTGGGTTGAAGTCGTGATAACATGTTGACATCCATGGTTGTGTAAAATATCGCCCAAGTGTATCTGTTGTATGTGGCCCACCCTGTTTATATGAGAGTAGGCTGACACGAGTAAGATCAGTTCAGCGCGAACTGTATTTGTGGATTAAGAAGATAAGCGGTGAAGGGATCTGTGCTCAAGTCATTCATGCAAAAAATACTGCAATCGTGTAATTTTTCACTTAAATCTTTGACTATAGTTTTTAAAAAAACAACAACACAATATTAACTCCAGCCAACAGCCATCACAGTCAAAGAAGCAAGCTGCTGTCTGTAGCGCTTGTTTCTGGGGACTTTTGTCGGAGAAGGTCTTTTATCGATGGTTGTCGAGCATACTTATCAAGCGCAAAAATTATCAATTTAAAACTGAAACGTCTAGTCCCTATCAATGTATCAACTTATGCGATTATGTGGCACTAACAAACAACCTACAAACAAAAACACGCAAACTAAACTTTTATGTTTACATAGATGGATACGCTTAAACCTTCAATATATTTATCATCACTTGTGTATTTAAATAACAAATTAAAAAAAAAATTAATACCAATTACTATCATTGCCGGTGAGAGAACTGTCATCGAAACAGCCAATAGAAAATGACCCGATTGTGAAATAGCCAACAGAGAATGGCCCGCTGGTGAAGTGGCCACCAGAAAATGACCCGCTGTTGAAATAGCCAACAGAGAATGACCCGCTGGTGAAATAGCCAAAAGAGAATGACCCGCTGGTGAAATAGCCAACAGAAAATACCCGCTGGTGAAATAGCCAACAGAGAATGACCTGCTGGTGAAATAGCCAAAAGAGAATGACCCGCTGGTGAAATAGCCAACAGAGAATGACCTGCTGGTGAAATAGCCAACAGAGAATGACCTGCTGGTGAAATAGCCAACAGAGAATGACCTGCTGGTGAAATAGCCAACAGAGAATGACCTGCTGGTGAAATAGCCAAAAGAGAATGACCGCTGGTGAAATAGCCAACAGAGAATGACCCGCTGGTGAAAAAGCCAACAGAAAATGACCCGCTGATGAAATAGCCAACAGAGAATGACTCGCTGTTGAAATAGCCAACAGAGAATGACCCGCTGGTGAAGTGGCCAACAGAAAATGACCCGCTGGTGAAATAGCCAACAGAGAATGACCTGCTGGTGAAATAGCCAACAGAGAATGACCCGCTGGTGAAATAGCCAACAGAGAATGACCCGCTGGTGAAATAGCCAACAGAGAATGACCCGCTGGTGAAATAGCCAACAGAGAATGACCCGCTGGTGAAACAGCCAACAGAGAATGACCCGCTGGTGAAATAGCCAACAGAGAATGACCCGCTGGTGAAATAGCCAACAGAGAATGACCCTCTGGTGAAATAGCCGTCTCCGAAATGGCGTTGTCGGATAATCCTAGATCCTGGGAACACAGCAGTGTTTAAGCCCACCTGTAAACCTAAGCTACCTGCAATGTATCATATTGACTCACTGGATACAGTAGGTCCCAGCTGGTATGTTCGGACTTATAAGTCTGGCCCTGTCATAAAATGTTCGAGGTGGGGACGTCTCAATGTAGAGATAATGACCAGCTAAAAGAATAAAGGTAATCGAAAAAAAATTAAGGAGACTTTTATGAAGGGAACCAACTATTCACTGAGCTAGATTTATTTTAATCTACTTTATACCATAATATGAATAAAAAAAAAAAAGTATATTCATCTAATCATGTTGTATAGTTCACTATTGTATAGGGTATGTCCGAATTTTTTTAAAACAGAGAAACGTGCCCGTGGTTGCCATCTACTTTTACGAATTTGGATCGGTTCCAAAATTATTATTTTTTTTGTTTCTAAGCTCGATTCCAGTACGTTAATGTCTATGGTTAAGTAGGTAGAGATATATCTCTATGTCTATGGTTAAGTAGGTTTAATTAAAACAGACCGTATAATAGAGTTTTTAAAATCATCATATTTATACTTTAACTCTGAATAATTTATTCCCTCTCAATTCACGGTGACGTCATCCGATCCATGTTTACTTAGCCAAACCATGACAACCAGAAATGATATGAAAGCGGAAGTGATATTTTTCAACCCATTATGCTCTTTTCTCCCTCGAAAATATATTTTTTTTTCGTGAATATACCCCATACTGGTTCCCTATCAGTCAACTGTGTTCATCTTTACTATGACATCTTCTGTCAATTCAAACACACAATGAACATCTTTTAAGTCGTTCTACTCACATCCATCTGATGTGCTGTGATCACCAAGGGCTCCCGTTCCGACACTTGAACTTTGGCCAGATATTTGCGACCAGTCGAACTGGTCCGTCTGATCTTGCTGCCATCCACACAGGTCGGACTCAAAATCACAGTCAGGGGATCCCTGCAGATGTTTTACTGTTGAAGAAGGCCGTGTAATGAACAACTTAAGCAACTTGAATTTAAGGGTAGGGGGGGGTTCCAAAATATTTCTTATTTTGATAGAACGCCCTCTGAATTTGAATCGACTTATTTGGATATTGTTTATTCATTACCATTGTAATGTTGTATGGGTGCTGAAAGGGGGGCGGAGAGTGCGTCCGCCCCGAGGGGGGGAGGGTACTTTTTCTTTTGTTTCGGTGGGACATCATTTTCGACCAACTGCCGAGATATTTTTAAGAGAGGAAGTGAAAAAAAATCCTAGCCCACGCCAGGTGGCACTGATACTAGCTTGGCAACAGTAAGGAATTCATTGACATGATATTATAAAGCTATGGGAAATAAGCATGGGAACACTTGTCAGCATTGACACTCGTTGGGTTAAATCCCCTAAATAGTAGACACCAAGGGTTAATGACCTAAATAGTAGACACCAAGGGTAAATGGATTTCTTTATCCGTTTCTTAAGCAGTAGCGTACTTGAAATGTTTGAAATGAAAGCGTGATTTTTGCTAATTGAATTCAAACTATTACTGGATGTAATAACAAAATCTACTGACACGTAATGCTATATGAGTTACTATTTTGCAACAGGTCCGCTCTCACTTGTTACGACATCCTTTTCCCTTCCTACTCTCACTGGTTAGGACATTCTTTTCCTTCATACTCTCACTGGTTAGGAAATTCTTTTCCTTCATACTCCCACTGGTTAGGACATCCTTTTCCCTTCCTACTCTCACTGGTTAAGACATCCTTTTCCTTCATACTCTCACTGGTTAGGACATTCTTTTCCTTCATACTCCCACTAGTTAGGACATCCTTTTTCCTTCCTACTCTCACTGGTTAGGACATCCTCCTGATTCATAATATCACTAGTTAGGACATCCTCCTCATTCATACAATCACCTATTAGGACATCCTCCTTATTCATACCCTCAGTGGTTAGGACATCCTTCTCATTCATACTTTTACTGGTTAGGACATTCTCCCTATTCATACTCTCACTTGTTAGGACATTCTTTTCCTTCATACTCTCACTGGTTATGACATTCTTTTTCCTTCACACTCTCACTGGTTAGGACATCCTTCTCATTCATACTCTCACTGGTTAGGACATCCTCCTCATGCAAACTCTCACTGGTTAGGACATCCTCCTCGTTCATACGCTCACTTGATAGTACATCCTCCTTATTCATACTCTCACTGGTAAGGCCATCCTCCTCTTTCATACTCTCCCTGGCTAGGACATCCTCCTCTGTTATACTCTCACTGGATAGGACATCCTTTTCATTCATACTCTCACTGGATAGGACAGATTGATGTTCACATATTTACTTAATTCGATCACTTTTGTTGGCGTCCTGAACATCATCCGTCTTTTTGGGCAGGGTTTGCATTTGCGTTTTTAACATGTATTTCTTTTGCAATGAAGTTACTGATAAATGAAACACTCCTACCGTATGTAAGCAATGCCATAAGAAGCAGAAAGTACCGGCAACCTTCCATGTCTCAAAGGGCTTGGATGCAGCTTGCAGTGTAAAATAATCCACCATTTATTGTTTCAAAGCGTATAAAGCTTAGCACGGAAAACTTGACAACACAACATCTCTGATAGGGATGGAGTCCCATCTTTTGATCGACGCTAATCTTTCCATCGTTTAACTGGTCCATCACATTTTTATTGGCGGTTGATTCGATCGTTTCATATCAGTTGATATGAGATTATTATCGGGGCTATCTTTAGTATCTGATTTGTTACTGCTCAGGATTACGAGACTTTCGTTAGTTAAAATATGAATCACAGGTAATGGAAAAGTGACATACAATGAATTAATTGATTGATTGATTGAGTACTTATATAGCGCTTGTTGCGTCCATGCCGTTTAAGCATGCACATTGCGCTCTGGAGTATACAGGAAATCAATTTGAAGAAACATTCCAAAAAATGAGACAATGTGCCAGAGATTTAGCTGCTGCCTGTTAAGCGACTCGTGAACTCTCATCACTGTCATAACACGCAACAAGACATTGGGTCAGCGGCACATCAGTTTTAGAAGCCAGCTATCAAGTAAACTTGGAATAATGTCAGTAGAAGGAGCCGGTTAACTTCATTTTATCATCTTTCTAAAGGAATATACGTCACCGAAGACATACACTCTGATTTTGGCCAAAGTCTTCAGTGTATTTTCCACATGCTTAACCCTTTCTTCCAATTAATTTGTGTCGCCATTTCAGATGTCCTTTTTTGGTGCTCTTTTTGTTTTTATTCCGCCATCTTGTTGCAGTTTTATACTGCGAGTTTATTTAGTTGTAGCTTTACAGGGGATCGTTTTAGAGATCATTGAAGCTGTTCACACACTGACCTTTAATATTAAATGTAGAGAGGTCTTCGAAATTTGTATTTTCCATCTATTAGTTTCATGGGTATCTTCTAGTGATTTTTTCAATTCCAATACGCGGTCACTTCGATCGCAATACTTTTGAACAATATAGCGAGTGATGGAGAGACAGAGATAGTGAGAGAGTGATATGAAAAGGAAGAGAGATATTGTGATAACGAGAAAGAGACGGAGTGAAAGAGAAAGCGAGAGAGAAGGTTGTTCAATAAACGTGATTTGGAACCGGACTGTTGATTTTTACCAATTACCAGCAGTTATTTGAATACAGCGGGGCTTAGACAATTCAACGTGGAGAACATAGTTACTTTCCTCATGTCAAATATCTATCACTGCGTTTTCCTAATGTCGGGTCGAGTCAAGCTACCGGGCCTGGAGAAAGCAAACATACCGGGTAGCGAAACAATGCTCGAAAAACTAGTTCGGCATTTGTTTTAGTGTATAGTTTTTTCCTCACACAAAAGGCAACAATCCAATGCTAACACTAACATGAATATATATATTATATTAGCAAGTTTATGTTTAATAATTAGAATATTGCAGTTCATTCAATCACGACACAGGAAGATGGGGGCATTGTCTCATTCTGTTGAGCGACACCCGCCCAGCTGAAAGTGGTTTGTACTATCTCCTTTAATATCCAGACATCCACTGGACGAAAGGCGTTCTAAACATTGAGTTAGGCAGCTGGGTAAAGAAGAACTTTTGGACAGTGGTTCACTCGGATCTGAGAACAAAATTGTTATTATTTTCTCCATACTTCTAGTTAACCAAAAATTCCGCATCACACGTCTCATTAATAACAGAATTTAACACTATTTCTGTTTGGTTTCATTTTTTGGGGGTTACTATATATTGATAAATGTTTTATGCTACCTAAATAGAAGCCAAAAGAACCAATACACGTAGAACAATAATGCGGCCACGAAACTTTAAAAAAAAAAAAACGTGTGTGAAACACCGCTCTATAAAAATGTGGAACAGTTAGATTTTCAGATGCCATGGGCAGTCATTTACTATGCCGCGTTAAGCTCACGAAAAACACAGAACTTGTAGAATACAAATCAAACAAACCATTTAAACTATATGAAGTAGACTGGAAATGCAACCCGTAAAAAAAAAAATTTGCCATTCGGAGCGGATTTTCCCATTGTTCTAAGGGCCTGTCCCTCCACACTAAGGGGCGGATTGTCCCTCTGCACTAAGAGGTGTATTGTCCCTCTGCACTAAGGGGTGGATTGTCCCTCTACACTAAGGGGTGGATTTTCCCTCTGCACAAAGAGGTGTATTGTCCCTACACTCTAAGGGCGGATTGTCCCTCTGCACTAAGGGGCGGATTGTCGTTCTGCACAAAGGGGCGGATTGTCCCTCTGCACAAAGGGGCGGATTGTCGTTCTGCACAAAGGGGCGGATTGTCCCTCTGCACAAAGGGGCGGATTGTCGTTCTGCACAAAGGGGCGGATTGTCCCTCTGCACAAAGGGGCGGATTGTCCCTCTGCACTAAGGGGCGGATTGTCCCTCTGCACAAAGGGGCGGATTGTCCCTCTGCACAAAGGGGCGGATTGTCCCTCTGCACAAAGGGGCGGATTGTCCCTCTGCACAAAGGGGCGGATTGTCCCTCTGCACAAAGGGGCGGATTTTCCCTCTGCACAAAGAGGTGTATTGTCCCTACACTCTAAGGGCGGATTGTCCCTCTGCACAAAGGGGCGGATTGTCCCTCTGCACAAAGGGGCGGATTGTCGTTCTGCACAAAGGGGCGGATTGTCCCTCTGCACAAAGGGGCGGATTGTCGTTCTGCACAAAGGGGCGGATTGTCCCTCTGCACAAAGGGGCGGATTGTCCCTCTGCACTAAGGGGCGGATTGTCCCTCTGCACAAAGGGGCGGATTGTCCCTCTGCACAAAGGGGCGGATTGTCGTTCTGCACAAAGGGGCGGATTGTCCCTCTGCACAAAGGGGCGGATTGTCCCTCTGCACTAAGGGGCGGATTGTCCCTCTGCACAAAGGGGCGGATTGTCCCTCTGCACAAAGGGGCGGATTGTCCCTCTGCACAAAGGGGCGGATTGTCCCTCTGCACAAAGGGGCGGATTGTCCCTCTGCACAAAGGGGCGGATTTTCCCTCTGCACAAAGAGGTGTATTGTCCCTACACTCTAAGGGCGGATTGTCCCTCTGCACAAAGGGGCGGATTGTCCCTCTGCACAAAGGGGCGGATTGTCGTTCTGCACAAAGGGGCGGATTGTCCCTCTGCACAAAGGGGCGGATTGTCGTTCTGCACAAAGGGGCGGATTGTCCCTCTGCACAAAGGGGCGGATTGTCCCTCTGCACTAAGGGGCGGATTGTCCCTCTGCACAAAGGGGCGGATTGTCCCTCTGCACAAAGGGGCGGATTGTCCCTCTGCACAAAGGGGCGGATTGTCCCTCTGCACAAAGGGGCGGATTGTCCCTCTGCACAAAGGGGCGGATTTTCCCTCTGCACAAAGAGGTGTATTGTCCCTACACTCTAAGGGCGGATTGTCCCTCTGCACAAAGGGGCGGATTGTCCCTCTGCACAAAGGGGCGGATTGTCGTTCTGCACAAAGGGGCGGATTGTCCCTCTGCACTAAGGGGCGGATTGTCCCTCTGCACTAAGGGGCGGATTGTCGTTCTGCACAAAGGGGCGGATTGTCCCTCTGCACTAAGGGGCGGATTGTCGTTCTGCACAAAGGGGCGGATTGTCCCTCTGCACTAAGGGGCGGATTGTCGTTCTGCACAAAGGGGCGGATTGTCGTTCTGCACAAAGGGGCGGATTGTCCCTCTGCACTAAGGGGCGGATTGTCCTTCTGCACAAAGGGGCGGATTGTCGTTCTGCACAAAGGGGCGGATTGTCGTTCTGCACAAAGGGGCGGATTGTCCCTCTGCACTAAGGGGCGGATTGTCGTTCTGCACAAAGGGGCGGATTGTCCCTCTGCACAAAGGGGCGGATTGTCCCTCTGCACTAAGGGGTGGATTGTCGTTCTGCACAAAGGGGCGGATTGTCCCTCTGCACTAAGGGGCGGATTGTCGTTCTGCACAAAGGGGCGGATTGTCCCTCTGCACTAAGGGGCGGATTGTCCCTCTGCACTAAGGGGCGGATTGTCCCTCTGCACTAAGGGCGGATTGTCCCTCTGCACAAAGGGGCGGATTGTCGTTCTGCACAAAGGGGCGGATTGTCCCTCTGCACTAAGGGGCGGATTGTCCCTCTGAACTAAGGGCGGATTGTCCCTCTGCACAAAGGGGCGGATTGTCGTTCTGCACAAAGGGGCGGATTGTCCCTCTGCACTAAGGGGCGGATTGTCCCTCTGCACTAAGGGGTGGATTGTCCCTCTGCACAAAGGGGCGGATTGTCCCTCTGCACAAAGGGGCGGATTGTCCCTCTGCACAAAGGGGCGGATTGTCCCTCTGCACAAAGGGGCGGATTTTCCCTCTGCACAAAGAGGTGTATTGTCCCTACACTCTAAGGGCGGATTGTCCCTCTGCACAAAGGGGCGGATTGTCCCTCTGCACAAAGGGGTGGATTGTCCCTCTGCACTAAGGGGCGGATTGTCCCTCTGCACTAAGGGGCGGATTGTCCCTCTGCAATAAGGGGCGGATTGTCCTTCTGCACTAAGGGGCGGATTGTCCCTCTGCACAAAGGGGTGGATTGTCCCTCTGCACTAAGGGGTGGATTGTCCCTCTGCACTAAGGGGTGTATTGTCCCTCTGCACTAAGGGGCGGATTGTCCCTCTGCACTAAGGGGTGGATTGTCCCTCTGCACTAAGGGGTGGATTGTCCCTCTACACTAAGGGGTGGATTGTCCCTCTGCACTAAGGGGTGGATTGTCCCTACACTCTAAGGGCGGATTGTCCCTCCACACTAACTCCCCATAAACATGGCGACATGGTCATCCAAGATAATAGAAACGTTCACGCAGATAGTATATAAACACATTTAAACATACATGGTAAGATATGAATGTGGAAAAGATATGTAGGTGCGTTAACCAACATTAAATCAGAAGTAGGTCATGTTCTGAACGCAATGTAACACCTTGATTGTAGTTTTATCAAACAGTTCATCTTGAACAGTGTTGCAACGTCGACGGGAAAACACCTTCACTACTTTGACTTATTTCGTTCTTTCAAAGGGATATAAGTACATACACAAAGCGTACCAAAGAAAGACTAAGTAGTTTCCCCTCCATAGCTCTTCAGTTCCTCTTCTCCTATTTGCCTAAAATTATGATGAATAGCAATTAGCATACAGTATCCAGGTATAGTTCGCCTATAATTTAATCGAACCTTATATATAACTTACGGATAGCTGTCTATTTTGTTAACTCATTATACTCTCATGAATCTTACATGTATTCTTAATCTTTTTAACCAACCTAACACATTACAGATGGAACACATTACTAAACGTGTTCCCAGTTAATAATTAAGGACACATCTGTTTGTAAACTGCCATCCGTGTTTTGTTAAAGATAAAGCTACTAGCATTCTTTTCTAAGGAGCAGCTGAATGTAGTCGATAGTAAGTCTTACACATAGAGAGGATTTAAAAAAAGATTTTGTCTGTAATTTAAGCTTACAGCTTAACATTGTCCATTCACAGAGGCTAAGACACAATATTCAATGTTTTGAGCCTAATTACATTTCAACTATTTGATTAAATTAAAATGCTACAACACATTTTTGGTTTGGGGAGGGGGCTGTAACATGTGATAAATAGCACACCGTCTAACATTTAAATCTGTTGCGATATTAATGGTATGAATAGAACGGACCGCACAAACACTATCAAGTTGTTATGTGATGCCCTCCTCACGAAGACCAATCTGATTTCGACAAGTGTCCTTAAATGCATATTTGATCAAGTTGCCAGTGATAATGACTTGAGAGTGGTGGGTGTTGTATGAGGTAACACGCATTGAAACGCAGAAAGTCTTAGACTGCAATAAAAAGGATGCCATTAAGCATAGCCTAATGCTACTGGAGCCCCCATGTCCTCCATGGAATTATGCATGCGTCATAATTAGCAGCCCCGTTCACTTCCATTCAGAACACACCACTGCAAATCTATCATGGCTGAGATTAGCAATCAAAATCAGGCACCGATTTATCACTTTCTAAACCTTTCAGGGAACTCGTAATTCAAGGTGGACGTCATATCTCGGATTACCGGGAACTTTACAACAAGTATTTTTATACACTAAAACTTCGTGTTGATATTTTGTGGGTCTTATTTTGTCAAATGCTGCACATAGGATTATCTAATTTAGTGTTATCTCATGGAGAGCAGTAATGAGCAGTCCATAACACGCAAATAAAGGGCAGGAACAACACCGTGGCTATGATTAAATTCACGCATATTTAGGCTATTTAGAAAAATCACGGCATATCGGTACTATTGCGAAACAGTTTGAAATGCGTTTTAGCAGTGCAGCTCTGATAGCGTTGTTTCACCTTCAGGACGGCATGTATCGCTATCCTATCTGTGTGTGCCGATCATATCGTAATGACATATATGTACGTGATAAGAATGACAAGGGTGAGGACACATCTGTATGAGAGTTTTTGTTTGATAATTGATCCAAGGAATATGAAACAAGTTTATTTACTACGTCATATCTGTCTTCGCCAAGGAAGACATTATTATTAATCCTGTGACGAAATCTGTGTATGAACTGAAGAAACGTTACTTTAAAGTGAGACAACACAACTTGACCTGTCCAAATTTACTTTGATTTAAGTAAATGATAAAATCTACACACACAATGCCAACTCATAAAGTCATAACTCAATGAATTTATGGAGAAAAAGAAACTTAATATTTTGACTTTGGTTTTCTTTTCGTATTGAAAAAAAAAGTTATATATATATATATAATCCCAGTTCTTTAACTTAAATATTAGCATAAATATGAGGAAAGTGAGTTCGTGATTTCTCAGTTTTAAACCTTATTCAAATGTTCTATTTGGCCTCTACTTAAGAATCAGATGAAATATTTGGTTTAAAAGGGGAGCGAATCCGCCATATTACTAATTTAAAAAAACTGACCGCCTGCTGAAGAGTTGTGTTTCGTTATTTCAAACTCTGGAATCATTTAACTTTGATGGACGCAAATATCGAAAATGTCACCGAGCGAAGGAAGATGGTTTTATAAGTAGGGCCATGTTTGTTCAACGGCAGACGCCAACATCCTGCGTATGAATTATTCAAATAATCTATTTAAAGAACGGTCGTTAAAACTACCACCCCCTTTTACTCTCTAAACCGGAGTTGGATGTCTTTCATTTTTTTGAGGATCAGTTCGGATAGTGAGACTTTAACTTGGCGTCTTGAGAAATGTTTGGTCTGATTCTAATTTAAGAAATGATAAAATCGATGTATATATATATATATATATATATATATATATCCAACACATACTATTTGTGTTTAACTCTATACTGTATATGAGAATAAACGAGCGATATAGAGAGCCTTTGAATTCAGAAGATATTTTTTCTAATGTAAAGTTCATATTTATTTATATCCCGAAAAAAGCCTTTATCAATTCCAGATCTTCTCATTGTTTTTTGTACTAAGCCAACAGACGTGGGCTTCATATTTCTGGGGGTTATATTATAATTTTCTACTCGGCTTCAAGCAGTTCTGAAAGGAGACAAAAATTCAGAAGTGGTATATGTGCCTTGTCAAGACACTGGTATCTGTGCCTTCCTGATACACTTTTTATGAAGACGAATATCTTGGTTTTTTTTAAAAGCACCTGTAAAATCTAGTTAACTGCGCTGAATGACTAAGTTCAGTAGATATAGTAGAGGTGTTTCAAGTGTTTTCCAAGTCACGACCACATTCATAAAGGAGCAAGTGACCATTACCATTATATATATTATATATTATATTACCACGTTCATAAAGGAGCAAAGTGACAATTACCATTATATATATTATATATTATATTACCACATTCATAGAGGTTTTTCAAGTGTTTTCCAAGTCACGACCAAATTCATAAAGAAGCAAAGTGAACATTATCATTATATATATTATATTACCACATTCATAAAGGAGCAAAGTGACCATTACCATTATATATATTATATATTATATTACCACATTCATAAAGGAGCAAAGTGACCATTACCATTATATATATATTATATATTATATTACCACATTAATAAAGGAGCAAAGTGACCATTACCATTATATATATTATATATTATATTACCACATTAATAAAGGAGCAAAGTGACCATTACCATTATATATTGAGAACAGGTACTTTTAAAAGGGTTAAATTGTTTTTCTAAACTAAAAACATTGTAAAATTTATTTTTCCAGTAAAATTTCTTTTGCAACACACATTACTCTTATGACTGAAATTGTAACTCAAATTTTACGACACCAATTTTTTAAAAAAAGCAACAACAACAAAACCACATATTCTCGTAGTTTATCGTTTCAGCCGGTGACCTCCATAGATATCCCTTTCCAAGCCTTTAGGTCACCTTCTAGGGATTGAGAATCTTTGCTCCAGTAACTTGATTATACCAGGTTGTTTAATATATGTCAAACTACCTTTGTATTATGTAGCGTTTTTTCTCTCCCAAATCGACGTACTAAGACATATACATGTACTAACACAACTAATTGTTCATTTTTTTTTCAAAATGAACCCTTTGTTAGAAGTTTTTAAAAAGATTTGTACATATTTCGTGAGGGATTCGAAACTAAAAGTAGCGAAATGTAAAGAATACAAAACTTGATAGCTCTATCTACAAGTAGTTATATCCAACTTTAGCTTAACAAGCATATTATTAGCTAGTTATCCATTGCTAGGGATAAGCAGTGGAAATGAAGTAACTAGTAGCAAGTGATCGACCTGTCAACTCACCTTAACATTATTTTGTATATTCGTTATATAGGTAATAACAGCTAAACCACGATACAACGATATAGTTCAGTTCATTTGATAACATAACTTTTATTAAATTATTTTTATCCCGGGAAATTCCGGCAGGAAGAAAATCTTATTCTCATAATCCTGGGATAAGCAAAATCCCGGGAAATGAGAAACCTTATTTGGAGCTGAGAGATTGGAAAACATCGACGGGTAAGCGAGTGTAAAGGTTGCTGGAATGGCGTCAATTATTTCCATTTAAGCTTTTCGGGGAAATTAAACATATTATTTTTCCTTCCTTTAGTGTCACGAATTATCTACCATTAGATGTAACCGCAATCGTTAAGAATTATATCTCAGATTAGTAATATCTCATCAATCCAATTTAAATTTAACTATAACCATGCACTCTTTTCACATTTCTGTTATAGAATGCGCACTCGACTACATATACTTTACTATGAGCACTCTACCTTAATAATCTAGGGTAAGTCTATACGCACCCTATCGTATGGCATAATTTTGGTTCAGTCTATAGGCACTCTATCAAAATGACATAATATATGTCCAGTCGATAAGCACTCTATCGTAATGACATAATCTATGTCCAGTCTATAAGCACTCTATCGTAATGACATAATCTATGTCCAGTCTATAAGCACTCTATCGTAATGACATAATCTATGTCCAGTCCACTGATGCATACAGTGTTTACTTTTTTAATCATATCTATAAACTCTTTCAGGGCAGAAGAAAAACGTACACCATATCATTTGAACAAACTACATGTATACATTGTAAATAGTCATTTCAAATATTATAATATTCCAATGTCCATTCTAAATGTTAAGAAAACTCAACGGAAGTGTTATTTCATTACAAAAATAAATTAACCATAAAAAAAATATTTCATCGTTCACATAACAATACAAGAAAATAGCATATTCACGATCTACAATGTTCTGACCCAATCGATTGTCTGCGTGCAGCGAAGATATAAATCAGGTGCTTAAAATACTATTTCTGACAGGGTTCTTAA